>JAJGOT010000654.1:0-60000 GCA_022457155.1 Cladopsammia gracilis
AATCTGGCAAACGAACTTCACCAGCCAATCAGGCGGCGCGCTTTCCAAAGAGGCGAGTCATAGCATATGGGATTGAAAACATCTGGGCGGCTGATTGGTCGGTCGAGATGGGGAAATTTTCGAGGTGGAATAAAGGGATCAGATACCTGCTGATGGTGATCGATGTTTTCTCAAAATTCGGTTGGATTCGCCCCCTGAAAGACAAGCGAGGTCAAACAGTGGCTGATGCTTTCCGAGACATATTCAAGGGGCGAAAACCGAAAATGCTTTGGAGTGACAAAGGGTCTGAATTTTTCAACGCAACAATGAAAAATCTGCTTGATAAGAACGGGGTAAAATTGTACACAACACAAAACGAAGAAAAGGCATCTGTTGTTGAGCGCTGGAACAGGTCTTTTAAGGAGAAACTCTTCCGGATGTTTTCTGCTAACAACAATACAATATACTGGGACAAACTTGGCAAATTACTGGATGAATATAACCACCGTTTTCATTCGAGCATTCGGATGAGTCCCGCAGAGGCGAGCAAACAGGAAAATGAGAAAAAGGTTTTCGCTTATTTATACGGAGATTTAATTTATGCTAAACACAACCCGGCAAAATTCAGGGTTGGCGACAGGGTGAGAACGAAAGATATTTGACAAAGGTTTCACCCCGAATTGGTCGGAAGAGATATTTGTGATTGACGAAATAAAGAACACAAACCCTGTAAGGTATAAATTAGTCGATCTGTTGGGAGAAAACATCACTGGATCATTTTACGAGGCGGAACTTCAAAAGACAACGCAAGATGTGTTTCGAATTGAAAAGGTTCTGCGCCGCGATAATAAGCGAAAACTCGCGCTTGTAAAATGGAAAAGTTACCCTGACAAATTTAATTCTTGGGTTCCATTGAGCGATGTGGAAAAGCTTGGTGTCTAACGCGTTAGACAAAATTCCAATTTCTCCCCCCCCCCCCCCCTAAAAACTGTCTAACGCGTTAGACACAAAAAAAATATTCCGCTGAAAAATTCTGGAAAAAACATTCCGCTGAAAAAATTCTGGAAAAAATATTCCGCTGAAAAAAATATTCCGCTGAAAAAATTCTGGAAATATATTCTGCTGAAATCTGGGGGAAATATTTTTTGACTAAAAAAATATTCCGCTGAAAAAAAATCTTGGAAAAATTTCATTTATTCCCCGAAAAACTGTCTAACGCGTTAGACAAAATTATAAAAACTGTCTAACGCGTTAGACAAAATTATTCCTATTTCTTCCCCCCAAAAACTGGCTAACGCGTTACCTAATTTATTCCCCCGAAAAACTGGCGAAATAATATGCCTTCCCACTCTAATGTTTATCACTCGGTTCCAGGGCACCGTTGGGTTCAGTTTCCCACGCGTGGGAATATTTATTGTCTCATCACCTTTTATGGCAACCATCAAAGAGTTAGCATTTGGATTAAAAATAACATCTACACAATGGAACAAAGATTGTTTCCCACGCGTGGGAATCTTTATTGTGAGGAAAAATGCCGATTTTTGATTGGCCGCCATATGTCAACCTGGCAGCTGGGCAATGTCAGAATATGAATGTTTTACATTAATATTCACAAAGTCTGTTATTTCAAAACACCGCTTAGCATCGCTTTCGTTTCGCGCCGGGACTCGCTTCGCTTGGCCCGTGTTGCTTCGCTTGGCTTTCGTTCATTCCCCGGTGGATTTCCCAGAGAAGGCCGCTTTGCTTTTGGAGTTCCTTTTTGAGAATCTTGTGTTCCTCCTGGAGATTGACGAATGATTCAAAGAGAAGTTCAATTGAGTCTTCGATTTCGTCGCTTCGCTCAGCTTCCTCCATCTCTGAATCAGACACAATAAATTCATCATCCGATGTTGTCGGAGTTTCATCGTCGCTTCTTATTTCTTCCTCTGAGCATGTGGAACAATCTTCATGGTCACTCGCGTCGCTTCGCTCGGCTTCATTGGAAAATGCTTTCTCAAGATCCATTTTATTTCCAATGACATTTTTTGAAAATGGTTTGGATTATTTTTTCTTGTTCTGCCCGTCTGGATGGAAGTTTGAGCAGTTTGAAATCATCTTCATTGGGGCTGAAACCGTTCTTCTTCAACAGGGCGAAAAGAACTTGATGGCAATTGAGAAACTTTTTTCTGCTGGGATGAAGGTCATTATATGCAAGTGAAAAATATTTAAAGTCGTCGATGAGGAATTTTTCCAGGTGTTCATAATCATTTCCATCGTGATCTGTTATGTGATTAAAAATTGCATGATCGTTGCCATGGACTTTTTTCCACTTGGAAGCTTTGACGAAATCCCGGACTTTTTTTCTTGTGATTTCGTCACGGGGAATTTGGGAGAGAATTTGTTCTTGATAAAATTCGAGATCTTTGAGTGGAATTTGATTTTTCCCCTGATTTTTGCGGATGATATTTTTGAAATGTTCCAGCCTGGGATTTTTGGGAGAATGGCATGTTGTGCGGATTTCTCGAATAATTTCAGGAGTGAAATCGATTTCTTCTTCTTCGGAATCAGACATTTTTCTTTCCGGGAGAGATTTTTTTGAGATTTGAAAAGAATTTTCCTCTGTGGAAATTCAGCGGAGAAATCTTGAAATTGGCCAATTTCAAGATTTTGTTTTGTGGTCATTTTAGCAGTCAGTAGGTGGTAAAAGAGAGTTCTGAGACAGCCCCAAATTCCCCTGAATTTCACACAAATATTTCCTGCAGATTTCAACAAATAACAAATTATTTTTCATCAGTTCAATTCAACAGATTCCACGCAATTCTGATGAGTTTGAGCAGATTTGATAAATTTGTGAGTTGTGTGAAAACTGACAGAAATTGTTGAATTTTTGAGATTTGTTGGGTCTGAAATATTTGTGTGAAATTCAGGGGAATTTGGGGCTGTCTCAGAACTCTCTTTTACCACCTACTGAGGGAGAGAAAGTGATGTGCCCGACACTGTAAGCCTATATACATAATCTTTATACTCGGAGGGAGAGAAAGCGATGTGCCCGACACTGTAAGCCTGTATACATAATCTTTATACTCGGAGAGAGAGAAAGCGATGTGCCCGACACTGTAAGCCTGTATACATAATCTTTATACTCGGAGGGAGAGAAAGCGATGTGCCCGACACTGTAAGCCTGTATACATAATCTTTATACTCGGAGAGAGAGAAAGCGATGTGCCCGACACTGTAAGCCTGTATACATAATCTTTATACTCGGAGAGAGAGAAAGCGATGTGCCCGACACTGTAAGCCTGTATACATAATCTTTATACTCGGAGAGAGAGAAAGCGATGTGCCCGACACTGTAAGCCTGTATACATAATCTTTATACTCGGAGAGAGAGAAAGCGATGTGCCCGACACTGTAAGCCTGTATACATAATCTTTATACTCGGAGAGAGAGAAAGCGATGTGCCCGACACTGTAAGCCTGTATACATAATCTTTATACTCGGAGAGAGAGAAAGCGATGTGCCGACACTGTAAGCCTGTATACATAATCTTTATACTCAGAGGGAGAGAAAGTGATGTGCCCGACACTGTAAGCCTGTATACATAATCTTTATACTCGGAGGAAGAGAAAGCGATGTGCCCGACACTGTAAGCCTATATACATAATCTTTATACTAGGAGGGAGAGAAAGTGATGTGCCCGACACTGTAAGCCTGTATACATAATCTTTATACTCGGAGGGAGAGAAAGTGATGTGCCCGACACTGTAAGCCTGTATACATAATCTTTATACTAGGAGGGAGAGAAAGCGATGTGCCCGACACTGTAAGGCTATATGCATAATCTCAGTTTATACTCAGAGGAAGAGAAAGCGATGTGCCCGACATGTATAATTTCATTCTCTCAATTTGTCGTGAAGTGAACCGGAAAATTCTCAAAAACATATTAATGTGCAGCAAAACAAAGAAGCCATAGTGCATGCAAAATTTGATCACTTAATTTAACATCAATCTAACGGACAAATTGGCAAAAAAGACCATGATTATTTTACACAGAGGGACAAAAAGAGAGCGCATTGTGCCCATGAAGTTTTATTTACTACTCAAATTTTACAAAACATAACAGGAAAATAAACAACCGATATATAATGTTTATATCTACACGTATAACGAAAAAATGAGAGTAGCGGTAATTTTGATTCACAATTTGTTGACAAAATAATTTTCAGTAAAATTAGTACATTAGGCGAATTTCAGTTTGCAAAGAACGAGTACGGACTAGAATATGCAGCGGAAAATATCAGAAAAAATTGAATATCCAGATGTTCAATTCATGTAGTTTTATTCACCATTTCACCTAGTAATTTATAGTAGACAATTGTTATACCCCAACGAGAGAAACAATTCTTTTCACTTAATTTACGAGAGCAGCATTAATCGACAAATTAATATTATGTGTGTTAGAAATACAAATATAAACACAAATTAAGTAGTCATTATTTAACAGCTAGAGGTTTGTAATTAACATATTTTCTGTAAAAGTATAGTATGACTTATTAACACTACATACCTTCTTGGTAAACGGATAAAGCTCTCCAAATGCTTGGTTCTACCTGAAAAGACAACTCGGGAGTTAATCTACGGTAGACCAACTCTAATTTTGGTTTGTGAATAAAGTCTTGGGAGCCATTTTTAATTGCTGCACCTTATTTGTTTATAAAATCTCAAGGAAATTATGCCTTTGGTAGCAGGTAAAGGGAAATAAATTGAACCGGGCAACATTTATATACTTTTGTGAAATAAACAAGTACCTTTTTCTCTTCTTTTTGAGGATATAAGAGTCTTCAGTCTCTATAAAGATAATCTCACCGAAAAAACTTTCCTGTTTACGGAGGACGACAAAAAATCGGCCCACGGACAGCTGGTTTCAGCTGCTTAAGAACTATCGGTAAGAAACAATGTTTATTGTTTCCTTCAAACGTAATACGCATGATGCATTTTAAAAAAAATTCAGTAATTAACTTCCACCAAGCAGTAGCTTATTCAGAATACATCGAATTTTGCATAATTTTAGTTTTTAAATTCTGTAAAGATATGGCATTAAAATATAGTCTAGAAAATATTGAAAGAAGTTTTGCAAAAACGCGAAATGTGCTAAAAAAAGAAAAGAGGACTTCGTGCTTGTAGGGGATTAAAATGTAAAAACGTGACTGCAGGCTTTCTGCACTGCTACATCCCAAACATTTGATAAGTGATATCCTAGCTTCTTTCTCGTCTCGTAAGTTGTTTGTAAATAACACTGTTGTATTTGGTGACCTGTTTGCCCTGATTATCCAGGAATGTTTAGTAAACTGGACAAAACAATTCATGATTGGATTAAATGATAATACCTTTTTAAAGCCTGACCTAAATTTCATTAGAAAAGGCAATTTCACACATGGAAAATTTTAAAAATAGTGTACCTCAGTGTTAACATTAAGCAGCATTAAGACTATGATCAAAGGCTCCTTAGAGCCAACCCGTGAATTTGAAATGCGTAACGCGTTTAAACGCAATGCGGTAAGCTTATGTTTTCACTCTGTCACGGTTCAATATTTTTTTAAAAAAATTAAACGTAAGGATTTTTGACAAACGGAAAATCTAAAAATACAGTACATCACTTTCATAATGTTCAGTCCGAAGAAGAAAGAAAAAAAAAAAAGGAAAAGCCCGAGCCCGAGCCCGAGCCCGAGCCCGAGCGAGATTCGAACTGGGGCCTTTCGACTGTGAGTCCACGCTTTACACCACTCGACCACCGTGACAACTGGATAAATTTTGTTACTTAAATGTAGATAACCATCAAAACGCGTGTCTCAGTTGAAAATTCCTTTTAGATCGATTTTAACGTTGCATTAAAGACTCCAAATGCGAAACATCTTTAAGCTTATTGTTGTTTATATTCGTTTAAACCAGTTCAGTAATTGTTATCGCTGGATTCACGCTGTTCTTGTTACAAAACGCATTCGTAACAAAGCATTACGTCACTAAGTTTACAGCTGATGGAAGGAGTGAGCGAGTGACTCATTTGCATATCAGTCACCGTTCCGATAACCCGTTCATTACGCATGCGCGTATATTCACGGGTTAAAAAAAGGCGGGAAAGTACGCGCGATCGATAGGTTTTCGCGCCAAAAATTCGCCCTGGTTGCGCAATGTTTATGTTTTCTATTTATCAGTAAATCAATACATTTTACCTAGAAAACCATACAGAAAAGTCGTTGTAAAATATTTGTCCCATAAACAAAGGAAAAGCAGAGAGAAAACATTTATCCGCGACCGAAGAAGCCATGAGGAAAAAAATACGTTCTAATTACCACGTTCAAACGAACGTAAATTATTTTCGCCTTAAACATCCTGTAAAACAGACATAAAACAGCAACAAGAATATGGTTGGATTCTCACACTTGGCAGAATCCTAAGAGAAATTACAAAGTGAACGCGCAAACATCGAACGCGAGTAAGAACTCACCACGAAAAAGCTGATTATCAGCAGCATATTTCGGCTTCTTATCTTCGTTACGTCTTCCATCGGAGTTGGCCTTAATTTTTCTGCTAGCAGATTCCTTTGCTTTCCTCAACTTCCTCTCGTCTTCCGGACCCGACGCCAAGTCGTCTGACTCGTAACTCGTTGACTACTAGCCAGCCTTTATTCCTGTCGGCAATTTTGATGAACTTTTGCCTCATGTGAATAAGGGTTTTGCCTTCAGCTGCAATAAATATTTGGCGGATTAGTGGCACTCTGAATTTGGTTCAAAATAGAATCTAACTGAGCGTAAACTTGAATTGTGATCTTTCAATCATACATGTAGTCAACAATCCAAAATAATTTATACAATGTACAATTCAGTCAAACTCGGCTTTACGGACACCCGCTGAACCCTTTTGCAGCCAGTTTTCCTCAAATTTCGTTGACTTCAATGGCCAAATATTTCATTTCTCAAACAGCGTAAGGTGACTATAGTCACCTTTGGCCACTAATGGGTGTATTAAAGGCGACTAGGGTAGTCGCTGCAAAAGGGTTGATTGAATTGTACATTGTATAAATTATTTTGGATTGTTGACTACATGTATGATTGAAAGATCATAATTCAAGTTTACGCTCAGTTAGTTTCTATTTTGAACCAAATTCAGAGTGCCACTAATCCGCCAAATATTTATTGCAGCTGAAGGCAAAACCCTTATTTTAGTCCTGGCCAAATTGCCTATATGAAGCTATATACAGTTGTAATATATATAGTTAGCCTTAGCCTAACAGCGGTGCCCTCTGAAGACCCTCTCGACAAGCTTAACTAAGATGAAACTTAACTTAGGTGAAAGGTCGGAAGCACAAGAATTAAGACTGACGACCGGGCTATTTTTCAATTTTAGCAATTCTGAAAAGAAGTATTACCCGACCGTCTGCACAGTACATTTAGACCGTACAAAAGTTCACAAAAACAACTTTTCTCCGTCTAGAATAACTATTACGACTATTTTCCGAACAACATAGAGTTGTTGCTTGTCAAAAAATGCCCGAGAAACTGATTTGCCAAAATACACAAACATATTTCAGTGCATAAGGTGACGCGAGTATAAAATCTAAGTCTTGTTTTGTTTACAAAAAATCGCTTTTCAATCTATGTAATGAATGAACAAACACATAAAAATGGACAACACAATCTTCTTTCGAAAAATTTTATTGAAATCTCAATTAGTTTATGTTTAGAAGCAAAACGCGTAAACTTTTGAGCCGTGTCTTCGATGAAATTCAAGAAATTAACATACAACTGAATTTAAGCTACACGTTTATAAACAATTTTCAAAAATTAACGAGAACACAAACAAAATGTCAATCACAGATTGATATCAAGATAAATTCCCATCGAAAAATGTAATTTGTTTTACCTTTAAGTCCCTCCGGCGTCTACTGTACTTGGAAATTCTTTAAACCTCCACTTTGGTGCTGAAATCCGTAAAACGAACCCATCTCTTCGCATTGCTATAAACATATATAGTTCCTCGAAGCAAGATTTTATCCCTGAAAGCTCTTCTTTTTCCACTTAAAAAGCGGTTTCTGAGTATCCCTTTATTAGTATCCCTGTCTTGAGTAGCAAACCGCGAAAAACTGCAGGGAAATAACGACTTTAATTCTCCGCTAAACACAACAAAACAACTGAAGTGTTTACCGAGCTCACGGCTGTGGGGCCGCGCGAAAAACTAAGCCTTGCTTTCAAGATCCCGGATGTTGTTCCAACACGGCGGGCAGGCGGGCATACACGTGCCCGCGAAACATTCTGCTAGCCATGACCATGAAAAATCACGGGCATAGGTTCTATGAGTATGGTGCTCCGACGGGCCGAAGGCCCGTGGGCTCCACTATAAAAAGCCTACAGGGCTTATAAGCAACATTTCACGGTATTTCTATCTTACAGTAACTGCAATTTCAAAGAGTTACACTAACAGTTACTATACAGTTTACTTGCCTGTAGTTTAGGATATTCAGCAGTCCTCACATGATAACAACAAATGGCTTCACCAAGAACTGCCCTCAACTACATGAACATTATAAAGACTCAGCAATTACATTTCTGTAAAAACGAAAATGCATTTACAGTATGTTAAGTAATGCTCAAAAGTAAGCAAATCGGTTTTCACTTCCTCTTCAAAAACCAACATATCCAAATTCCAATTTGAACTGGAATTCTTAATTTTTTCAATCGCGAGAATTTTAAGTTTCACCCTTGTTAGGAGTGTTTCCCTGGAGGTAAAGGTACGACAAGCAGCTTTTATATGGGAGTCCCCCCCCCCGGGATATGCCAAGGTTTGATTGGTAATCTGGACAAGTCATCCAAGATCCCTGTAGGTGCCCCCCCCATAGGGATCAAACTACTGATTGTTGCATAATGATGTGTGGGTTCCCTGTGGTGTATGTAAAATCATTTTAAGCAAACGAATGCCTACCACCCCCCACCCACCCCCCTGGCGGGGGTACTCCCATATATGAGCTATATAGGTATGTGCTGCTGGGAAGGGTATGCTTTTCAGGCAGTTTAGTCTGGGATAGGGTATACAGTGTAGTTATCAGAGATTTTTGGTCTAGAAGAGGGTATCATTTTCCACGAAACTGGTCAGTTGCGTGAAGAATTTAGTTTAGACAAGGTTTACTGGCAAAAGGCATTTAAAAATCAGTATGGCAGGTGTTATGGCATTTTTATTGACCCCTGTTAACTAATAACTATGATAGTGAACGAGTTTCTGGAAAATAGCGAGTCTGGAATAGGTCTAGGATAGGGTAGGGTTTTTCATTGTTTAGTCTAAAAAGGGTTGCAAAATGCAGCTAAAATGGTCTAGTATATAGGTTAAGGGTCTCAGAGTCCCAGCGGCACACCCCCACTCAAAAATATGCAGAGTACCCCCCCCCCTCCACCTACCACCATTGTGGCGAAAGCAAAATCATCAAAGCTGGTCGGCAAATGCATCTTATAGAAAGCTTCAGCATCCAATTCGGTAACCTCTGTCAGGGTAAGTTCCCTGTGTAAGTATTTTGTTAGATGTCTACCATAACAGTGGAATTGGGCGAGTTTATATTCCTGCGATTGAAAACAAAAAAAATAACTTGTGACTACACGAAGCGTTGAAAACGGGACTTATTATGGTATTGTTTGTTTTTACAAAGAGGAAGTTTAGATTTTTCTTGAATTTTGACTCATGTCCATTCTGCATAGTAAAACTAAAAGTGCATGGTAACGGAAGCATTACTTTATTTGTCAGTGATTTGTACCATGACAGAAAACAGGGAGTCACCAGTGTCGAGTAGCTTTTTCTGATAGTAAGTTGGCGAAAGATGAGCTTCATATGTGCTCCACATTGAGAACAAAGTATTCGACCTTGCATTGATAAGCAAGAAAAATATGAATTAAAAATTTAAGGGTGTTTGTTGGTGTTGCAGAAGCCATTGTTGGATAGCTTTTGTGTTGTGGTGTGGGTATTGTTCAGTGTCTTGAATCTTTTGTTTTACGTCATTTGGTGATCACACCATCCGCAACACCAAGAAACTACCAATTATAAAGACATGCAGTGTATATGTTGTAGGTTAAAATTATTTTAGGTTAAAATTATTTTAAACTAGGTTAATTTTTATTTTCCTTTGTCTGAGGTTATGTTAATGAATCTGGGACAAAGGAAAATAAAAATTAACCTAGTTTAAAATATTTTTAACCTAAAATAATTTTAACCTACAACATAAACGTTCTAACTTTTCAGTCTGTGTATGAAATCCTATGGTGTCACTATATCCAAACCAAACCTCTTTGGCAGCACTTTTGCATGCAGTACCAATTGTTTTACAGTATTTTATAAAATGAAATTTGGGATTTTTCTTAAATTTTGATATCTTACCCTCTAGCAAGAGAGTCTTCATCTTTCTTCATGATCTTCAGTCCAGGCTCTTTTTTTTTCTTGATGTACTTATAAACCTGGACAGTTCTTGTTCAAATGCCACCAACACAGGACTAATCTGTTTCTGTTCTAAAACATCCGGAAAAAAAAGACCAAAAAAAAAAGAAAAGGAGAGAAAGTATAAGCTTTAAACTCTTGGCATATGAATAAATGAGCTGGAAAGGCCTTAGACATGTTTCATTTATTCTTGAATATCTTATGCAATCACCCCATGTCAGAAAGTATGGACTTGGATCGGATTCTGATTTCAGACCTTTGAGTAAGTTCAATATCCGTCACTGAGTCTGTCTGTGTTCTGGATCAAAGGTTAAAGTTTTCGAGGTGGCTGAGTTTTCAAGCTCTGTGTTTTTTCGAGGTTTGAGGTCTGAGTTTTTTGGGGGTCTGAGTTTTCCAGACACCTATTTGGTGGTTTGGCCGAGATTGGAACTTATGATCTCCTCTACAAACTGAGCTAATCAGGCAGCTTACTGACTGTTGGTCGTTGCTTAATTACAATAAATTATTATTATACAGTATTGCATGTTCAAGTTGGATTGAACATCTAAGTTCTATAATGGTAACTTAATTACACATCAAACTAAACCTTATACAATTATCTATTTATCAATTGAACTCATAAAACATCAAGGTAATTTTAGGCCCAGCCTACTCAATTGATGAAAATCAATCATTGGAAAGCAATTGCTATAATCAATATAATCAATAAAAATTAATTGATTAATATCGATTGGTTCAATCAGTCAATGAAAATTGATACTCACAAGACAAGTCCCCTTAATTGTATCGATTTTTATTGATTTTAACGATTATTATTGGTTTTGATAAATGAACAATTTATGAATATTATTAATAACCTTTTGTAAGCCCCGGGAATGGGTGTAAGCAGATATGTTGAAATATAACACATCTGTTTGCGTGGACTCAAAACACTGAAATCAATCTTGCTGGAGTCTTGAGAGTCTTTAAATGACGGGCGAATGAACGAATCTGTGTTTGTTCATTATAGAGGATTATTTTGAGAATATTGTCCACGAATCACGGGTTTCAACCGACGAGTCTTTACAAAGAGATAGTTTTCATGACACGCCTTTAATCAAGTTTTTCGTATGTTTGACACATTTAGAGGAAAAGCAGCAATTGAACAATAGATCTCTTTTTACGAAGAGAAATATTTACAATAGTTAAGACTTACAATTACTTATGCACAGTACCACAGGGTGCCCAGGCTCACAACAGGAATCCTCAACGACAAAAATATAAGGATTTGTATGGGATTTTATCGTGAGTTTGATAAAAACAGTTCAAAACACAAACAGAGTGTGGTCTGTCTGTGATCTGACAAATTTATGCATAGCATTGTACTATAATACATTGTGCTGTACTGTGCCGTTCTACAATGTATTGTTAAACTATTGTTATGGTCATATAATACAATACAATGCTATGCATAGATTTGTCCGAATATTGGACAACCCTCTAAGCTATCGACAGAAAAGAAGTGAAAAATAGTGGAAAAGTATGGAAGTTTGGAAGCAATGACGTACAAAATTTATCAAGTTGAACATTACCGCTAACAGCTGTTCCGGATTCAAAAAACTAAAGCCAATTTCTGGAATCTCTACCAGCAAAAGACTTCTTTTAGTCTGCTTCACCTGTTCCTGACCCTAACTGTTCCATATTAAGAGAAATGTAGCCTTTCTAACACTTCCAATGCTTGGTCTTCCCTTCTCAGCTGAGTTTATGTTGACAAGTTTCCAAGGACTGGGTAGCCGCTCCTGCTGAAGTGTTCTCTGTGTGGGGGGTTGGGGGACAATACAGACACCGAAGAGACAGAGCAAAGAGGTCACCTCTATGACGTCACTTTTAAGACTCCACTGAGAGTAGTGTATTCGATTGTAAAATTCTCAGCTACATAATCGATACATAAGGTATATGAATAACCACGACCACGAAATTGTATTACTTACTCAAACTAACATCACCTGATCATCGGAGTGTCCGTAATAAAGAGGTTAAGTTTATATGATTTTGCTCTATGGGGCCCGAGATTTAGTGTCCGTTGTCCGTATTAGATAGGGTCCGTATTATAGAGGTCTTTTTTAAAGAAAATATGTTAGAATTTTGTCGGGACATAGGAAACTGTCCGTAATAGAGAGGTGTCCGAAAGGAGAGGTTCGACTGTACAACAACACCATTTTTTTTAGTATCACTTTGAAAAGCAAATAAAAATCATGGTTGTATGAATGGAAATCTAAAAATAAGAATAAGCATCAAGTTTTCCAACGAAGCCGTCACTTCCATCCTTTAAAATTCTTCCCCTTCCAAGTATCATGCGATTAATACAAGTATTAACAGTTTTTGGCTGAGAGCCAGCGAGGGGACCATTTCACCACCTGACATTATCATCATTGGAAACAACAGAGTGCTTCAAGTCGGCAGTGAATGTTCACCAGCTTGTTTGAATTTTTGTTTTATTTTATCTTTTACTAGGAAATAACTAATCAAGCAAGGCTGACTGTACAACTGGGATTATGTATACTCAGAATATTCTGTCCAATATTTCGTCAGGCACGGCCTGACTTCTTCAGGGAATTAAAATGTAGTCATTTTATTCCCTGTAGACAGAATATACATAATCGCAGTTGTACAGTCAGCCTTGCTTTATTACAGTCGAACCTCTCCTTACGGACACCTCTTTAATACGGACACCTCTCTATTACGGTCAGTTCTCCTGGTCCCTAAGATACAAAAATTCATACAATCCCTACCTCTATAATACGGACACTTTGGTCTGTCCCTTTGGTGTCCGTATTAAGGAGGTTTGACTGTAGTTATTTCCTATTTAAGTAAAATTTGCTGACTAGATCCACCAGGATCCCACGCCTTTGCATTGTCCGTTCACGGCCCTTGCAGATATTTCCTAAGCGTTCATTATATAACGTTAAACTTTAATCAACTCAGCAAGAGCCATCTTGACTCTCGATGGAAAAACCGACGCCACGCACAATAATTGGCAGCCCATCGACTAGGACATCGTATGAACTGGGGGCAACTTCTCTGAGACATTCAGCTTGCTTCCACGTTCGAGAATGGTAAATGAACGCGGACAGTCTCACCAGACTGGATTGGTGAAAGGGTACGCTTTCTAAGGTTGTAGTACCTACGCTGACGTTCTTTCCGGTCGCGCAGAGTGTTAGCGTCGTCTAGGCGTCGGCAGTAAAGTCTTACAGCGGCGACCCAAAAGACGTTTAGGCGGGACTCGTATCCATGCCCTCACTCGGAGTATTACGCCAATCCAAGAGCGCTTAGAATTCACTGACACCAGCTGCACGGCATTTCGTAAAGAGCCGTTCAACAGTGCGCACGGCGTTCTCGGCCTTGCCATTGTTCTGCGAATAACGGGGGCTCAAGGAAATGTGTTGAAAGTTCCACTGGACAGCAAATTTGGTGAATTCAGACGACGCAAAACACGGCCCATTGTCCGTAACCAAGGTATCAGGCACCCCAAAACGGCTAAATATCGCCATTAGACTTCTGATCACGACCTTGGAGGTTTCAGGAGAGAGAGTCTAACCCCTATCGATAAAGTTACTAAAACAGTCGACGACAACCAGCAGTATTTGGCCTGAGTGAAAACAGATATCCGCAGCAACCTTCGCCCAAGGACGAGGAGGGACTTTGTGCTGAAGTAATGGTTCCTGCACTTGTGAGTCACGGTATGTGAGACAAATATCACACTGGCACCAAAACCTTCATTTGGGCGCTCATTCCGGGCCAGAACATACACTCGCGAAGTCGACGAAGCAGGCAGCCACCAAGACCAATGTGACTCGAGTGAGCAAGGGACATAAACTCCTTCTTGAGACGAATAGCCGAGAACCCCTAAAAACAATTTCCCTTGAACAATCAGCTCACCACGAAACTGGAAGAAAGGGCGTAAATCAGGGTCGCACTCACGAATGTCGCTTGGCCAACCGGGCTTGTATAATGACTTGTTGAAGAGTCGTACAAACTGGACCCGGGCCGATTCTTGCTCGATTTGCGCCAGCAGAGACGGAGAAACCTACAAATACTCAACATGGTCGACAAGTTCCAGGGATTTCACTTCTTTTGAAGGTAGCGTTTCTTTTTAGGTACGCACGGCTCAGGGTATCTGCGATGTACATGAGAGGACCTTTGTTGTACCTAATATCTCGAGATTTTAGCGTTGAAGCCGTAACAGCATGCGTTGAAGTCTTGCGGGTGCGTCACAAAGACTTTTTTTAAAGATTTCTTCTAGCGGTTTGTGATCAGTTTCTACGTGTACGACGTCGCGCCCAAAAATGTACCCGTACCTTCTCAGGATGAATTTTCAGACCAGATTTAGTAGCATAGTGGCCGATCAAAGGGATTTCATCTAAGCACAGCTGGAGTATCTGCACTGCAAGCCTGACGACACGCTCAGAACAACGTTGAAGAAATGCGACAAGGTTCTGGTTGTGATCACGAATGGCTTCCTCGAGTGTGTCCCCAAAACAGGCAACCGTAAAATTATCTGCAACGACCTTGGTACCGCTGAAACCAGGGGCGGATTTAGGGGTGAGCCGAGGGGGCCGCGGCCCCCTCTTTTGCCTTTTGCCCCTAGATTGTCACGCCTTCGGCGCTCCTGATGGGCGCTGGCGCGCCCATATTGTCACTACAAAAATTGCTCCGGCCCCCTCTTTATAGATTTCCTGGATCCGCCCCTGGAAACCTTCAATCAATTGGTACATGCGCCGTTGGAAGACTTCAGGCGCGGAACTTATCCCAAACGGCATTCTACACCGGCGATAGCGACCATGGGGGGGGGGGGGGGGGAGGGTATGAAAAGTAGTCAGATACGAAGACTCCTCGTCCAATTTGTCATGCCAAAAACCATTCTTGGCATCGACGACGGAAAAGACCTTAGCGCCGTAAAGACGAGTGGCGAATTCCTCAATAGTAGGCATTTTTTTAAAACAACACGATAACAATTACAGGGGAGCTGATGTGGGCATAGGACAGTTCTCCCGAAATATTGCCTTATTCAGATCCTTTAATTTGTGTCTAGACAAATTTTAATTTTCCCATTCTTCTTCGGGACAGCTAACATAGATGAGATCCAAGGCGTCGGCCTTGAGACTCATGGTTCAATGACCCCGGAGCTGTGAAGTTTTTCTAGGCTTTCTATGATCTTGGCGCGAAGCGCGACTTGACCCCGACGGGGAGCGTGTTGAGCCTCACTGAATCGTTAAGTCGGATGTGTACTCGCCCTCAAGTAGACGTACCAAGGCCCTCGTTGAAGACATCGGGAAACATCTCGACGACCTGTTCTTTGGTAAATGGCTTACAGCCAGACAACGCATCCTCAACGGAAAATACCTGACCGCAACTTGTATCAGGCCGAAGAATGGCGTCCGAATCCTTAATTTCAACCACACCCATTCCTTCACATGCCGCGCATAATAATATCGACACACATTGTCTTTTCATTAGCCAGCACTGCATAGGCCCCTGTTTTATTGCACTTCTTATCGCACTTGCCGTGAAACCGTCTGTCCTGGCAAGGGTTTTGCATGTCATATATATCCTGTAGATGTAGAATAAAACTGTAAAGAAGCCTCTTTGGCCGCGGACGACCAGGGGTCAATTCAATAAAACTTTTACAAGTGTAATTTACAAGTGTAGCCATTGTTTCAGGGGTTGAAAACAATAGCTACACTTGTAAATTACACTTGTAAAAGTTTTATTGAATTGATCGACCCCAGGATGGAGATGGATTGCAACTTGATAAAATTGACCAATGTTTTTTAAAGTTCTTCCCGTGAGTCTTAGAAAAATCGCTTTAATCTGATTCTGGTTTGTTCACTCTTCACGGAGTCACTTGATATTTTCCTCTCTGTCCTCTAAGAGCATTTGTTTAAGAGCAAAGGTAGTTTGTCAAATATTTCGAAGTGTTTTGACCAAAAAGAGCACTCCCCCAGTGGCATTGCTTCCTTAAGGGGGGTACACCTGAATGCCCCCGGTGACATTGTTTCCTTGAGGCGGGGGTACATCTGAATGCCCCCGGTGGCATTGCTTCCTTAAGGCGGGGGTACACCTGAATGCCCCTGGTGACATTGTTTCCTTAAGGGGGGTACACCTAAATGCCCCCGGTGACATTGCTTCCTTAAGGCGGGGATACATCTGAATGCCCCCGGTGGCATTGTTTCCCTAAGGCGGGGGTACACCTGAATGCCCCTGGTGACATTGCTTCCTTAACGGGGGGTACACCTGAATGCCCCCGGTGACATTGTTTCCAAAAGGGGGGGGGGGGGGGGTACACCTGAATGCCCCCGGTGACATTGCTTCCTTAAGGCGGGGGTACATCTGAATGCCCCCGGTGACATTGTTTCCTTAAGGGGGGGTACACCTGAATGACCCTGGTGACATTGCTTCCTTAAGAGGGGGTACACCTGAATGCCCCGGTGACATTGTTTCCTTAAGGCGGGGATACATCTGAATGCTCCCGGTGGCATTGCTTCCTTAAGGCGGGGGTACACCTGAATGCCCCCAGTGACATTGTTTCCTTAAGGGGGGTACACCTAAATGCCCCCGGTGACATTGCTTCCTTAAGGCAGGGATACATCTGAATGCCCCGGTGACATTGCTTCCTTAACGGGGGGTACACCTGAATGCCCCCGGTGACATTGTTTCCAAAAGGGGGAGTACACCTGAATGCCCCAGGTGGCATTGCTTCCTTAAGGGGGGGGGGGGGGGGGGGGGGGGGGGGGGCGGGGTAGATCTGAATGCCCCTGGTGACATTGCTTCCTTAAGGGGGGGTACATCTGAATGCCCCCAGTGACATTGTTTCCTTAAGGGGGTACACCTGAATGGCCCTGGTGACATTGCTTCCTTAAGGGGGGTACACCTGAATGCCCCCGGTGACATTGTTTCCTTAAGTGGGGGGTACATCTGAATGCCCCTGGTGACATTAGGATAACTTTATTTAGACACGGTAAACTCATCAGTACAACTATAAAAACCTAATTAATACAAAATTATTATAAAATATGTAATAGCTAGAACTACATTACTAAAATTACCCTAAATAATCAATAACTATACAACAATAATATTAAATGCGAAATTTAAAAACCTGCTTTACGTGAGTGCCGTGTGTAAAAATTCTAAATTTTCATGACGTGAAGAAACGCTCGCAGCGAGCCCGGAATGCTCTAAGGGAGTCAGCCTGCCGCAACTCGATTGGTAAGTTATTCCAAAGAACTGCTCCAGAGTAACTGAAGCTATTTTTCACATAATTTGTGCGTGGCTGTGGGATAGCTAGCTTGCCCTCTGTGTCTCTTAAGGAGTAATTGGAGACGCTACTACGGTCAACAAATTTTGAACTAAGATATTCGGGAGTAAGACCATTAAGCGACTTATAAACCATTGAGGTGTAACCCCCCCTTAAGGGGGGGTTACACCTCAATGCCCCTGGTGACATTGCTTCCTTAAGGGGGGGTACACCTGAATGCCCCCAGTGACATTGTTTCCTTAAGGGGGGTACACCTAAATGCCCCCGGTGACATTGCTTCCTTAAGGCGGGGATACATCTGAATGCCCCCGGTGGCATTGTTTCCCTAAGTGGGGGTACATCTGAATGCCCCTGGTGACATTGCTTCCTTAAGGGGGGTTACACCTCAATGCCCCTGGTGACATTGCTTCCTTAAGGGGGGGGGTACATCTGAATGCCCCCAGTGACATTGTTTCCTTAAGGGGGGTACACCTGAATGGCCCTGGTGACATTGCTTCCTTAAGGGGGGTACACCTGAATTCCCCCGGTGACATTGTTTCCTTAAGGCGGGGATACATCTGAATGCTCCCGGTGGCATCGCTTCCTTAAGGCGGGGTTACACCTGAATGCCCCCGGTGACATTGTTTCCTTAAGGGGGGTACACCTAAATGCCCCCGGTGACATTGCTTCCTTAAGGCGGGGGTACATCTGAATGCCCCCGGTGACATTGTTTCCTTAAGGGGGGTACACCTGAACGACCCTGGTGACATTGCTTCCTTAAGAGGGGGTACACCTGAATGCCCCGGTAACATTGTTTCCTTAAGGCGGGGATACATCTGAATGCTCCCGGTGGCATCGCTTCCTTAAGGCGGGGGTACACCTGAATGCCCCCGGTGACATTGTTTCCTTAAGGGGGGTACACCTAAATGCCCCTGGTGACATTGCTTCCTTAAGGCGGGGATACATCTGAATGCCCCCGGTGGCATTGTTTCCTTAAGGCGGGGGTACACCTGAATGCCCCTGGTGACATTGCTTCCTTAACGGGGGGTACACCTGAATGCCCCCGGTGACATTGTTTCCAAAAGGGGAGGGGGGGTACACCTGAATGCCCCCGGTGACATTGCTTCCTTAAGGCGGGGGTACATCTGAATGCCCCCGGTGACATTGTTTCCTTAAGGGGGGGTACACCTGAATGACCCTGGTGACATTGCTTCCTTAAGAGGGGGTACACCTGAATGCCCCGGTGACATTGTTTCCTTAAGGCGGGGATACATCTGAATGCTTCCCGGTGGCATTGCTTCCTTAAGGCGGGGATACACCTGAATGCCCCCAGTGACATTGTTTCCTTAAGGGGGGTACACCTAAATGCCCCCGGTGACATTGCTTCCTTAAGGCGGGGATACATCTGAATGCCCCCGGTGGCATTGTTTCCCTAAGGCGGGGGTACACCTGAATGCCCCTGGTGACATTGCTTCCTTAACGGGGGGTACACCTGAATGCCCCCGGTGACATTGTTTCCAAAAGGGGGAGTACACCTGAATGCCCCCGGTGACATTGTTTCCTTAAGTGGGGGGTACATCTGAATGCCCGTGGTGACATTGCTTCCTTAAGGGGGGGTACACCTCAATGCCCCTGGTGACATTGCTTCCTTAAGGGGGGGGGGTACATCTGAATGCCCCCAGTGACATTGTTTCCTTAAGGGGGGTACACCTGAATGGCCCTGGTGACATTGCTTCCTTAAGGGGGGTACACCTGAATTCCCCCGGTGACATTGCTTCCTTAAGGCGGGGGTACACCTGAATGCCCCCGGTGACATTGCTTCCTTAAGGCGGGGATACATCTGAATGCCCCCGGTGACATTGTTTCCTTAAGGGGGGGTACACCTGAATGCCCCTGGCGACCTTGCTTCCTTAATGGGGGGTACACCTGAATTCCCCTGGTGACATTGCTTCCTTAAGGGGGTACATCTGAATGCCCCCGGTGACATTGTTTCCTTAAGTGGGGGGTACACCTGAATGCCTCTGGTGACATTGCTTCCTTAAGATGGGTACACCTGAATGCCCCTGGTGACATTGCTTCCTTAAGGGGGGTACATCTGAATGCCCCCGGTGTCATTGTTTCCTTGAGGGGGGTACACCTGAATGGCCCTGGTGACATTGCTTCCTTAAGGGGGTATACCTGAATGCCCCCGGTGACATTGTTTCCTTAAGGGGGGGTCGCCTGAATGGCCCTGGTGACATTGCTTCCTTAAGGGGGGTACACCTGAATGCCTCCGGTGACATTGTTTCCTTAAGGGGGGTACACCTGAATGCCCCTGGTGACATTGCTTCCTTAAGGGGGGTACACCTGAATGGCCCTGGTGACATTGCTTCCTTAAGGGGGGTACACCTGAATGCCCCCGGTGACGTTGCTTCCTTAAGGCGGGGATACATCTGAATGCCCCCGGTGACATTGTTTCCTTAAGGGGAGGGGGGGTACACCTGAATGCCCCCGGTGACATGGCTTCCTTAAGGCGGGGATACATCTGAATACCCCCGGTGGCATTGTTTCCTTAAGGCGGGGGTACACCTGAATGCCCCCGGTGACATTGCTTCCTTAAGGGGTGGTACACCTGAATGCCCCCGGTGACATTTTTTCCTTAAGGGGGGTACACCTGAATGCCCCCGGTGACATTGCTTCCTTAAGGGGGGGGGGGGGTAACACCTGAATGCCCCCGGTGGCATTGCTTCCTTAAGGCGGGGATACACCTGAATGCCCATCATCATCATCATCATCATCATCATCATCTTTATTTAAAAAACACGGTAAATACATCAGGCGTTAACAATTTAATATAAACTACAACTTAATAAAAAACTATGTATGTAAATTAATCTTCTATAATTTAAAAATATAACTAACTATTAAAGAAAAGTAAACTAAAATAAAGCCTGTTTTACATGAATGCCGTGTCGGAATTAATTAAGAATCGTCGGAAATTAGTCAGAGATGTTGCCTGCCTAGCAGCTGAGGGTAGACTGTTCCAGAGGACTGCACCACTATAGGCAAAGCTATTTTTGTAATAATTAGTACGTGGCAATGGTATTACAAGCTTATTATCAGAATCCCGCAAATTGTAAGAAGTAATCACATCACTCCGCTGAATAAATTTAGAGGACAAATAATTCGGTGCGAGGTCGTTTAAGGACTTATAGACCATCTCCGCCTTTAGTTTTTGACGTCGAGTTTCTAAATTGTCCCAACCTAATTCTTTAAGTAGTTGGTTGGCGTCAGTATCATAACTAGAATGAGTAAGGACGCGGACAGCACGATTTTGAAGTCTTTGTAATTTGTCAGATAATGTTTTGGCACAGTTACCCCAAACAACACTACAATAGTCGAAGTGCGATTGAACTAACCCATAATATATATTATGCAGAGTAACAGGAGGAACACAGTGACTTATTCGTTTAATAGATCCAATACCAGAAGAGATTTTTTTAGATATAGCGTTGATATGATTACTCCATGTTAGATTTTCATCAATTAACACACCGAGAGACTTGGTAAAATCAACTCTGTTTAATTGTGTACCATTAATTTCGAAATATGGGAGAACGGATAGACTATTCAATTTTTGTCTTGATCCGATTATCATAAATTCAGTTTTTGTCATATTTAGAGTCAATTTGTTGGCAATAAGCCAATTGTTTATATTTAACAAGTCCTGATTCAAAGAAACTTCAAGAGAGCAGATATCATTGTCAGCATATGTTAGGTGAGTATCATCAGCATACATTTGATAAACAATTAGGTAAGTCATTAATGTATAAGAGAAACAGCAAAGGTCCTAGTATTGTTCCCTGGGGAATCCCACAAGTTAAAGTGCAACTTTTAGAAAGGACACCATTGACAGCACATTTTTGGGTACGATTTTCTAAATAAGAAGAAATGCCTTTTTTAGATCTAAAAAGACAACAGCGTAGACTTTCTCAAAGTCGTTCGCTTCTCGTTTCCGGTCTAAATACCCCGGTGCGAACTCTCGCGCTTCTCGCGCTTCGCGCTGAGCTCTGAGCTCGACTTGTAGGCAAGTCTAACAACAGCGTTAACATAGCCACGATCTATGTTAAAGGCCCAATTATCAGTGGCTTCGAGCAAAGCGGTTACAGTTGAGTGAAAGGATCGAAAACCAGACTGATATTTTGACAAAATATTATTTTCGGATAAATAGGAAGAAAGCTGATTATAAACTATTCTCTCGAAAACTTTTGCTATTGCTGAGATCATAGAAATTGGGCGATAATTGTTCATATCACTTCTATCGCCCTGCTTAAATATAGGCGTAACTTTGGCCAATTTCCAGTCATCAGGGAATGTGCCAGTAGTTAAACATCAATTAAAAATAATTGAGATATATGGCGAAATAAGGTCAGCGCATTCACGAATAAGCCGACTTGATAACTTATCGAGACCAAAAAAAAAAAAAAAAAAAAAAAAAAAACTTATCGAGACCAGCCCCTTTAGACTTATTTAGTTAATTCAGCAGCTTTAAAACCTGTCCATTATCAGTAGGGCGGAACTCGAATCTATTGTTAATGCCTTTGACATATTCCCAATGACAGTGATCATTATTATTAGACTAGTAGTAATCATAGATTATAGTGCGTCTCCTTATCCCGTGGCACCTCGACTTGACCCTAGTACCTCAGTTTCATGAATTAATTCAGCCACTGTTTAAAAGGGCTATGTCGCGGTATATGTCACGGAGGCAAAAACGCCGGGCCGACATCAAACAAATTCACGCTATCGCCGTGGGATCGAGTAAAATCCTGCCGTGCAGTGTACTCCGAAAGGTCTCAGATTTTTCCGACATATAAATAGTATATTTGTCTTGATTTCATTTCGGTTATTTCTCCGATTCTGAAATCATACTCCTCAGTACATGTACTAATACCGCAACCGGAAATGAGAAATTTCTGAGAAAGCGTGAAAAAGTGCTCCCGTGTGATAAACATGAAATCGACGATTTAGTCACTTAACATTCAACGTGACCAGTTGCAAGTAAGACACAAGACTAATGAATATAATTCCTTTATTAGCTAGACAAATTTTAGTAACAAAACTGCTAAATCTTTAGTCGCAAATGGGCCCGATACGGGCGCAATTTCGAGCACTGTAAAATTAATCTGCGGTCGCCTGGCGCGGCCGGTCAGTGAATTATTGCTACAAGGCATACAGCGAATTGCACCGTACCGTAGAACATCGCGAAGAAAGATGAAAGCTTCTGATTTCCACGCGCTGGGAATGCTGGATACTATTGTGACGTTTCAAGATGGCGCAGATTTGGTACCGACACTTTTCTCGATTCGTTCCGCCTAGCCGACAAGATTAGGAAGCGTCTCCTTCGTCGACGCAATAATGGGATGTCATTCGCAAGTTTAGGTCTTATTTCAGTATTAACTTTGTTACGCATTCTTTTGAAATTGGCCCAATCGTGCGGATCATTCGATTTGATTGCTTTGATCTTTAATGTGTCACGATTATGCATGCGTTCTTTCAAACCAGCAGTAATCCACGGATAATTTTTAGATCTTACGCGTTTAATGCGAATCGGAGCATGTTTGTCAACAATTTGTAAAAATTTGGTTTTCCACTCTGTCCACATCGGGACTCTGTAAAACGCGGATCCGGACGGCGGATGCGGACGGCGGACGGCGGACGGCGGACGCGGAAAATAATAAATCAATAAAAATAAATCAATAAATGTTCAATGTAAAAAAAATGAAATAAGATAAATTAAAATGAGATAAAAATGAGATAAATTAATAAGAAAAAGTTAAGAAAGAAAAAATAAAAATAAAATCACTATTAGTCGAGACATTTTCGAATCACTGTCGGAAATCAGTCGGAAGTCTTCGGTACCCATCGGAATTTTTCGGAAAATGACCAGAAACGTTCGAAAATAGGCCATTTCCGAGTTGCCTTTAACCTCTCTATCAAAGCGAGGCTAGGTGCGAAACCTTTCATATGAAAATAAGCTTTCATTCACATGCAAATATTTGTTATTTGCATGTGAATTAAAACTAATTTTCATATGAAAGGTTTCGCACCTAGCCTCGCTTTGATAGAGAGGCTAAAGGCAACTCGGAAATGGCCCATTGCAGAAATCGTATTCTGTGTTGTCGTATTCTGTGTTGTTAATTGTTGTCATACTCCCCGCATTCGTGTATTATTATCTGTATCTATTTATTCGTGAGCTTATATACGAGTTTATTCTTTGATTAAAGGAATGACTTAAGATAAAACTAAGGCCATTTAAGACAATGTTCGGAAAATTTTCAGAAATCTTCGAAAAATGCTCGGAAATTTTCGGAATTTGCAAAGTTTAATTGGCGCACTAATGTATTAATGTCTATAGTATTAATGTGAGTCGTGTAAATAGCCTAATGGCGCCCGCTTCTTCGCGTTTTCGAATTGGCTGTGAAGAGTATTTGTTGTTAAGTTTTGAACGTCTAGCAGTGACAGCTATTAGGAATAGATAGTGAGTAGCGTAGCCAATATGAGAACATATCGCTACGATCGCTGGGATAGCGTTTGTAATGAAATGGACTAAGCCATTTTCCATACTTTCAAAACAATCGCTACGATCTTAGTCCATTTCGCTACAAGCGCTGATCGTTTTCTTTTCAGCGATCGCAACGATCGTAGCGATCATATGGAAGCCAGGCACCGGCTTCTCTCGTCCTCTTCAAACTTCAGGCGTGCATCCGTTACTTGATAGACGCACACTAGGCATAAACCAATTCTTAATTAGTCATTCCTTGTAGTATAAAATCACGAATAAAAAAAATTTAGACATTAATACATTAGTGCGCAAATAGGATTTCTGCAAATTCCGAAAATTTCGAGAATTTTTCGAAGATTTCTGAAAATTTACCGAACATTGTCTAAAATGATCTTAGTTTCATCTTCAGTCATTCCTTTAATCAAAGAATAAACTCGTATATAAGCTCACGAATAAATAGATACAGATAGTAATACACGAATGCGGGGAGAATGAAATATAAAATATTATATAAACAATAATACAATAAATACTTTATTTTCACATTTCCATGACGATCGATCACAGAATACGATTTCTGCAATTTTCGAACGTTTCTGATCGTTTTCCGATAAATTCCGATGGGTACCGAAGACTTCCGACTGATTTCCGACAGTGATTCGAAAATGTCTCGACTAATAGTGATTTTATTTTTATTTTTTCTTTCTTAACTTTTTCTTATTAATTTGTCTCATTAATTTATTTCATTTTTTACATTAAACATTTATTAATTTATTTTTATTGATTTATTATTTTCCGCGTCCGCCGTCCGCCGTCCGCCGTCCGCCGTCCGCCGTCCGCCGTCCGCCGTCCGCCGTCCGCATCCGCCGTCCGCATCCGCGTTTTACAGAGTCCCGTCCACATCTGGCTGGGATCAAGAGCCGAAGCCAAAAATTCCCAGTTCTCATTACAGATATCGTTACGAAATTTGGCACGATTGAAAGTTTTAAAGTTTCTGTACGTTATTGAAGTGTGACCCTTGCGGAAGTTGATAGAAAGCTTACGAAACACATAAACTAGACTGTGATCACTAATACTAATATGGGCAACTCCGGAGCAGACTACCCTCTCAGGACAATTTGTATAAATTAAATCAATCAGAGTGGATGATTTATATGTTATCCGAGTAGGCTCAGGCCCTGTCCACACTAATCCGTTTTCAAACGAAAACGGAGCTGTTTTGCTCCGGATACGGCTATCGTCCACACTACAACGCCGAAAACGATCACTGAAAACGGAGCGATTCGAAAACGCTCTCCAGAGTGGAGCGATTTGAAAACGATGCTTTTTGAAAACGCTGTTTTCTGGTGTGGACGGAGAAAACGATGCTATCTGAAAACGGTTACGTCATCAAAATAGCCAGACCACTCGACCGTGAAACATATCCAAGATGTCGCCATACTTCGACTGGACTGACTCCCAATCTACACTCTCGGTGCTTTTCTGCACTTTGTATTCGTTTGTGACTTTCAGAAGTAGCTCGACTTCATCATCAGTCCATGTGAAACAGTCTGTTTTAGGTTTTGGTTGCTTTCCAGCTGTTCTTGGCATCGTTTAGAAGGAAAATATCGAAGAATTCTAAACCAAAACAACACTCAACAACAAAGAATCAAGAATGGCGCCAATTTCGCGGGCCGATATATTGAAATGCGCATGCGTAGAGTTCATTTGAGCATGCGCACTTAGGGTATCAAAGCGTTTTCAAAACAATGCGGCGTTGTAATGTGGACGGGCGAAAACGATACGAAAACGATAAGTGTGGACGCAAATCTTTTTGAAAACAGAGCAAAACAGCTCCGTTTTCGTTTGAAAACGGATTAGTGTGGACGGGGCCTCAGAAATGAGTTGGTGGAGGCCATAAATATCAGCAATGTTTATTAATTGACGGACATTGTTGTCGTAATTGGTTGATGCCATATCGGCATTCATATCACCAAGTAGGAAAAATTCAAGATTTGTCAGATCAAGTCTCGCAATAAGATTTTCCAAATGTGAGAATAGCCCTATTGGAGAGTTAAGAGGCCTATACCAATTGACAACAATAAAAGGTTTAGAATTCGGCTTGCAAATTTCAATACACAAGTTTTCAAGTTCGTCAACATTAAGATCAGTCCGCACGGAGAAATTTATTGTTGATTTAATATAGAAGCATATACCTCCGCCGCCATCGCTAAGCCTATCTCTTCGAAGTCATACATAGCCACAGATATAAAAATCAGAGTTATTATCAGACACGTCAAGTTTAGTTTCCTGAATAGCAAGAACATCTAGACACTTATCGGCAAGCAAAATTCTAATTTCATCAATATGCGTGGAGAGTTTGTTAACATTTAGTGAAGCTAACTTAAATCCCCGTTTTAAAGGAATGCAATTGTTAATAATGGATCTCTGCTGATCCAAAATTGTTTGAGTCGATATGCAATTATTGTCGTTATTGTTACGAGATTCATAACATTCACTAAGGCCCAGTTCAAACGTCGAACTTCACATGTGCCGAACCTAATGCAAATTAGCAAGAACAATAGATTTTGCTCATTTGCATTAGGTTCGGCACATGTGAAGTTCGACGTTTGAACTGGGCCTAAGACGATCGGCATTGGAGGAAACAGTTCAATGATGATTAGTTTCCTTGGCTGCTAAACATAATGCAAAATTTTTATATAATAATTCGTTACCCTGTTTAGTTAAATGTAAACCACCTCTGTTTAAGACTTTCTCCGTGATGTTAGAGTGGCGAACCAAGGACCATTTGTGCTGCTTGGAATATTTAATGAGGAGCTTGTTAACAGATTTTACTGATTCTTTGTGGGCATCTTTGCGCGTAGTTAACTCAGATAATACAACCTCGGATCCACAGGTAGATTGAATGGTTTTGGCAAGATCCACAATAGCATTTGCAATATCATCCGGTGCCTTGGATTTTAAATCATTTGTCCCGATATGTAAACAAACCCTATCTGGAGCATTATCGATCGTTGGCTGGATATAAGATTTCATGTCTTGTGTCGTGGCTCCGCTAAAAGATTTCACTACAACTCGTTGGTTGGTTTCCTTACCTAACTTGTAGCCCTGCAGATTTTGGATGATCGAGTCTCCAAGAATTACCGTAGTTTTAGCACTTGTCAAGCTCTCAGCGGGGATAGGTGTTACAATAGGAGTAGAAGTCGTGTCGTCAGGAACATTGATATTTCCATTTCCATTCTCTTTAGGTAGAGAAGCTGAATCGCTCGATTTGCAGTATAAATCTTTAGAAAGGAGTTTAATGACTAATTTTAGGGACTCTCGCTCTTCTACTAGCCCATTGTTGCGCTCTTTTTCTGCAATTAATTCTCGTCTTAGGCTATCGTTTTCTTGTCGAAGTTTGTTGATAGTAGATTCTGAAGTGTCGACAATCGCCCGAGGAGTCGATAAGGAATTCATTTGCGACTTGATGGTTTTAAGCTCGTCTTTTATAATAGTTATTTGAGCGTTAAAGTAGGAAGCATAAGGTCCTTCAAGAATAGAACTGTCCAAGTTGATAGTAGATGGTTGATAGGCCATGGTGTTGTTATCTTCATCGCCTTCTTCACCGCTGGAACCCGAAGCTTCGACGCCATCTTGTTCTTCTTCGGGTATGACGCTGTCATTTGAGTTCACTGTGCAAGCTAGATTGACCAGGTCTGCTCTTAATTGGTTGGCATTTTCTTTTCCTTGTATCTGAAGTGTTTTAGCATTGATGTAGAAGTTAAACGTCATCCCTTTAACTTTCATTACCGAACACGTTCCGTTGTCTTTGACTTGAATATCACTGCTTTCGACTTGTAATCGGGACGACAGAAAGGTTAATAAACTCTCTTTCGTACCCTGCCATTTTAGTTGGTCTTTTGAAGAAGTGTACGATAGAAGAGTAGAGGCCACTTACTCGTCTTTGAATGTGGAATGATTTTTCATGCGCCGTAAGAAGAGCTCGTGTTCAATGTGTGCCGTAAAAATAGCTTCGACAGTAAAGGATTTAATGAGCTATAAATAAGGAAACGATATGATAAAAGCAAGGTTGATTTCACGGTAGGAAAATTATACAGTCAACTCTCTCGTAAGCGACCACCCTTGGTGCAAGACAAAGTGGTCGCTTACGGGAAGTGGTATGTGCCGCTGTGAAGGGTATGGTTTTCAGGCAGTTTAGTCTGGGATAGGGTATAGTAATCAGAGATTTTTGGTCTAGAATAGGGTATCATTTTCTACGAAACTGATCAGTTGCATGAAGAATTTAGTCTAGACGAGGTTTACTGGCAAATGGCATTGTGTGCTGTATGACATTTTTACTGACCCCTGGTATCTTAGACTGTGATAGTGAATGAGTTTCTGCAAAATAGCGAGTCTAGAAAAGGTCTAGGATAGGGTAGGATTTTTCAGTGTTTAGTCTAGAATATGGTTGCAAAATGCAGTTAAAATGGTCTAGTATAGGTTAAGGGTGTCAGAGTCCCAGCAGCACACCCCCGCCCAAAAATTTGCAAAGTCCCCCCCCCCCCCCCTCCGTCGGTCAATTTGCAACTGTGTTGTAATGTCATTCCTTATGTCCGTTACAGTGGCTCGAGAGTTCTCGGTGCTATTGTGAAAAGTTTCTTTATTTCGAAAAACCCATATACCATAAAGTATGGTCTTAATGAAAAAGCGTGCTCGCATGTCATTCTTGTCGACAGCAGAAGTCCATTAGGTAAAAGAAAATAGTCTTAACATTAACTAAAAACCTAATATTGAGTAGTGCCGATAGGGTGGGAGTGAAAACACCCCACACCCTTCCACAGGTTCAAATTTTAATCTAGCTTGGAAAGGCGTGGTAAACAGTTATCTGGTTCCACATTTGCAGTACCATTGCTAAACCAGACACCCAAGATTCGCATTCTTGACATCCACGTCAGGTCAAGGAGTGTCCGGACTTCATGGCTTAAGTACTCTTTGCCACATTTAATTTAGTCCCTGTACCTGTCTCGTATTTGTGAAGTAAGGTAAACAATTTGTCTAAAGAAAAAATGTCATTTACAAAACATGTGGAGTTATCCACATATTGGCGAATTTTAAAACGCTTTCCTCGAGCTTCTGGAAGGAGAAAACCTTCAATAGTATCATCCTTTCTTATACTGGTAGCCAAAACGTCTGCGCATAAAATGTACAAAAGTGGAGACCAGGGATCTCCCTGCCTCACCCTCCACTCGAGTGGAATGTCTTTAGTCAAAAAACCATTAACTATAATTTTCATATTTACTTGACAGTATAATGTAGATATTCAGCAAGATACCAGTTTCATTGGTAATATTTATATAATCTAGAGGGTCACGCAAGAGAAAGAAATTCTCAAAAATCGTCCTACCTGGGAAGGAACAAGTTTGACCTTCTTGAAATAATCGAGGGTAACACTTTTGAAAACTTTTGAACAAATTTGAGTAGCGAAATGGCCGGGTCACCGATTTTTGAGGTTTTTCTTATCATCTTTCTTGTAAAGTAATCTAGTCACGCTTCCTTGCATTGAATCACTGAGAGAATTATTTTCCAAACTAAATTTATAATTTCGAACAGAATAGGGCCTAAAAGATCCCAGAATTTAGCGTAAAATTCTTGAGGTAATCTGTCTGAACCGGGGGTTTTCCCTGAAGAAAGTCCACGCATTGCGTGGGTAATTTCAGCCAAAGATAAAAAATTCTTCGCAGGATAAAATTTCGCTCTCACTTAATCTGTTTTCAAGTTTGTTCAAAAATTCGGTTTGCACTGTTAAATTAACTTAAATTAAATTAACAGGTTCTTGCAAGTACAAATTACGGTAAAAATCGAAATGAGCCGGAGAAAAGGAACAAGCTTAACTAAGGTGAAACTTAATTAAGGTGAAAGGTCGGAAGCACAAGAATTAAGATTGACGACCGGGCTATTTTCAATTTTAGCAATTCTAAAAAAAAAAACAGTATTACCCGACAGTCTACACAGTACATTTAGACCGTAGAAAAGTTCACAAAAACAACTTTTCTCTGTCTAGAATAACTAGTACGACTACTTTCCGAATAAAATACAGTTTTCGTTTGTCAAAAATTGCCCGAGAAACTGATTTGGAAATCAAAATTGCAAAAATACACAAACATGTTTGCATAAGGCGACGCGAGAGAAGACTTGTTTTGTTTACATAAAATCGCTTTTCAATCTATGTAATGAATGAACAAACACATAAAAATGGACAACACAATCTTCTTTCGAAAAATGTTATTCAAATCTCCATAAGTTTATGTTTAAAAGCAAAACGCGAACCATTAAGAGTTCATGATTCGAGGCCGAGATGTCTCCGATGAAAGAAATCAAAACAACTGAATTTAATTGAACGCGTTATAAACAATTCTCCCGAAAACTAGCGAGAACACAAAAAAGTCAATCACAGATTGATATCAACGTAAATTCCCATCGAAAAATGTATTTTGTTTTACCTTTAAGTCCATCCACTGCTTGGAAATTGTTTAAGGCCCGTCCACACGTATCCGGATATTTTTGAATCCGCAACTTTTTTGTTGCGGATTGGCCTTCCGTCCACACGTATCCGGCGAATTCGGCTCACGAATCCGCAACTTTTTTAATTCGCTCTCCAGAGTGGAAATTTTTGAATACGCTACGAGTACGGCATCGTGTGGACGGTCGAATCCGGATATTTTTTAATTAATACGCTGACGTAACAGTATCAGATCCAGTCTTTAACCGCGCGAATATTCAACATGGCCGACCGAAATGTTATCGCTTCACTTCTACATGGACTTATTTCTAGTCTAATAACGTGTTTACAATTGAACTTTGATTTAAACTTTGCCTTTGCGTATGCTTTTTTGACAACATTTAAAGAGAAGCCCTGGCTGCTAGAGCGAATCCGGATACGTGTGGACGGGCAAATACGATTCGAATACGCTACGTGTGGACGCGAATATTTTATAATCCGCAACAAAAAAGTTGCGGATTCAAAAATATCCGGATACGTGTGGACGGGGCCTAAATCTCCGCTTCTTCAGTTCTGAAACCCGAAGTGACAAACATCTTCCCGCATTGCTCCCATTCTCGAAGCAAGATTTTATCTCTGAAAGCTCTTCTATTTCCACTATAGCGGCTTCTGAGTATCCCATAATTAGTATCCCTGTCTTGAGTAGCAAACCGCGAAAAAATTCAGGAGAATAACGACTTTAATTTAAACGGTTTTCTCCGCTAAAACACAGCAGTGTTTTCCCAGGTGACGTGAAAAGATCCCGGTGTGGCGTCATACAATCAATCAATCAATCAATCAATCTTTATTTATACACGAAAATCTTATCATAATTACATGGTCTTCCTAGGAGTCGTGTGAATTTACACTAGAGTACATTACCTATAGAACCACTTAACTAAGAAAGATAAAGAACAATGAAAAACGCGCATGTTTTACGACGGTCTACGCGCCCGCGAGTTAACCCTTAGCGACGGCGGCGTCGGCGTCGGCGTCGGCGTCGGCGGCGGTGTGACAACGCGCCCGCGAAACATTCCGCTAGCCATGACCATGAAAAATGACGGCCATGGGTTCTATGGTTCTCTGGTTCTATGAGTATGGGGCTGCGCAGCCTGGCCTTCGGCCAGGCAAGAGCTCCGCTATGACAGAATATGACGTGTGTTGTTTTAGAATTGGTACCTCATAGGGGTAAAAATTATTTTGAGCCACGCCCATCAAACGAGATTCTGGTACCTTTTAGGAAGTTTTTCGAAAATTTCCGACGAGCACCCCCGTCATTTTTATATGGGAGTCCACCCCCCCCCCCCCCCCCCCCCCCCCCCCCCCCCCCCCCCCCCCCCCCCCCCCCCCCCCCCCCCCCCCCCCCCCCCCCGCCGGGGTTAAAAGCCAAAAAGCACGTACACATTCAGTCTAAATTCATATATTTCGTTCTGTCGAAGCTGCTGTAAGAATTAAAATTTATGTTAATGACTTTAGGTTATAGAGTTAACTGAACCAAATCCACGTGCACATCGAGTCCAAATCAATATATTTTTCAGACTAAAAGTTAGATGCAAATTAAAAATGTAAAAATAACGCCAAATTTCAGGTGACGGCGAAATCCGCCGCTTGATTTACTCAGGAACAGCCAACAAATCGTTTATGCTTTTTCTCTTTCCCCTTACACGAAGCTGACCCCCAAAGCTACCTGAATGAATTCTGTTTACTGGACAATGATAGAAACAATTTCGTTTGCCATGGCCTAGTTATATTAATGGTTATGGGCTTACGTTCGTAGCCGCTTTTATTAAAATATCATCTTTCATTGAAAATTATTGATACATTGTTTGGCCCAGTAAAGGTGAGGGCAACAAAAAAAGCACCAAAAATAAAACACTTCGGAAATGCACTAGCAAGAAAAGTTGACCGGCAGGACATGGTGAGGAGGAGTAATGAACAAAAACACGTCTTGATCCGTTGCTGACGCGAAACAAATGACAAGCACATGGGATGAATGATCATGTGACCAATGCATGAGCAATAGAGGGGACAACGACAATCATCATTTTCTCCTTCCCTTATTCTTGTAGTTATTCAACAAAATCAGAGAAATCAGGGAAAAGACATAACAGTTATATTTGCAGCCAAATATTTTATTTCTTTTAAGGGGAAAACGATAGGTTCAGAAACTGAACAAGATTTGGCATCAGGTGCGTTGAACGTAAAATTTAAGCCTCAGGTTTAACGTGTGGCACTAAAATTTTGCGGATTCTAATTTTTGCGATTTTCGCCGATTTTTTCACGATTAGCAACAAAAGGTTCCCGCAAACATTTTCTCAGCAACAGTTTACTTCACAGTCAAAATTATATTGAACGCATCTACTTGAAAATCGCAAAAATTAAATCCCAGCAAGAAAAAAAAAAAGCGGCTTTGCCCAGATTAAAAAAAAAGTTCCCGCAAAACACAAAAAAATCGCCCATTTAGCGCCACACTGAAGTCTCCGCAATACAGTGTGTCACAGCGATAATATTATCCTTGGCTTGCCTGTTTAGGCAGCAACAAATAAATAAATTTACATCAAATGATTATGGTCAACTGTTTATTCTACACGAAAATGCTTGACCCTTATTTTATGATTTTTAAACTGTAGATTTTAATGTTGAAACGGTTAATATATATATTTTTTAAATATTCAGACCTTACTTAAATAAAATATTGTCAACATTTAAAACTACACAATTTTTTTTTATTATTTTCCAGTGTTGTAATTTCAAGAAACAGCGGTCTTATTTGCGTGAAGTTGAGGGCAATTTTATATCATCGGCAAGTCGGAGACTGAATTCACTCACTCTGTTATTGCTACGTTTTAACCACAAAGAAACGCCGAGGTTCAAATTGTTTACAGATAAGTCTAAATTACAGACCCCATAGAATGGAAGCAAACATCACATTGGAAGAAATCAATGATACTTCCACTCAATCGAACCAATCAAATGCCGGCCCTATGATGAATAACCAAACTACTAACGTGCAAGCGATAGCTGAACTTGTTCCCATCGCGTGAGTCATTATCATTGTAAACATGTTGGTTTTTGTCGTGTTTTATAAAACTAAAAAGCTACATACACGAGAAAACTACATTCTTGTGAGCTTAGCCATTAGCGACTTCATGACAGGAGCACTGGATATTCCCTTGTTTGTGATTGTATTTTTTACGCCGATCATTTCCTCCAGCACAGTACGTTTCTACTTGGGTTTCGTTGTGGTGGCGCTTCACACAGCTACAGCAGCTTTGTCGGTGTATCATATATTCATTGCCACTTTGGAGAAATACTTGTCCATCATCTGTCCTGTCACTCACCGTCTGGTTATAAAAAGCACAGTTAAAAAAGCATTGCTGATGGTTTGGTTTGTGTCGGCAGTCATTGGCTTTCTTCCTTTCTCTTGGATTGAAAAAATTCTCGATCCTTCAGAAGATAAGTACATTTTTGTCCACAGTATCTTATGTCTTGTCATGGTGTTTGTTTTGCCGTACAGCTTTATGATATACGCGTTTGTTAAGATTTTCAGAGTCGTTTCGAGACGCAATAGACAAAGAAACAAACGTCGCAAGAAAAAACTCACCCAAGAGAGGAAATGCGTTATGTTGTTTGTCTCCATGGCAACATTATTTGCCACTTGCTGGCTTCCGTGGTTTATAATTATGTTACTTCTCATTCTTAAATTTAATCAACAAACTCTTGAAACACCTTCCCATATTTTTGCTTTAGTAAGGTATTTAACTTCTGTTATCAATCCGTTCTTGTACAGCTTGTTGCGACCAGATTTTTCTGCAGCGCTCAAACAATTGTTCAAACAGCTAAAACATTCTATTGCACTGCAGGCATCATCCGTGACAGCGAGTTTTTGCTCATGGCATCGGAGAAGAAGCTGTAGACAGGCACTGCATGAAATTTCCCATGATACTCCATGATACTCAATGTTAACCCAGTCACTCCCAAAAGCGGCAGAAACAAAAACAAGAAAAAATGCAAACTTTTATAAAACCAAACTAGCAGTAATCGGAGATAATGGAGACGCGTTCGAAGGAACTTCCGGCGGAAATGAGCCCCTGAAAAAAGCAATAGGGGTGTCATTTGGAAGACCGGACACCAATTTTACTGTACGTAAACCACAGGACAACCAACACGAAATTAGGGGCGCGATCCATTCAACCAAAATGTCCGGAAATTTCGGTCCAAACCTCAATGGATCGGTTTGGTCCAACCGGAAAAGTTTCGAAAAACTGGTCCACCTTTTAAGGTGGATCTCTATTCCCGAACCTTGGTCCGGAATTTTTTGTTGAATGGATCGCGCCCTAGGATTGCGTTCTTCGAACGAGAAAATATATGTCAAGAAACAAGAATTAGGCCGCCCTTATTGCTTGTTTCTTGGCTTAAACGGCGTTCATTAAAGTCCAACACGGAACACTTTCCAGAGGGGCTCGATCCTCAATCCCTCCCCTTCGCCCCATCTCCACCCGCATCTCATTTTGCAAAGAAATTAACCCTATTCAGACTGGGGGGGGGGGGGGGGGGGGGGGGCTTTTCGAACCCCCCTCCAGTAAAATTGTGATAACTCTTACACCGAAATAGCTATGAGGCTGAAATTTTCTGACTTTTCCTAAAATATTTCTAGGGACATTTTGGTATCCATAACATGTCAGTGTGATTAACCATGTTGCCAATTTTTGACACATAGGTTTTCAAAATATTAAAATATGGTGTAATTTTTTATTTTAAGATCTTGTTCTTTGACTTATAGTGCATTTTCTTGTAAGAATAGTTTTTTCTTGGGACTAGTTCTTGAAAGGCATCAAAAATTTTTAACATCAAATATTTGGGGGGGGAGGGGTAGGCAAATTTTTGCTTACTTTTACTTATAGAGAAAAATTTTGTGCTCTTTATTAAATAACGCTTCTAAGTTCATTGTTTGGATAATAGGCATTAGTTTTGATACGTGTTTTATAAATTCTGATCCTTTTCTCTGTTAGATATTTTTTAACTTTTAATTTAAACGAAAAAAAAAGGAAATCCAAGATGGCGAATCCAAGATGGCGGATCCAAGATGGCGGACAATATTTTCAGAATTATAGTTTTTTCGCTTTTTTTGCCTTTTCTCGCTTTACAAGTGTGTCCTTGTTTGTATTTATTATGTTTTAATATTAAAGAGAGGATTTTACAGTTATATTTGATATTTTAAGTATCTGGATGGAAAAATATCAAAGAAACGTCGGAAAAACAAAAATGACGTCATTGTGACATTATAATTGGGTGTGGGAGATCAAAACTGGGTGCGAGGTTTCCTTGTATGGAGATGAACATTGTGTGAAAATTTCATGGTCATAGCCTTACTGGTTCCAGAGATATGAAGGGGGGTTCGAGGAGCCCCCCACCCCAGTCACAGATTGCCTGAAAAAGCCCAGTCTGAATAGGGTTAAGGCAACTTTGTCAGTGACAAGTACTACTCAATATCTTTTCATTGAACGACTTTTGAATAATATTTCATCCACAGACTCGCTTATACATCATTATGATACCTTTGTAAATGCCTTAACTTGTACATCATACCTTCGTCAATGCCTTAACTGTTAGAAACAACTTGTACATCATACCTTTGTTAAAACCTTAACTTGTACATCATACCTAGTCAATGCCTCAACTGTTAAAATAGACTTGTACATCATTTGAAGGTTGCACTAGAATTGCTTGTATACAGCATAACAAACAGGAAAGCACTGCCCAATGCCACAGGAAGCAATGCTCAAAAGCTTTTAATTTCATTTAAAGGGTGCACTCTACGATTTAATTTCATACAGACTCTAAAGTGTGCACCCCTTGTACAGCGCAATAAATTTAACAGTCGCACAGGAAATTACTGCACCATATAATTATCTTTCATTTTAATGGTAACACTTTAGGATTTCATTTAAATCCATGGTTTTTAAATCCATGGTTTAATTAGGATAACTTATTTCTTAATGGTATATTAATTACGCAGGGCCCCAATGGATATCAGTCTTGAGCAGGGAGAACAAAACATCAGAACCACAGGCCTTGTACAGCAGCACAGAATAATACTCAGCAGCTTTCATTTCAATACATACTCATGCACCACACTTAAAGATTTCATCCAAAGATTCAAAAATTAGAACCATGTTGTTCAGCATAATAAACATTATAGGAAAGTATACAGCTCAATATCTTTCATCTGAATGCCGTCACAGCCTTAAGTATTTCATCCACAGAATCGAAAGTTAGAACCACTTTGTACAGCATAATAAACAGCACCACAGGAAAGTATTGCTCAATGGCTTTCATTTAAATGGTCACACTTAAATTAGCTGATTTACTAGAACAACGTTGTACAGCATAATAAACAGCACCATAGAAAGGTACTGCTAAATAGCTCTAATTCATTTTAAGAGTGCACTTCAGTAGGAATTCTACAGAAAATACCTCGCTTATTGTACAGTATAACAAGCAGTACCACAGGAAGGTACTGCTCAGAGGCTTTCCTACTCATCTGCAGACTAAAAAGTTAGCCGACCACTTTGTCCAGCGTGATATACAGCAGCAGAGGTAATTACTGCACCATAGCTTTCATTTAAATGGTGCACTTTAGGATTTTATCCTCTGACTCGAAAGTTAGAACAATTATTTTACAGCATAATAAACGATGCCACAGGAAAATACTGCTCAATAGTTTTCATTTTAATGGCCATGCACTATAGGACTAAAACTTTAGAGGCACTGAATCCCGTTATAGTTTTGACTGGGTTTAAAAGGGTTAAAGCGATAAAACCGCAGACGCTTTTTTTAAAAAAAAACATTTAGCAACTGAAATATAAACTATATATAATTACCATGGATGTGTGAAAAGCGATCGATTATAGCTATTTAACATTTTTTGTAATATTTCTTCAACATAAAAAAAATCATTAAATTTGACAACGGCTACAAACAACTAGAATTAGCCTGTTGCGAATTCAGACCCTTGTTAGTCAGAAAGCTGATCGCCAATAACAACAGACCTTGTTCTTTCTAGAGGAAGGCGCGATGGTCCAGTGGTTAGCGCGTCGGACGCTCAACCTGTCGCTGCTTCGAACCCAGGTCGCCGCCGTCGTGTTGTTTCCTTATCCAAGAAACTTTTAATACTTCACATTGTTTCTCTCTACCCAGGTGTATAAATGGGTGCTGTCGAAAATAACGATGAAGTAACCTTGCGATGGACTAACATCCCATCCAGGTGGGTGGGAAGGGGAGTAAAATATTGTCAGTCGCTTCCGGATTAAACTAGTTACTCAAACGGGGTCTACGTAGCTTACACGTGGATTTCAAAGACCACGCATAAGTGTAGTTTAAATTGTTTATTTAAACGCGGTTGAGCCAGAATCTGCGAGGTCCACGTTTCAACTTTGATCATCGAAAACTCGAGATGCAAAGTTGTAAATTTAGAAAGCGCTTTGTTGCATTATTCATAGAACCGCCCTGAACATTACGGCCGCCATCTTTTCAGTGGGTTCCATTCTTCATCCCCAAGTATTGACTACCGGTTCGGTTCGTTTCGCAATTTACACTGGGCACGGAAACCTATCATACATGACGATCTACTTTCACTGATCCACTTTCAAGCTACGAGCAACACGGCAATTTTGCTCCGGCGCCGAATTAAGCATTTTGTGTGTGAGCAAAAGTCCAATTCGATATTGTTTTCATTCAACAAACAAGAGCTAACCCGGTATAATATAGACATACCCGTGTTCGCGAAGTTCAGTTAAATCTTAATCAGATAGACCGAAGTAAATGCGATGCAACCTCGTTACCAGGGTCTCTCTTCTTCCCGCCCCCTGGAGCGAGAGAGAGGGGGCGGGAAGAAGAGAGACCCTGGGAACGAGGTTGAATGCGATGAGTGTACGATTATGGCATACACCAAATTGAAGAAACATTGTCGGGTGATAAGCATAAACCATGAACGATGCGACCCAAAGGTTTACTGGGAAGTTGGAAAATTTAATCTTCGTCTGTGACAGAATACACGTTATATTAACACAGGATGCACAAATCATGCTCTTGAAATATCTCAAACAAAGAAAACATCTTGATTATCAAGAAATAGAAAATTACTAGCTTGCCAATGCTGCCTACCCAGAATCCCATTCGGCCTCATCGTCCATGGTTTATGCTTTTCACGAGTCAACGTTTCTTCAATTTGGTGTTTACGAATATGGAATATAAATCAACATCAACAGTACCCAAAGTGCTAATCTGTTTTTATAAATATATATAGATGCCATTGTATTACAAATCAACTACAACCGCATAACTGTTTTAATAGAAGACTGACCTATTAGAACTTAGCGTGTTTTCCTTGAGGCCCCTACTAAAGAAATTAGTTCTCCATATATTTTTTGTCACCGCACTTGGAAAGAAACTTGAGTCATACATATATAAACATCAGACATTCATTTAAAAAAAATCGACATAGGAATAAACACAAGACGCGTGCAGAAAAAAAAACGGAGCAAAAGTATTTGCGAGTACCGCGAAGGATTTGAAGCTTTTGACATCGCCGGAGAGCGCGTAAGTTTATTATAGGAAATTCTAGTAACGTGAAATATTTCCTTTTTGGAGATTTGTTTATACCCGTGAAAGTCAATGTCGTGAAAACCAGAAGGGCGCTTCTCTTTTTAGAAGAAGTATAAAAATCACCGGCCAAAAATGCCAAAAGTTGGGTTTGCGAAATATCGCCCAACTATAATAATCTCGAAATCTGGTTGTCGAAAAACATATCTCTTTTTTAATATTTTTGTACTTTCTTGGTGAGTTGTGCATTATCTTTTCGGTCATTTTGCACTTTCAGGCACAGTAAAAGGCAAATGGGACCATAATATATAAACTGCACTTACTCGACTTATGGCTTGACGAAAAGTAACTCAAAGAAGAGTTTCCATTTTGTTCGAAGCGAGTGACTATATCAGTTCTCATCCGCACGAGCGCAAACTCTATTTCCTAAAACAAAAAATTGATAAGAAAACTTAACGCTAATTGGTCTAAAGAAAACCGGCATTCCCACGGAGTTAACATCTTAGAGTACTCAGTTAAAGTTTTAAGTCTATAAGTTTATTATTTTTTTTTTTACCGAATAATTTGTGCGAACACTACTGATGCAATACTGGCAAGATTTTGCAAAAAAAAATTGATGCCAATTTTTTTTTTTTTTGGCAAAAAAAAATTGCCCAAAACCATTTATGCAATTTTTTTTTTTCATATATAATTATTAATAAGTAATCATACGGTTTTCTCGTTCAATTTGGGATCAATTTGCAGTGGTGAGTTTTTCAAACAAAAACTCGTGCAAACATGAGGCTACACTTAGCCTATACTCATGCGCATGAGACTCTAAGACGCATTGATGGAAGTTACCAATTTTTCTGTACTTGCTTTTAATATTTAATTTCTTGATTCCCGATCAAATCCACACTCGTCTATTACTTTCCAAACGGTGAATTATTTATGTTACATTTGAGAAGACTTCTTAAAAAAAAAATAGGCAGTCGAGGACTCCATGAAGCCCACATGCTGTAAAAAGAAAATTGATAATCAATATAAAGACTTAGTTTTCCTGTATTACTAAATCGTATGCAACCGGTGTCAAATGGGTTATTCTAGAACCCCCCCCCCCCCCCTCCCCCTCCCCCCGACGGATGCAATAGTTTTTTACCCCTCCTCCGCTCGGATTTCCCGACCAGGCCGACCCACCCTCGCACCTTGATTTTTAACCCAGATACCACCTCTTGCCCGGATTGCCGTTAACTTTTTGTAGGCCCTAAATAAACAGGAAATCGAATTCAGGAGTTCCTCGATTTTTTTTATAGTTTTCAAATGTTTGGTGATAATTGCTATGTATTGGTCAAACATTTCGTAAATAAACGTTGCGTGACGCATTCACTAAAATCTCTCCGTGGTTTTAAGACCAAATCGAAATGAAATGTTCCCATAACTTAAAGCTGGTTCTTTAAAAAAAATGCTTTGATTTTGCCATCTATAATAAGTTTTTTCCAGGCTTCACAGTTTCTTTAAAGTGTTGTCGCAAATACCGTATACAGTTTTCATTTATGCAAATTCACGAGAAACGGTAATCTGATAGCAAGCTTTTTTGAAATGACCACGGCTGAATCCAAAATATATTTTCTATAAAAGGTCGAAACTTTTGAATGATACTCATATTTCCTTGAATGAAAATGTCTTTCCTTTGATTAAAAGAGTCAAACACCTTTCAGAATTCAGTGATTTTCTGCTTCTGGAAGTCTTGGCGATTTATTGTATCCTAATTTAATACTGCGAGGCTTAACTAATCAATGATATCAATGACATCAATGTAATCAATGAGTAATCAATGGGTAGTCAATGAGTAATCAATTGATTACTCATTGAGTATTGCCAATACTCAATGAGTAATCAATGACTAATCAATGACCCACAAAAGTTTTGGTCATTGATTAGTCATTGATGTCATTGATTAGTCATTGATGTCATTGATCAGTCATTGATTCGCAGATACGGGATTTTGCCCCCAGGGCATCCTATAATGAGCATTTAAATTAATATATTCCTTTGTTTTCAATGTTCATTATGGGATGCCCTGGGGGCAAAATCAATATGGCTGCCGTGTCTGCGAAACGGGCTATGAAAAGAGGTGTTGACAGGCCAGACACGACTCATAAGCCCGTGATAACGTGGAACGTGACCTTTAGAGTTTTGCTCTAACAAGTATATCCCCCAAGGATTTTCCTTTTTTGTATGAGATGAGGGAAGGCTCTTTGTATATTTCTCTTAGCAATGGTTGGTTCTGAATTAAATGCCATTTGCTCAATAAGATGTTTTTAAGATTAGGCAACGCCGGGTGGTACGTTGTTACGAAAGCAGAATTATTTTTCGCACTTTCTCTTTTTGCTGCAAAGATGACTTCCGTTCATTGAATTTTACCTCTAAAATTATTTTCTCAATGAGATTGTGAGTGTAGCCTCTAGCACGGAGGCGTGCTTTGAATTTGTTGATATTCTCACTGAATGATTTCGCTGAGGAATTTGTTCTTAAAAGTCTCAGGGCTTCACCTTTAATGAGCCCTTTTCTGACCCCTGGTGGGTGGCAGGAAGAGAAATGGGTGTACTGGAAGGTCACTGTTGGTTTAAAATGAGTAATCAATGACATCAAAGAGTAATCAATGACCCACAATACTCAATGATTAATCAATTGATTACCCATTGATTATCCATTGATTACTCATTGATGTCATTGATCATTGATTAGTTATGCCTGGAATATAATAAACATCACAAAAAAATTCAATTCAGCGACCTATTTTTATTATGCTTTCTAACATTGCCGACTTTTCCAGTGTAATAGAATGCCAATCTTATCCGGAAAAATTATTCGCATAATGCTTTCGCTAATCAAAAAAGCAGTTCTGAATGGTCAAAGGTACAGAAATGAAATGCTGGCGCCGCCCGGTTAGCTCAGTGATAGCGTTCCGGTCTGCTGAGCGGGAGGTCGTTGGTTCTAACCTCGACCGGACCAACACTCAGGGTCTTAAAATAACTGAGGAGAATGTGCCGCCTTTGCAACGACTTCTGCAAATGGTATGACATTCTAGTCTTCTCGGATAAGGACGAAAAAACTGTAGGCCCCGTCTCACAGCACTCTCTGATTTGTTCTTGTGGGACGTTAAAAATCCCACATCACTATTCGAAAAGAGTAGGGGCCGTAGACCCTGGTGGTGTGGTCAACCTTGCGGGTTGTGGGATTGGAAGGGATGGCACCTCGCATGGGACCTGAGTCCCGTTCGTGCCTTTCCCTCTGGTCTGTTTGAGTCCAGAAAAGTTGGATAGATAGATAGATAGATAGATAGATAGATAGATAGATAGATAGATAGATAGATAGATAGATAGATAGATAGATAGATAGATAGATAGCTTTAAAAAAAGTCTTGAAATTACTCACCACAGGCAGCGGCGAGGACTGCTCCGACACAGGCATTGTAAAGAGTCGGCAGTAAAAAGGGGAATACAACGACAATATGCTTACCAGCGCGAGAGATCGATGTTTGTCATTTTTGCCTCCGAAGAACTCTGATTAAAAATAGCTCTTAGTTTTTCAGAATCGCGACAGATTCGGCCTCAAGTTGTATGCTGTGTATAAAAGCAACGTTCACCTCGACGGGAGAAATGCAGGACTAACTAATACACCAATAAGACCAAATGACGGAAAATGTTTGTCTTGCGCATGCGTAAGAAACATTGGTCTTATATTTCAACGTATCATAAGAAAAGAAGCAATTTATATTTTAATATTTTAAACAAGATAAAAAGACGTCCGACATGGAGAAGAGTTACTCCTTTTATTCAGTCATCGCACCTGCAAACCATGTTACTATTGAATGTTTTATAAATGAAGGCCGTACCACAATGAAGCCATTCTTTACTGTGAGTTTAATATATACGTGACGTGAACATTGCTAATGTGAATAGGGTTGTAGGAGACGCTGTCGTGAAACTTCAGTAACGATGTTTTGCCGGAAGTGAGGGTAGCCGGAAGTCACCAAACCGGAAGTGAAAAGGGCAAAGCTACGAACCGGAAATGCACAATTTAAAATATGCATGCAAAATCGTGACACAAAAAATAATAAAACAAGAGGCTCCAAGCGCCTATACTCATGCGCATGCGTAAGAAAGTTCTATGATATATTTTCATTCTCGTCCCCAGAGCTCCACGGTTGTTTTTAAATTTAGTCTCGTGTAGCTCTGGTAACGGACAAAAATTTGAATTTTTTGATTGGCCGTTTAAAAATGAATGCGCAACAAGGTAAAACATTTTACGCTTCTAGGCATAAGGTTTTACTTCCGGTTGAATTTCAAATGTTGAAGTCCTATGAAGACTACATCAACAAAAGCAACGTTTTAATTTCAACGCATTCAACGACCAATGTCACCCAGTTTTGTTTGGTTTAGCAGGTAAAGATACGGCTGCTAAATTTCAAAGTATAACGGGATCTGATTGTGGCAAAATATGAGCGATTCGTTTCCGAAAATAATTAGTATGTGTCTTGGAAGACGAAACTGTAGGCGGCCACGAATATTAAAGAAGTATGTTGCTTGCAACAGGGACGAGTATTAAAAGACGGGCAGAAATCCTGAATAAGGCCCACGGGTGAAAAGAAATATTACCACTAGGTTACCCATTTTAAATAAGAACAACACAACAACACTCTCGTAAGCACTCTCTCTCTCTCAGCACTCTCGTAAGCAAGGTATATTTTCTTTATTAGATAGTACTCTTATCTACAACTTGAAATACAAATCCAGGGAAACGAAGATCACTCGAAGCCCAATTAAAATAACATGAAACGAATCACAAAAATTCCTCTATATTTCTTACCACTGTTCGATGAAATAAGCCTAATCAATAACCACAGCGTGTCCATCAACAAACTTAGCTGTCCCATCAACTGTTTTGGTCGGATTCAGTGGCGAAACGATGACAGCTCCCGAACGAAAGAAATCGGTTGATTTATCGAGGATTTTCTAAAACCAGTACCCAAAATAAAAAGAGAATCTTTCTTCTAAATAACAGCAGCACGTAAAGCTTTTCTTCTTTCTTTTTCAGCGCGATGTTTTCCTGCAATTGTTAACCCTATTCAGACTGGGCTTTTTAGGCAATCTGTGACTGGGGGGGGTGGGGGGGGCTCCTCGGACCCCCCCTTCATATCTCTGGAACCAGTAAGGCTAGGACCATAAAATTTTCACACAATGTTCATCTCCATACAAGGAAACCTCACACTTAGTTTTGACCTGCCACACCCAATTATGACGTCACAGTGACGTAATTTTTGTTTTTTCGACGTTTCTTTGATATTTTTCCATCCAGATACTTAAAATATCAAATATAACTGTAAAATCATCTCTTTAATATTAAAACATAATAAATACAAACAAGGACACACTTGTAAAGCGAGAAAAGGCAAAAAAAGGCGATAAAACTATAATTTTGTAAATTATTGTCCGCCATCTTGGACCCGCCATCTTGGATCCGCCATCTTGGATTTCCTTTTTTTTCGTTTAAATTAAAATTTAAAAAATATCTAAAAGAGAAAAGGATCAGAATGTATAAAACACGTATGAAACTAATGTCTATTATCCAAACAATGAACTTAGAAGCGTTTTTTAATAAATAGTACAAAATTTTTCTCTATAAGTAAAAGTGAGCAAAAATTAACCTACCCCTCCCCCTCAAATATTTGATGTTAAAAATTTTTGATGTCTTTCAAGAACTAGTCCCAAGAAAAACTATTCTAATAAGAAAATGCACTATAAGTCAAAGAACAAGATCTTAAAATAAAAAATTCACCATATTTTAATATTTTGAAAACCTATGTGTCAAAAACCGGTTGCCATGGCAACATGGTTAATCACACTGACATGTTATAGATACCAAAATGTTCCTAGATAAATTCTAGGAAAAGTCAGAAAATTTCAGCCTCATAGCTATTTCGGTGTAAAAGTTATTACAATTTCACTGGAGGGGGGTTCGAAAAGCCCCCCCCCCCCCCCCCCCCCCTCAGTCTGAATAGGGTTAAGTCTTGTACAGTTCTTTCGAACGCCATTCCACACACACAACATTCTCGTCTCCAGAGCTCAACCAAACGAAACAAGGGCTCTGGGGACGAGAATGCACACACAATTTGTTTTTTATTTCCGGTTTCTGGCATTGAGCAAGCGCAATAGTACATTTGTGCATTAGGCATGCGCGAACGGATGTCGTGGATTTTACGACATCCGGAAGGCACTGTTCCCAGAGCCTTCGTTTTTTTCCGCTGACCAAACGAAACGAAGGCTCTGGGGACGAGAATGATATATTTTAAACATGATAAGAAGATGTCCGACATGGAGAAGTGTTACTCCTTTCATTCAGTCATCGTTCCTGCAAACCACGTTGTTTACTGTTAAATGTTTTGTAAATGAAAGCTGTACCACAATGAAGCCAGTGATTCTTCTGAGTGTTATATATACCTGACGTGAACACTGACACTGCAGTAACGCTGTTTTACCGGAAGTGATAGTAGCTGGAAGTCACTAAGCAGGAAGCGTAAATGGCAAAGCTACGAACCGGAAGTGCACAATTTCCAATATGCGTACATAAATTTGCATGCAAAATCGTGACACAAAAAATAACAAGAAAAACGGAGCCGAAACCTTACCTCATGCCGCTTCGCGCATGAGTAAAAAAGAAGAAAAGAAAAACGGAGGGCATTTTATAACTCATGCCGCTACGCGCATGAGTAATTAATCCCAAATTGAACTCGAAACCGTATGATTATCTATACAAACACCACGTGTTATGACAGCGTTTAGAACGTCACCTGCATTGTGCTAATTTGTCACGCAGAATAAATACATGGATAAATAAGTAAATATAACAAAGATTTTTGAAGTTAAAACAGTTTCAACCGCATGGTTTAAAATTCACTTAAACATCCATTGCATGCTTCATCTGCTATTGCCGAACGGGTCTTTAAAGAGGCAATTAAGAACTTTTGTTTACTTATGTTGTTGAAATATTTGCAGGCTTTGAACATGTGATGCAATAAAATGTCGAATCTAGAAGGATCTGAGCTACGTCCAGCATAAATATTTAATTTCAATCGTGAACGGACCGAGGTATTTCTGGATCATCTTATCTTCCAACTGAAGAGATATTTTTGTCTTCTTTGAATGTTAGTAAACCCTCTTAGCTGTTACTTTAGATTTCGGGAGCAAACATTAACTTAAGACAATAAATGGATCTCTTCATCTGCTTATAACTGGGCAATTTTAAGTACATAAATGTTTTTCTAGTCTGTGCTTTATGCCTTCTGGACACTGTTTATAGTAAATAACGCGTTAGATATTATGGTTGGCCACATTAAAATTTTCTTAACCCTTTCACTGCCAGAGTCAATTATGGAGACATGTAGTGTAGTTCTAACTTTTGAGTTTGTGGACGGAAAAAAATCCTATGGTGTGACCATTCAAATGAAACCTCTTCAGCAGTATTTTTGCATGGTACCATTTGTTCTAACTTTTGAGTTTGTGGACGAAATCCTATGGTGTGACCATTCAAATGAAACCTCTTCAGCAGTACTTTTGCATGGTACCATTTGTTTTTCAATATTTTACAAAATGAATTTTGGGATTTTTCTTGAATTTTGATGTTTGCCACTCTTGAGAGTGAAATGGTTAAACAGCGGTTTTCTTAACACCGTTAATTATTCGTTTAAAGAACCTAAACATTTAATAATTGTCCCCAATAATATCCGTTTGAGCACTGGTACGTGTGAAGACATGGGTAAAAGTATTTCCTTCAAAACATATTACACTCCCTCGACAAAAAATCATCTACAATGTAAAAACTGCGGCATTCATCGTGACTTTCGTAAACTTCGCGGAATTATATCGTTTCCCATCTTTTTACTTAGTCTACTTGACTAGGAATGAAGTGCAAGTATGACATTTTGAGATACCACTATAGCAATATAATGCAATGCAATTTCAAAATTCTGTAAGTTTCAGCTCTGAAAGTGGAGAGTAAGCCCATAAGTCTTTCCTAGTATTTTCGTTAAATCATTCGATTCTGAGGTGCTAAAATAAAAGGACAATATTGTGAGCCCACCAAGGGAGTGGAACCCCTAATCTTTCAGAAACCGGTCGGACGCTCTAACCAAATAATCCGACTGGAAGACTCGTAGCGAGCTAATTATATGTCATCATAAACCCATAAGTGGGTTGAAACATGCAACTGTCTCTTGTACGCTTCAAAACAAGCTTCCGATTATTTTTTTTGATTATTACAGCCATATTTGGAAAATCAAGATAAAAATATTAACCAATAAATTCGCTAGAACAACGTGCTTCCAATCACGAGGGACCGCGGGGTTTCCAAATATGGTAGTGAGCAAAAAATGAATATTCGAAAGCTGTGAATGCGCGTTACACGTTTCAACCCACTTATGGGTTTCTGATGTCATTCAGTACAAGGTTCAGGCCAGGATCAGCAAAAAAAAAAAAAATAGCAATGTCGAAAGCGTAATGTGTGCGTTAAAGACAATTTGTTTGTATCACCACACATGATGGTTTATTTTTTATCACCACACATGCCGATCCTAGCAGTATAGAGGGCGCCGTGTTGTATGGGGCGCCATGTGTTTCAAGATTCATACTTTTTCTCACAAAGTTGTTGAAATGAACACATTTTATGTGAAATGAATGCAAAGCCTATTGAAATGCCAATATTTGTAATGAAAAGTATGTGCCCATGATGAATCACCTACATATTGCCTGAAAGTTGTACTATATACGCTGAAATCTTCGGGCATCAGCTCGAAATATACTCTGTTACTATTGCAACTTTACACAAGGAGTCTGAATTTTCTCCATATTCTCAATGCAAATCTTGTAAACTTTTCACTATGCTTTTCGCACTGAATCTCACGCTGTTGCACATTTTCTCAGTATGTGCAGTGAACACGTTTTCAGTGTACTTTGCGAACAAATCTCAGCATCATAATACTTCATGTGATTTTCTGCTCTCTGTTTAGCAGAAATCGTGTTATGTTAGAAAAAAAGTGAGGTGTAGAGGATTTACATAACTTAATTGTCACAATCCCTTTTATGTGCGTCCCAGTCTTGATGTTTTTCGCGGTAAAGTTAACGCTGAACATCCAATAGGCTATTTCCGAGTTGCCTTTAGCCTCTCTATCAAAGCGAGGCTAGTTGCGAAACCTTTCATATGAAAATGAGTTTTAATTCTCATGCAAATAGGTTTTATTTGCATGTGAATGAAAACTCATTTTCATATGAAAGGTTTCGCACCTAGCCTCGCTTTGATAGAGAGACTAAAGGCAACTCGAAAATGGCCTATTTCGATTTGAATATTAAAAAGCAGGTCCGGACAGTGAATTTTAGACCATGCGGTTGAAACTGTTTTAACTTCAAAAATCTTTGTTATATTTACTTATTTATCCATGTATTTATTCTGCGTGACAAATTAGCGCAATGCAGGTGACGTTCTAAACGCTGTCATAACACGTGGTGTTTGTATAGAGAGCAGTCAGTGTTGTGGTCAAAACTGGTGCAGCTTTGCGTCGTTCTTCGATTTTAAATAAGGGACAAAAATTGCGCGCTCGTTTCTCAGAGTTCTTTCTCAAACCGCAATAGGAATGTGTTTTAAATGTTTGGCTCACTGCAAGGTCATTACAGACCGCAGCATATACATTTATCTAAGGTATCATAATTATTTATTTACTCATTTTTAGCGCTCCGTTGCGTTTCTTCGACAGTCTCTCCTACTGTTCGTTCGTTTTCTATATACAACGTAAACAGGCTTTTAACGTTCATGTTTGTCAAGATGACTTATCCGGCAGGCCTCACTTCAACAATTACAATTGCTTTTCCCTAAATGGCGAATTCCTTCAGACTCATGGCAGTACACTAAGTCTGTGGCGAGTTTTTACAGAAAGTCTTCACGGGAAGTATGTTGTATTTCATTTCTGGCCGAAAACTCGGCATTTTATTCATTTGACAACATGAGTGCCTAAGATGATTTTAGTTTTATCTAAATTCGAAAATATATTCTTTGACGCCTCAGCATGTCAAGCGAAATGAAACTTTTTTTATTGGTTAACTTTAAATTGAATATTTTCAGAAACTCCGGGTGGTAGCCAGTAATACCGGGGTAGTGTAAAATTATAGTCCGTCAATTTTTCAAACGACACTTTAAATTAAACCAAACCAATCAGAGAGCATTCAAGCATGCTTTATATTTGCCCACTAAACATGAATCATCAAGTTGGCAGTCAAACTATTCGATTATTTGTCAATTTTATTTGTTTTTGATATTTACATCTTATTATGCATATGGAGTGGTTGTTTAACTTTTTAATTTACAAAGAAAATAACTGTTGGGGACTGTTAAGATCTTTCGCGTCATCTTTTTATGCGCATCATCACTGCGCACATATTTCATGTCGTAATGACATGTCATGAGATGTACGAAAGAGCGAGGGGAAAATGTAAATACATAAAGGCTGGTAACAGTTGCGTTAGCATTGCTTAGATTTTAAACTCGCCTGGATGATCGGTGACCCTTACTTTTAATCGGTAGTTCGGTTTCTTTACCAATTTTCTACATTTTTTGAGCAAATAAACATCTGTGTTGTGGAAGGTTGAATATTTATTTTTCTACCCACGCGCCAACGAATTCTGCTCACATTAAAGTGCCTATCATCCCTAGAAAGTTATTATGAGAATCAACTCTATGTACATTGAATAGTTGAATGGTAAAATATTTATTGTTTTGAACGTCGTGTTGGTGAGTTTTTAAATATAGAGATTTGAATTTACAAAATGCTAATTAGATGACATCAACCCGGGAATCATTTATTATACAACCACTTGTTTACACCTCCAAGCAATATATTTTTACGAATCAATTGACTATCCACAGTTTATTTTTAGTATTTATCAAATTAATTATCCTCAAGCTGTAAACCGCGCATTGTAAATTGGCATAGAAATAATGGCAAATTCCCGGGTTGACGTCATCTAATTAGCATTTTGTAAATTCAAATCTCTATAACTCACAAACGCGACGTTCAAAACAAGAAATATTTTACCATTCAACTATTCAATGTACATAGAGTTAATCCTAAAAATAGGTTTCTAGGGGTGACTTGACTTAATCCCCTTAATTCCCTGGGGAACATAGGGCAGCAACCACACTCTTCCAGCGGACTCGGTTCCGGGAAGTCTTCCTCAGTTCGGCCCATGTCGTTCCGGCGGCCTTGATTTCAGCGTGCGTACTCCTCCGCCAGGTCTGTCTTGGCCGGCCCACTTTGCGCTTTCCCTGGGGGTTCCAATCAAGGGACTGCCTGGTGACATTCGCTGTTGGCTTTCGCAGTGTGTCCGATCCAAGTCCATTTCCTTTTCTTGATCTCTTGCTCGATGGGGTTCTGCCTTGTGCTCTCCCAGAGGTCCTCGTTGGATATCACCTCTGGCCATCTGATGTTGAGGATGTTACGTAGGCATCTGTTGATGAAGGTTTGAAGCTTGTGAGAGTTCGCCTTTGTAGTGCGCCATGTCTCCGAACCATAAAGTAGAACTGACTTCACGTTGGAGTTGAAGATCCTGATCTTATTGTGTCGGGACAGTGCTGAGGATCTCCAGATTGGGCGCAGAGTGCGAAAGGCATGCCTGGCTTTATTGATGCGGCTCTTGATGTCTTCGTCCGTTCCCCCGTCCTTGCTCACTACACTGCCAAGGTAAACAAATTTGTCAACCTCTTTGATGACTTCCTGGTGTAGTTTGATAGGGGTTTGCTGTCTGTGGTTAATTCTCATGACTTCAGTCTTGCCTGTGTTGATCTTGAGCCCAGTTTTCTCGGCTTCATCCGCAACACTGTCCAGCTTTTCCTGGGCGTCTTGACGTTTATGGGAGAGGAGGGCGATGTCATCAGCGAAATCCAGGTCCTCTAACTGTGTGGTGAAGGTCCACTGGATCCCTGTCCTCCTCCCTGTTGTCGCCTGCCGCATGACCCAGTCAATCACCATCAGGAAGATTGTTGGTGAGAGAATGCAGCCCTGCCGGACGCCGGTCTGTACAGTGAATGGTTCTGTCAGTTTCCCGTCGTGGATTACCTGGCAAGTGGCATTTTCATAGAGCTGCCGGATGATGTTGACGAGCTTCGGTGGAAATCCGTAGTGGTGCATCAGCTTCCAAATGACCTCTCTGTCGACACTGTCGAACGCCTTCTGAAAGTCAATGAAGACGCTGTACAGGGGGGTCTGCCACTCCAGAGACTGCTCGATGATGATTCTCATCGTCGCTATATGGTCAGTGCAGGATCGGTCTTGGCGGAATCCTGCCTGTTCCTCCTGGAGTGTCTTGTCCAATGCCGTCTTCAGCCTCTCCAAGATGATCCTGGTGAGAACCTTTCCCGGTATGGACAGGAGCATGATGCCTCTCCAGTTGTTGCAGGATAAGAGATCCCCCTTCTTAGGTAGTTTCACCAGGTGTCCCTTCTTCCAGTCGTCTGGCACGATCTCACTCTCCCAGATTTTCTTCAGGAGCGGGTGCAGCATGTCGGTGGAGGTCTGGATATCAGCCTTCAGGGCTTCAGGTGGTATGCTATCAGGGCCTGCTGCTTTGCCGGACTTGAAGGACTTGATGGCCTTGATGATCTCGGTTTTGGTTGGGGGGTTGATGTTAATGTCAAGTAGCTGGGTTGCTGGTAAAATGACTGGCATGACTGGTGGTGATGGTCTGTTGAGTGTCTCCTGGAAGTGCTCCACCCATCTTGCTCTTTGGTCATCCTCTCTCGTGAGGGTTTCTCCTTTCTTGTCTTTGATCGGTCTGATGGGGTTATTGTTTTTTCCGGAGAGTGTCCTTGTTATTTCGTACAGTCTTCTAATGTTTCGTTTGCCCGCTGCTGTTTCTGCTTCTTCCGTGAGGTCATGGATGAATCTCCTCTTGTCGTTTCTTGCACTTCTCTTGACTTGCCGGTTGATATCCCAGTACTGAGCCTGCATTTCACGCTTGTGTTCTTGGTCACCTGTCTGGTTGATCAGGTCTTTCAGGCGTTTCCTGTCCGTGATAAGGTCCCAAGTGTCAGATGTTATCCACTCTTTCCGTTTCCTGGTCTTTTTCCCTAGGACTTCGTTGCATGTTGTTGTCCAGGTTTCTCTCAGGTTTTGCCAGTGTTCCTCAATCGTCTCGTCAGGTAATGTGTCGAGAGCGCTGAACCTGTTTCTCAGCTCGCATCTGAAGGCGGTAATCTTTTCGGTTTCTGTCAGACAGTGCACGTTGTACTTATGGGATGGTCTTTCTGCCAGCTTGATCTTAAGCGCTGCGATGACGAGGTGGTGGTCTGAGGCTACATCGGCTCCCCGTATCACTCGAACGTTGAGAAGGCTTCTTCGCCATTTCCTGCCGATGGTAATGTGGTCGATCTGGTTTGCCGTTCTTCCATCCGGCGACGTCCAAGTGGTCTTGTGGGGGAAGATGGTGCCTCCAATGACCAGGTCGTTGGAGGTGCAGAATTCAGCAAAGAGCTCTCCGTTCTCATTCTGTACCCCTGTTCCATGCTTGCCCATGATGACTTCTCTGTCCGTGTTGTCGGTTCCCACTTTGGCATTGAGGTCTCCCATGAGGATCTTCAGGTCCCCTCTCGGTGTTTTGTCCAGGACAGCTTGAAGCTGCTTGTAGAAGTCTTCCTTAACCTCTTCATCCGCCGTGTTGGTGGGGGCGTAGCACTGGAGGATGGTGACTTTCCTGCCCTTTGAGTTGAATCTAGCTGTTATAATTCTTGGTGACACTGGTTCCCATGACGGTAGTGCTCGTGTTGCTTCAGGTGTCATCAGCAACCCAACTCCATGCATGTGTGGCTGGCCTTCTTCGTACCCAGAGTAAATGATGGTGTCTCCGGATGTGAGTCGCATGCGGCCTGTTCCTGTCCATCTTGTCTCACTTAGGCCAAGTATCTTCAAGTTGTAGCGGTGCATTTCTTGGCTCACTTGTGCTGTTTTTCCCGTCTCGTATAATGTTCGAATGTTCCAGGTCCCTATCCTGGCTTTGGTCTTGGGTGTCAGAAGAGTTGTCGGCGCACTGGTTTCCCGAAGGCTTTTGCCAGGTCGCGTCATGAGCTCTACTGGAGAGGTCTCTTCCTCGACCAAGCCGCTTTGTGGATTTGTGGTTGTAGTTTCTGTAACGTGTGTTTTTTTTACAGGACGTTCGCGCGAAAATCTTGTGCAAGACAGATTTTTTCAAACTTATGCTACGGTCTGATAACGAGTTACTGATGTCAGAAATGCAAAAAAAATGGGGGTCACCGAATTGATTTAAGAGATATAGTACTGTGTAGAAATATACCCTGTTTTTGAAAAGTTAGTCCTCGTAACATGACATGGTGTCCATGGCTTTTAGTTAAACAATATCAAAGATGAATCGCTGGGGAGAAACTATTATATTCAAATGTTATCTAAGTGGGCCTGATTCGTATATAATTCGAACTGTTTTCAACCTTTAAATGAGTTAACCCTTTAAAGAGGGCATTCGGAAACAACATACAGCTGAGATATGAGTGCAATTCGACGTCGCTTGGATAAAAAATGAAAAAAAAAATCAAACTTCTACAAGACAGATTTTTTTTCCTTTTTTTCACAAACTGTAGATAATCGGTAAAGAAAGTGATATATGAAGAAAAAATAGGGGTCACCGACCATCCAAGCGAGTTAAATCAAAGCAAACTTAACGCAACGGCTACCATCCTTATTGTGAATAGATTTCTTCCTTTGCGCGCGCGCTCGTGCATGACGTTGCATGGCGTTGCGACATGGATTGTGTGCGCAGTAAGGATGCGCATAAACAATTGGAGCGAACGTCCTTAAACTCACACGTAGCAGCAGCGCCGTCCAATCTAAATCAAGTGTGTCAACTTGGCACGTTTCCTGTTTATGTCGCGTAATGGATGTCATAATATATATTATATATATATTTGGAAACATAATAATAATAATGGTCCAGTTTTGTTAACAAATACTCTACCAGTGCACATACTAACCAACATTAATTGTATTTGTATCAATGGAAACCTGATAATAATGGTCCAGTTTTGTTAACAAATACTCTACTGCACATAAACTAGTATTCGTTATCTTTGGCTGCGGATGGCCAGGATGGAAATGAATTGCAACATGAAAAAATTGGCCAATTTTTTCAAGTTCCTTCCAAGTGTCGTGGAAAAACCACAGAAAAACTGATTAGATTGATTATGGTTTGTTCTTCCTTGAAGAAATCAGTTGATATTATCTTCTTGGTGTTCTAAGAGGAATTTTTATTTGAGCAAAGGTACTTTATCAACTGTTTGGTGTATTTGACCAAAACACAGCAAACTCTACGTGACAATGCCTCTTTAAGACAGAAGGGAGCACATAAAAATAAAAATAAATAGGGAACGGTCATTTTATTTCACAGAGATCCAGAAATTTCCACCAAGCTCATTCCCACTGAAAGAAAAATAGTTCCTTGGTAACCTACAAGATATAACAAAAATGCTGACAGTTTAGCAAAATTAATAGTATGTGAAGTGATATTTATCTTTTATTTTTTTCTCAGAGCGCGAGCGGGCGGAATTCTGCAAATCCTGCAATATGATTGGTTCCATTTTCCATTTTCCATTTTATTTATTTTGCCATTAACCACATTACAAAAAAACATATACATGCATATATAATAATAATAATAATTAAATAATATATTATAATTATAATAAAAACCTTCCCAGCACCCTTTGCACCAGAAAAATTTTCGATGCCAAATAACTCTGTCAATTTTGAGTGTATGAGGATACTACACCACATGCTATTTGCAGCTACCATAAAATACCTATTTTATTTGACTATGTGTGATGACGTCATCAGTCACGTGACTATGCCCCCAAATGCCTTTCAACGTTTTTTAGGAACATGCTTTGATGAATGCAAATACAGCCAACGTGGTAAGGAAGGCATTCGCTTGCGACATTTCCGCATGCCCATTATTACTCTGGATTTTTAAAATTAAGGGGGCTATACACAAGAGCAAATAGGGGTCTGGGGACAAGTATCTTTGTATACATGTATCTTTGTAAGGGTGAAATGCAAAGTTAAATTATTTCGTACGTTGGTAGATATAAGTCTAAAAATAAGTTCTTTATAAACGTCATCAGTATGACGTCATGAAACACGTGACCAGAACGCACGGAAGTTGACTGATTTTTGGAACTTTTTGGAACCATCAAACTTTTTTATTAACTTAAATAAATCTCCGTTTTTCCGCCCAGGTTAAAATTATGTTATATTTGTGTATAAAAAAGGCGATTATTACTCTTCTAGTAAAAATGAAGGTGGCGAGAAAAAGTTTTACACGTTAGAAGGCCTTGAAAATCCATCCTTTCCTGATCCTGCTCAGCAACTTTTCAGTTTAGAACTATAAACAAATCTGCATAAGTGGTTTTTATCTTACCTCTTACCAATGGCGTTGGCAGTTTTTCTGTAGCATTTTTCTTTCATACCGATCAGGGGTTAGATTTTTCTTTATTCCCCCACCCTCCCCTCCCCTCCCCTTCGGTCCACTTCCCTCCCCTCCCCTGCTCGGGTTTGCAGGAGATGGTCAGCGGGAGGACTGGTTCGAGTTTTCACGACAACGGATCCGCCATTTTTGCGTGTACTGAAGCGTCATCACAGAAAATTTACTTTATTTCGTCCATTCAGAGTCCTGTTTAGTGGCAAAAAGCTGGCGAAATTGCTTTACAAACTGTCCTTTTCGTGGCTAACTTACGATATAGCGCAAAGAAGTCTGCTTAGAGTGTATATGTAGTTCCCCGGTCATGACCGGTCATGCATGTGCCGGTCGCGATGAAAGCCTGAGATTCTCAAACTTGGAAAGGACAAAAAAAGCTGGAAAAGGTAAGCTTAAGTGATTTGAGTTTTAAATTACATGTAGTAAGTTTATCTTTCAACCTAATGTCCAACTGGACAGGGTTCAGGGTTATTTTAGACCTTTTGGGGCGATTGATCATTAGTTTCTATTTGATATTGTGCACATCTAACTAGTTTAAAATTCGTTTATTTTGTTAAGCTTAAGCTTAATTACAAACAGATTGGCAAAAGTCTGCGACTCTGAGCGCTGAAAAAAAATTAAATATCACAGGGCGTAACATGTCGATCAAAATGGATCATCGAAAACGAAGTCGATAAGTCGACAGTACTCGATATTTGTCGATAATTGTCAATCGACAGGTTTAATTTGTCGATAAAAGTCGATAATCACAAGATTTTCATGGCTACGAAATTAACCAAACTAATAATAGCTCGAACGACTTTTCTATGGAAGCATAAACCGTGTTTGATCGAAATCAAAACATTCTTCTAACAAAAAATGTTAGATAAACGTCATCTAACATGCCGGCTACACGTTCTAACATTGTTGAACCAAAAAATGTTATATACCCGACGTAGTCAATCGATAATATCGATAATCGATAACATTCGATAACAATCGATAAAAATCGATTAATTTTTTCGAAATTCGATAAAAATCGATACAAGATTTTGTTGTGAGTAATCGATAATTATCGATTTTTGAATTAGGGCTATCGATTGTATCAATAAATATCGAATTTATCGAAACTGAATTATCGTACCATTTTTCGCAACGGAAACACCAAAAGATATTAAAGAGCTCGCAGAAACACTAATAACAACTTCCCTGTTCGTTAATCGATAAAAATTGCTACATCTTTTCTACAAACTTTAAGTAATACTCAGCGTGTGTTGTATTTGAAATCCGCTTTAGATCCCTGGTTCAGATTATTCCACTAGGCTAGTCATGCAAATACTTTTGAATCATTCCTTATATTGATCACTTCTTATTCCCCATATTTCTTAGGTTAAAACGTGGTTTCAAAACCGCCGGAACAAAGGAAAAAGAGAAAATTTAAACGATAACCTTGAAGCCGAGAAGCCGGAAAAGGAAAATTAATTCACGTTTGTAATCGAACAATAAAATCAGGAAGAAAATCATAATGCAGTCTCTTTGGTGTCTTGTACAGTGCTTGTCAACAAATCATTTCATTGCCGCCTTTGAAATCTACATTTAAAGAGTCACAATCAAACGCCCCGTCAACGTGAACAGGATAATTTTTATCCATTCTATAACGATCGATGAATACGATAAAATCGATAAAATTAACACTTCGTCGGCGTGTGAGTATCGATTTTTATCGATTGGCCGATAAAGTCGATATCGTTTAAAATCAATTTATCGATAGATATCGATTTATCGAATGATTTTCCGATATCAATTTTTATCGATTGACTACGCCGGGTATATAACAATGTTAGAACATGTAGCCGGGGCTTAACGGCAATAAACTTACATAAAAAAACTGAGCAACCAAGTGGTTTGTTATTCAATGTAGAATTGAATAATCACCTTAAGAAATGATAAACCAAGATAAACAGTGGTTTGTTCAGTGCTTGATGGACCCCAAAAAGCTGTTTAATTCTGTTAAAATTGATAAGCGCTGGAGTTTAATCAGGTTTTATAAGAACAGGACACAGAAGCAGCGTGACACAGTGTGACAGAAGGCGGCGATCAAGAAATAGCATGAAACTGAGATGCATAAATCACTGATAAGACGTAAAAATAATGATTTGACACGAAAATGATTCACTTTATTGGAAGAAAAGAGTAGTTTCTCATTTCGGTAAAAATGACTAATAGCTCCCCCAAAAACATGTCGGCCGACAGACGACCAACAGTCGGCCGACAAACAGCCAACAGTCGGCCAACAGTTCACCAACAGTTTACCGACAGATGACTAACTCATACAAATAGCCTGGCTTTATTGAACAAAATTCAATAAACACTGAAATTAAGTCACTTGTCTTACCTTGTTAAGTTAAAACATAAACAAAACCACGCAGTAAAGGTCGGTTTAGATCAGGAGTCCGAATCGCCCAACAGTGCATTGCGAGCCTGGTCAATTTCGCTCGTCATTTATGTATACTTAATGTGTATCGTGATTCTCACATCATTTTTACCTCAGTTTAACCGCAGGTTTTGAGGTCAGGGATATGACGCCAACTATAAATAAAATCGAATTAAATAAAAATAACTAAAAATCTGATATATCTAAATAGTCGAGTTTTAAAAGTGTCAATAGATTTACTTTAAACGGTTTCGGCAGAGAGATTGTTCCAATCAATGATTGTTCTTGGGGAACATTTTATTTGAGCTTCCAATTACAGTGTAAAATCGGTAAAATAAAGTCTTGACATAGCCGATCCTGCTTTGTTTATCCGCGTTCACCAACAACGATCAATTTAACAACAACAACAACAATTTATTTTCAAATAATAAAACAAAATACATATGTATATTAGCAACCCGCAAATAACTAAAGTTAATCGTGGCGGGTTGCTGCACACTTAACAATTACAGAAGCTCACCTTAAAGTAAATGACTGATAACATTAGATACGATTTTTATAGACTATCAAAATTATTGACATGTTATGCCCTGATATCAGCTCGATAGTAGCTTTCGTGGTAATTTTCGAAGTTAATACATATGCTACATGCTACGTGGGCTTGGAATTGATGGAGCCATAATCTGTTCTTCAATTTATTTATTTAATAATGCCCAATGTTGCAGCATGTGTTATAGCTCAGAGTTCTTTCTACCATGTTTTTAGAAGCAGCTGGTAGAAAAAATTAAATTTCTAAGAGACACAATGTAATGTATGCGAGTTACATGTACATGTACATGTACAGTGCAAATGCAGTTTTGTATAGCAGAGTGTACATGTGAGCTGATGTTATATAACTTATGTTACATGTGAGTTTGTATGATTTGGTGCATATTTATGTCATGCAAAAATGTTTAAAATATTTTAAAATCTGTTTGCTCTTCAATTCTTAGACTTCAAACTTAGTATGGAAAATTATAACTAATCTGTGGATTTCAAATGGATTTGTAGCATTTTTGGGTGCTGCGAAAAAGGCCACCCAGTGATTAGTGCAAAAAGTTAAGGTTCTATTGAGGTACATGAAAACATGAAAACAAATAGTAAATTAAAGTAATAAACACTTGATGGATAGGACATTCTTCTTAGTGAATTGGTTATATACATGTACATGTACGGTTTGATCATTCACTGGTGAGAATTAAAATAAATTATTTGTAGTCTCTCCGCTATTTATTGAGACTCCTTTTATGCAGTCATGACAATGCATGACTGTAAGAGGAAAGTGTTGGAATAAACAGACTAGGCCGGTGCCTATTTTCTGAACACACAGCATGAATTACCCAGCATATTCCTGAGCCATTTGTTGCTATGCAATGTATAGTAGCCAGCTCTGCATCAACTTTGAAATATGGCTGAAAATGATCCTTCCATTCTTAATAAAAAAAATACTCTTCAATTCTTGGACTTCTAACTTAGTATGGAAAATTATAACCAATCTTTGAATTTCAAATGGATTTGTAGCATTTAATTTAGGGAAAATGTCACTGTATTGCTGTCAGTGACAGTGACACTGCTAAATTACAAAACATCAAGAACAACTAAAATTATCCTTAC
>JAJGOT010000654.1:75000-397875 GCA_022457155.1 Cladopsammia gracilis
CTTGAGATGGCCAATCTGAAAAGGCAACTTAATGATGTTATGGAAAGAGAGCAAAACCTCCAAATGAGACAACTTAGGTGTCAACTTGGTCAAATTAAATTCACTTAAGCCAACCTTATTCATTATCCACAGTAGTTTTTTTACATGACGGGGCTAACTACAACAGAGTTTGATTGTTTATTTGAGGCTATTGAGCCATTAGTACATCTCATAGTATATCCTGACTGTAAAGGAAGTGGAATGGAAACAAAGAGTGGGAAATTGGATTTAAAAACTGAGGTGGTCTGCTTTTTTTCAATCAGCAGACATGACTGGATGACTGGAGCCAGTATTTCAACTGTATCTAGAAACTTTGTTGCTTGGGCAGTATTTCTTTCGTCATTGTTTGAATGCCTGGAATTGAAACCTTTGCTAGGATTTGTGGAGGAATTCCTACTGAAGGAATTCATAGAAGCTGGGTATGCAGCCACCGAGGCACTTGAAGATGCCACTGAGACATGGATTGGTCAGTCAGAGAACTATGACCTCAATAATATAACATTCAGTTCGTACAAGAACCACACCACAGGAAAAACGTCCATCTGGATTTTTCCTCATGGAGGATTACTTCACTGCAGCAAAACATACCCTGGAACTATATCTGACAGTGGCATAACTGATCAGTGCGGGGTTTTTTGAGAAAAATAAATAAGGGGAAAGTTGTCTGAACAAATAAGGGTTTTAATATTTCAGACTTGTGCCACTCCAAAGGAATTCTTCATAACAGGCCTTCTCTGAAATTTTCAGATCAGTACGAAGAAACAGATATTTACAAAAATTTTGACATTGCTACCCTGAGAATTTATAATGAGAACTATATTGGACGGATAAGGGATTGGACCATTTTAAATGCTTGCTGGCCTGTCAGTCGTATTGATATCCTTGGTCACTGTTTCAAAATATTTGCTCACATTGTGAACATGCTAAAGAGCCCAGTTGGTCCAAAGAACTCTTAAAAATAGTGTTGATAAGAAGGAGCAAATAAATGTTCACAACTGAAAAATCCAGTGGGGGGGGGGGGGGGGGGGGGGGTTGAGTCCTTCATGTGGCCTTTTCAAGGATGTGCCACTGGACAGGGTATGGTTTTTGGCCTCTCTGTCCTGAACAGGGGATATAGTTTAATGTGATTCTTTCCTAAACAGGAACTGAACCTATCCTAATCAGGGTATGGTTGCATGATTGCAAAACCAAAGAGGGTGTATTTTGCCCTTTATCCTAAACATTGTCCTAAAGTAGAGGGTGTCGTACAGGGTAGGCATTTTTTTGTCCTATACCCAGACATAGGCACTTTTGTCCAGGATTGCAGATAATTAGATGCATGACAAATTTTGATATCCAACACGAAGTGTCCCGTTAAGTCTAAGTGTTAACCATCTTTTTTGAAATGTAAGGTAAGCATTAGTGTTAGTGTTATTTTTAGGTTAGGGTAAACGCACGTGTTTATCTTTACTTAAAGAGCAGAATTTAAGAGACACTTCGCGACGTTTTTTGTCTGTATTTTTATAAACAAGTAATGTTGAAGTTGAGTAGAAGAGCAAGAGGACACTTTGTGACGCTTATTAAATTTGCCATGCATCTAATTACCTACAATCCTGGACATAATTGGACATAGGTCAACTCCCCCCCCCAGCCAATAACATCTAATCTCATTAAATCCACCATTGAATCACAGCTTTCAAGACATGTTATTATGTAACCTCATAAAATTGACTAAGGCAAACATTAAGCAGTTGAAATGCCATTGCCTATAACCCCAAGTGACTACATTGTAATATCAATAAAATTAAAAACAACTATAAAAGTGCAACAGACTCCATTTATATTAATTTTGTTCTCTGGGCTATTTTTATTTATAAATCCCCAAGGTGATCATAATTTGTATTTTATCCCCACAGTAGAAACATGTAAGCTTACACAAGCCTTACAACTATATGGTAAACGAGGAACGATCACAGATGTGGGGAGATTCACTTAAAAACGGTTGTCATTTGAAGAACAATTTGCATCAGTTGAATGCTGAAGTGAATTCCTCGGAACCTCGTGAATTCAGAGTGATTATATGGCTGCAAACTCCACATCTTCCAATTGCACACGTGCAGTGACCTTTTATAGGTGCATTGTTTTCGAACAAAATAGTAGCTGGACGAGTGACTTCCTGTCCAAAGCTTTTCACAACAAACGCCTTGACAAAGACAGATGTACTGTTGTCCTCAACTTTAATTACTTTAACCGTTTTTATTTTCCTTGAAAAAAGCATTGTCTTGGCTTTTCGGTACTGACCTTTGCGCCCCTGTCGTTTAAATGCTACGTAATGGGAAATAGTCTCCGCCGTTACCTTCGGGTAAAAAGAGCTGTCTGCGTTCCACTCAGCAGAAGGTGGTGGTATTATTGTTTTACCCATACTCGTCTTGAACTTGAAACTCTTATTAATTTCCTTGACGTGTTTCTCAAGCAAACCGTCATCCTTTTGAAATGGCAGTAGTCGATGAACAAGCTCGTGCTTTGTTCCCGAAGCCTTCAATTTATGCTTCGTAAGAAGCGATTTTAGCTCATCAGCGCTCCACTTTGCGAGATCTTCTGTCACCCACTCTGTGTGTTTTTTTATCTTCGTCCATTTTCGATGAGTTTCAAAAGCTCTAGTGATGAGTTTCAAAAGCTATACGTTAATTTCAAAGCTCAAGGCTTGACTTTCAAAGCTCTATGCTCGAGAGTCTCTTTGCTCGCTGTAAAGGCACCAAACTCGCCCCAGTTCCTCACGATATGAAATCCGGCAATGCTCTTTTATTCTTTCTTGCATAGGTCTTCCAGTCTCGCCGATATAAACTTTACCGCATTCACAGGGAATTCTGTAAACCACGCCATCTCGTTTAGTCGGGTCAACAGCGTCTTTAGGCCGTACTAGGTGTGACCTAAGTGTAGTCTTTGACTACACTTAGGTCACATGCAAGACAGAATAAAAGAGCATGACCGAGACATCCGATTCGCCCGTACACAGACCTCCGCCGTTTCAGAGCACGCCAACAACACCGGACACCACCTGCTTTGGAATGAAGTAAAGTTTATTGATCGTGATCCTCATTGGTACACACGCAGGGTCAAAGAGGCGATCCACATAAGACTTAACCCTAACAACATCAACAGGGACAGTGGAATAGAAATTCCAGAAGCATGGATGCCCACGATCAAGAAACACAACAACAGGAGAGCCGTACGACTACGGACCGCCGAGGGAACAATTCGCCGAAACAACGAGGATCAAAATGCGCCAGTCAAAGCTGTTGAAAACCAACCAATCACAGCAGAACATCGTGCTTCATAAGGTGACGCGTAACCAGTCGACCCCATCGCCTGAAGAAGACTAGCAGTATGCAGTCGAAACGTCGCGATCCACATCGGAAGTGACTACATCGTGAGACAAACGAAATACTTCTTTACTAAATTGTTTATTATAGGACAGTTTTCCGCTCTTAAATCTAAGATTTTTAACGAGTTTTTCTTAGCGTGTGGTCACAGTGTAATAACGTGTCATATTGGAACTCGTTTTGATATCTAATAATAATGGCTTTTATATGTTTCTAATTTGTTACAGTATTCATGACGATATGCCTTTAAATGAAACTGCAATAGAACACGAACCTTTTAGCCAACGATATATTCATTTCACTCCAATCCATTGGAAATAAAAACTACATGCTTTATACTGTACCTTCAAAATTTTCATATTTTATCTAAAACGTCGGCAAGGGTGACCGTTTCTTTTGCAAAATCTAAATCCGGATTTTTTTACTCAAAATCAGGTTTTGTTTTTGTTCACTAAAATATGAAATCAGTTGATGAATTATCTCGGAGAATTATAGCGGGGCACTTGCCAGGCCGAAGGCCTGGCTGCGCAGCTCCATACTCATAGAACCTTTGCCGTGATTTTTCATGGTCATGGCTAGCGGAATGTTTCGCGGGCGCGTGTGTGCCCGCCCGTGTTGGAACAACATTCGGGATCTTAGCAATTTTGTTTTTCGCGCGGCCACAAAGCCGTGACCTCGGTAAACACTTTAGTTGTTTTGTTGTGTCTAGCGGAGAATTAAACTCGTTATTTTCCTGCATTTTTTCGCGGTTTGCTACTCAAGACAGGAATACTAATTAAGGTATACTTAGAAGCCGCTTTAGTGGAAAAAGACGAGCTTTCAGGGATAAAATCTTGCTTCGAGGAACTTCATGTATTACGTTTTTATCAATGCGGGAGATGTTTGTTTTCTACGGATTTCAGAACCAGAAGCGGAGATTTGAATTTCCAAGCAAGCGAGGAACTTAAAGGTAAAACAGATTACAGTTTTCGATGAGAATTTATGTTGATATCAATCTGTGAGTGACTTTTTATTAGTGTTATTATTAGTTTTGGAGAATTGATTTTAAAACGTGCCTAAATTTAGTTGTATCGATCTCTTGAATTTCATCGAAGAAAGCTTGAACTCGATGAGCTATAATTAAATGATACGCGTTTTGCTTTTAAACGTAAACTAATAGAGATTTGAATATTTTTTTTTTCGAAAGAAGATTGTGTTGTCCATTTTTATGTGTTTGTTCATTCATTAGATAGATTGAAAAGCGATTTTATGTAAACAAAACAAGACTTTGATTTTATAGTACAGTTCTATGTTCACTCGCATCGCCTTATGCAGATATGTTTGTGTATTTTTGCAATTTTTGATTTTCAAATCAGTTTCTCAGGCAATTTTTGACAAACATAAACTGTATTTTATTCGGAAACTAGTGGTACTAGTTATCTAGACAGAGAAAAGTTGTTTTTGTGAACTTTTGTACGGTCTATAAAAATGTACTGTGCAGACGGTCGCGTAATACTGTTTTTGAGAATTGCTAAAATTGAAAATAGCCCGTTCGTCAATCTTAATTCTTGTGCTTCCAACCTTTCACCTTAGTTAAGTTTCACCTTAAAGACAGTTCATTATTTATGGGAGGGGGGGGGGGGGGGATGGGTGAGAAATTAACAAATTTTCCATTTTTTTTCATGTCCCCCCTTAGTGAATCTGGATTTTTTCAGGTCCCCCCTGTTCTATTGGGGAAGAATTTCAATACCCCCCCCCCCCCCACTATTAATCTGATTTCTATAAAATATAAGTTGTATTGTATGTATTCATACCGTATTTTTGTGGGGGCGCGATGATGTAGTAGCTGGCGTGTTGGTTTTCAGATCTAAAGTAGGTGAAAATTTGGGGGTGAATGTATTGCTGTCTTGATATTAAAAACTGTGCTTCTAATATCATATTTAGTTTTAAGCATATATGGGTGTAAATTTGGGATATGATGGGCCTGGGGTACGATGGAAATGAGGATATGATGGGAATGGGGATATATATGGAGGAGACATAAACCTGTATAAACCAGACATAATCTAGTATGTATAAACCAGACATAAAAGCAATAAAACCATAACAGGTGGTAACAGGAAATGTAAAAAACTTTAGAATAATTTTCAGTAATTAAATTTATTAATAAATAGTTATTACTTATGGCATTTTGACTCTTGTGCGGTTTTCTTTATCAAAGCAATTCAACCACTTGGTCCACTGTGCACTTGAAGACTTTGAAGAACTAGAGTTAAGATTTTAATAGTTGTTTATTACTATCACAACCAAGACTGAGCTGGGCTATATAAAGATTTATTGCAATATACAAAACCACTGCTACTGAGCAACCCAGAAACCGGGAGTGGTGCACGTGGGTGGGTTGACTCACTTACAAGGATGACAAAGGACGAACTGATAACTACAAGATACTACTAACAGTTCTTCAACTTAATGTCCACGTAGCAGATTTAAGGAAAATTCCTTTGGGTAGGGTTACAAATACTAATTAATATTTTTAACATCAATCACTAAAACCCTCAGTTTAATACTGTTACAATCCAGTAATACTGTATGTTTAATGGTGGGTTAAAACTTTAAGTAATGTCGTGTACAATTATGGCAGTACCAAATAAAGAAATTAAAATTATAAATCATGTTCCTTGACTGCACCAAAATACTGTGCAAGGCTGTGCTCTTAGAAGAATCATAGAGAGCCCAAAGGCTCCCAGCCATTAAATCTGGGGTGTCCCGCTCTTATTGGTACACTGTAGTTATGTTTTCGCTTTTTTATTTAAGACATCATCTGTTTAAAATTTCAAGACCCCCCTCTATAACAAAAAAATTTCCCCAGGAGCCCCCCTTTTCTCACCCATCCTCCCCCCTCCCATAAATAATGAACGGTCCCTTAGTTAAGCTTGTTCAAAGTGCGACGCTGTTAGGCTTGGGCTATGTATATATATTAGATAAATATTTAAAACCGGATACTGTGGATTCATGATCTGAGTATTCTGTTACGACGGATCACAAAAGAATACCCCCAAGCCAGCGGTAAATCGAAACAATATTACTTCACTTACTGCTCCACTGGGTTTCTTTTTACCGGCATTTTATGCTTTTTAAAACACCGTATCTTTTGAGCGAAAATACAAATGATACGCATATATTCATGAAATATGTCATGGCCAAGCACGTGACTGAACCTTTTTAGGCAAATGCTTGTTTAAGGCAGCAAAGACGCATTTAAAGACAAAGTTATATGCTCGAAACTAGGCTTTTACACAAGTTGCTCGGATATCTCTCAAAAGTTGCCCAAAAGTTGCTCATTTCACGAAACAGTTGCTCAAAAGTTACTTTTTATCAACTCAAAAAACATCAGTTTCTACTAAAAAGTTGCTCGAAAGGCCAAAAGTTGCCAAAAAGTTGCCGAGCAACTTGTGTAAAAGCCTACTCGAAACTGATATACGGCTTGCGTGCTATTTTCTATGGCTGTGTAAAACCTAGCACAATATTGTTTTTTAAGTTGTCATTTTTAAAATCAATTTTATAAATATAATGTCGTTTCTCATGGCACATTGTCAGCATATACCAATACGTAAAAGCTCTTAGCCTTTTCTACAAGTCACCTGTCAAACTAGTGGTACATGTACTTGATCTAAAACACGCAAAATAATAACTGCACAATGTAGAAATGATCACAGAAAACTAAAAGTTATCAGCACTCTGCATTGTGTTGTTGAAGGGGATCGGATCAGGATTGAATGTATGGTCTCTTAAAAAAAACATTTATTTTATATTTGTTTAAACTGGTCTAAGTCGAGTCCTAAGTCCAGAGCAATGCAGGATAGTAACAAACGTTTTTATTTGATATATTCGCCATCAGAAATTATACCAATCCTTACCGGCCCTTAGAATAGAGAACAAAACCTAGGCATAAAATTTCTTCCCTCGTCATCAATGCCACATTTTCCTTCATTAAGTACGAATTACTCCAAAGCAGTTTACAGAAGCGTGGAGCTTGGCAGATAACCGGGGGGGAGTGGGTACGTAGGTATATTAGGGCTGGTTCGATTGACCGTATTCCGGAATAACAATAAACAGGATAGTCTCTGGGAATTGTTTGTTCAGGTACATTTGCAGTATAAATCTGTCGACAAAACATGCTTATAATACGGCAATAGGAGATGTTTAATATAAACTCTTGTTCATAGGCCATCGTAACTTGATTAAAAATAAAACACAAACTGCGGTGATAAACATGGTAAACCAACGCATTTTATAATAAACTTGACGTTTCGTTTGTTAAGCAACATACATTTTCAAAAGTAACCGTTACAGTGTTTAAAAACTGTTTATATAGTTCAAAATAGGGCTCTGGAACCAAGATTAAGAAAAAAACAATCTTAACAGTAATTTAATAGTACGGACTGTCAGTTCTAAGAAGCTACAGCTAATAAAGCACCAGCTTCTCACTGCTGACGTTAACCCTATTTATTTTGAGTTTCTGAGCCGCGGGGGGGGGGGGGAGCACATTGTGCCCCCCCCCCCCTCGTAACTTCAAGAACATCAAGGCTGACAATGAAACCTAGAGGGTACATAGTAAGTCCAAAACTGTCTCCTTTGCGGTCCGCACAATGGAGCGATGACGTCATATGACGTAGTTATTAGAAAATTAGTTATACGTCCGCCATCGTGGATTTCTGAATTTTTTTTAAAACCTCTTAAAAACCGTCCAAATTCACTCAAAACTAATCAAAACCAATAAATAAACGCTAAATAACGTTAAAATATAAAAGTTATACCAATAAACATTGTTTTTCTTCATTCAAAGGTATAAATATGCAAATTTCAAAAAACATTGCTGTCAAAATCTTGTTGCCATGGAAACATCAAGTCACGTGATCAAAAAATTGTCACATCAAGTTGTTGCCAGATAAATTTTAGGAAAAGTCACAGAGATTGATGGCGTTTGAATACATAAAGAAGGCTGTAGTTCTTGAATGAGCAAAGTATCGTTGATTTTACAGTGAAAGTCCGTTTTGCCGGACGCTAAAATATCAAAATGACCCTAATTAATGTTGTGACCAGTGATTTTGATATGATCAGCAATGGCTGATGTATGGTCACTTTTAGTGAGGGCCTTGAAATGTTCGGTTTTTCTGTCATGAAGTCGTCGTTTTGTTTTCCTTATTTAGAATTCATCGCAATCCCAGCAACCAGCTTTGTAGACAACTTTAGACATTTGAGAGCAGTTCAGGCGGTCCTTGTATGGAAAGAAGGATTTGATGCGGCGTGTGTTCTGAAATATAATTAGAAAAACAACCCCGTTCCTACAGTTCCCAAATATCATTATCCTTTTACCTTACTTGGGTCTTCACAGCAACCACGTCACCAATCACCAATCACCAACCACGTCTTCAATCCTGTGTATACGACTTCTATTCTTGCATCAACCTCAAAATTATATTTCAGAACACACGCCGCATCAAATCCGAACGCGCCCTTTAAGTTAGTGATCGGGCGGAGCGAAATAGGCTAAGTTGTTAAATCCAAAAAGTCCCGAAATAATTAGGCTAAAACCAGACCCCCAAAAGTCCAACGGCCTAAAAAGTCCTTACTAAAATCTTTCAACCAAAGAAAGTCACCACAAATTTTCTTACTCATCGCAAAATTCAAACACAAAAAGGCCTTGACACCTATTCGTCACTAATGTACCTTAGTACCCCACTGGGGGGCAAGTATTAGCCTCGACACTCGATCCGAGGGTATGTAAACGATTACCACCACCTAGCCGTAGCGATTTAAACCAAGAGACATTTTTTCTTCTCATTCTTCTCAACTACAGTGTATACCCAGAAACAATGACGCGCCAAGCCTCCCCGAAACCAAGTGCAAAAGCTGTGGCCGCTCCTTTCAAATCAACAAAAATCTCGAAATCCACTTCACGCCATAAGCACATTTAAGCATCGTCCTGCTGATTTGAATACACAACCAGGGTTCTGGCCGTGTAAGACTGGCTCGTGATGTACCTGCTGTCATAAGTATACTAGTCAATTTACATAAACGTTCAGTAGAACAGCAACCGACGAATCGATACTTCTACGCGGGAACACCTCCTATCAATTCAAGCAATAAACGTTGTGTATTTAAATGATTGTAGTAATGTGAAATGCAATGATCAATATGTGGATGAAACAGGCAACTGCATTAGAATAAGAGCAAATCAACATCGCTCAGATATCACTACAGACCAAAAGAACATATACCAACAGTTCAACACTTTAGAAAATGCGAATACAGAACTCAGTATAAATCGACTATACTTGTGATGGTTAGAAACCAAGCCATAGAGATGCGACGAACAGGAGACGGTCACTGAATATAAGCCCGCCGGTGGAAGCCTGTGATAAACTGTTACAATTTAATGACCTTTAATTTAATACATAATAACAGAACATTACACAGTGATGCGCGGATTTGTTTCGTTGTTTGTTTGTGTGTTTGTTTGTTTGTTTTTTTCACGGTTGTAACTAATATAACTATATTTTCCTATTTTGACACAGAAGTCATTCGCTCTTTCCCTAACAATGCATTTTATTGTTTATTAGAATATTGCAAAACCCTGTAGTAACCAATCAATACAATAAAGTTTCACTTTATCGTCGCAGTCCTAAGTCGTTATTTTTTGTTTAAATGAAGCTCTTATGTTATATAACTATTAGAAAGCTCATGAGGAAGGCCGAGACGGCCGAGACGTTGAGCTAATCAAAAAATTCACATTAAATTGGAGTTGTTCTTTATTTCTAAATAACGCTCCTGGAGAAGGTCGCGAGGGCCGAAACGTCGAACTTGTCAAAGTCTAAGTCTGAATTGGCATTCAAATTTCAAGTATACAATATTATTCAAGTCTCCACGATCGCTCAAGTGATTCTACGATCAAAGACTTAGGATGGCATCGTCTGAGAGACCTTCACAAGTTTTTTTTTTCACTCCTCTTTGGTATATATAAACAAAGAAACAATAATATGTGTATTGCTTGACTCAGTCGCAGGAGTGATCGATATCAAAATTATGAGTCACAGTTACTCGAGTTTTACGCACTAAGCGATCGTCAGACTGTGTTATATGAGTCAAATGAAATGGTGAATTTGCAAGTTACCTGATGAGATTGATCTAGTACATTTTTTCTCATGGCAGATTTTCGATTTTCAAATATGTATAGGCAGATCTTTACTTATTTTGTCCGGTAGTTAGGCTCTCAATATCCTTAATTCTCATCAGTAAGCATCACGCAGTAGCCGACAGGCAGACAGTTTTTATCTGTTTATCTATGTATTAATTTCTTTCATTGATTTTGTCATTCGTCCAATTAATATAGAGATCCAGTAATAAATCAATTTAGTATACAAGTGCCAACAATATATTGTTCTTCTTTGCAATTAATTTAAGGCAGAACTTGTGTAGTCATAAGCCGACTTCCGTTTAATTACTTGCACCATTATGTGGTATAAGTAATAAAACACCGAAAAGTCACCGTATAAACTTTACTTTAATCCTTATTTATGTTCCTCAACAATATAATATCTACAAAAATAAAAATATTTTGTGGTTGTCGTCACTTAGACAGTGTGCTCGATACATATAGTAAAGCAGGAATATATTTTTTCACACGATGTGCATGATGTTATTTTCTGCTTGTCAGAAAAATCCAACGTTTCTACTGCAATTAGATTTTCCAAAACACAGAAAAACATAACCAGCATGCAAGTCCATATTTTATTGATAATGCTTTTTAACTAGACTACTAAAATATTCGTTCGCAGCAATATAAGAAATTAAAACGGGAAGCAAGATACAATACAAAGATTAAAAATTACTCTTAAGATATACTAACTAAGACGCTAACGTCGCGCTCGATTGCCACACCAAACTTGCATAAAAATGTTTGGGAAAGAAGTCTTATCCTTTGAATTTACTTGCTGCTTTCTCCTTTCCGAAAATCCTATGTGAGCCTGTATGTTTCCTATGTGAGCCTATATGTTTCCTATGTGAGCCTATATGTTTCCTATGTGAGCCTATATGTTTCCTATGTGAGCCTATATGTTTCCTATGTGAGCCTATATGTTTCCTATGTAAGCCTATATGTTTCGTGCCCAAAACGATATTTTTAATTCTTGCAAAAACAGGCGTTGTTAAGTTACGAATTTTTTATTACGAATTTTTGAGATGAATCCTTGCGAACACGGAAAACCACCAAAAACTGACGTTTTTTCTTTCTTGAAATTTCGGACCAATACACGATACAACGTGTAAGTAATGTCAAATCAGGAAACTAAGGACGAAGCTGACCCAGAAGCAAAAACACGGCAGGGAAATAACCTCATAACATGAATCGGAACTGGTCGACTTTGAGCACCCAGTCATTTAGTTTGAAGATGGCGATATTTTTTAAAAAACATATTTAATTTGTTATCCTAGTCAATCGAGCCACACCGTTGATCATTTTGGTTGTAAAATACTTAAAATTGCAATAATTTCGCAACTTGGTTACTACCGCCTTTCAGTAAGTTCACGGGAACTTGAAGTTCAAGGCCGAAGTAAGGTTTACGTTTTATGCTGCCAATCAATCATAACTAAGCCGGCGACAAACATTACACCCCTGAAAACAAAAACTGCGGACAAAGTGGATCGAAATTCACCAATCACAACCCAAAAACAAGACCACGTGACTATCTTGCGCAAAGCATCGTTGTTTCCTGAGACGTCAGTTATGATATTTGCGGCAGTGAAAATCGAAACTGGTTGATCAATACTTGAACTTCACAGTCAAGTTCGCGTGTTATTGAAAATCGCAGTAATGGCTTACAACCGTTGTTTCTTTTTTTTGTTTTGTTTTTGTTTTTGTTTGTTTTTTTTTTGTAGTTGAATTGTGATGTGCATTGAGTCCTCAGTCTGTTTCCTCTACTCGAATAGAAGTGTTTTTCAGTTACAAATACGTAAAGCATAATGTTGAAATAAAAACAGAAGATGGCACTTTTGGTTATTTCAATGTGACGGATAGTTAAAGGTTGTAACGATGGTGTAACGAGGCTGTGAGACAATGAACTTGAAAGAACGTGAAGAACACAACTCGTTTAATCGCTGACAACATGAGTTTTACAGAACTGAACGCGGGAGACCATCCGGGAACTTTACCCCGAGCAGGCCCCGGGAGCCTGGGACTAATAACACCGTTACATCTCCCTTGTTTTAACAAGACATAGAAAACAACAAACAAGCAGAAACGAAAGACGAAATCTAAAAATAGAATCTCATCATAATAACTGACATAACATGGTAATTGAGTTCCAGAATAGAAAACTGTACGAAATGTTCATTGTTCAGTTCTCCTGCATTCAGGGATGGCAAGCTCCCTAGACAATGAAATCGTCGAAGTAGGTTAGTCTTTTAACTATTCTTCCACTTCTGGTAGTAACAGGCACTGACTGGGAGACCGGTCTTGAAACCTCTGCTGTCACTGGCGCATCGGGCATCTGCGGCGCCGGAGATTCAATAGGCACCAACGGAGGTGTTGGGTTCGGGCTTGCTCCTTCTAATTGCACTGCATCATCTTCTGAGATGGGTTGGTATTTCTCGGGCACCTTGTAAAGATGGGACCGGTTGCGGCGATAGACTCTTCCATCTTCCGTGCGGACCTTGTAGGATCGTACCGCCACTTGATCCTCCACTTGAGCCTTAAACCATTTAGACCGACCTGGCAGAGGTAGGACCCGTACCACATCTCCATTCTTTAACGGGTGTAACACCTTAGATCCTCTGTCATAGTAAACAGCTTGCTTGTGTTTCCTACTTTGCAATTTCTGTACCACACCAGGAACAACTTTTGGCTGAAGCAGCTGACCAGCCACGGGGAGTAAAGAGCGAGTCCTTCGAGAGAGAAGACGCTGTGCTGGGGAACTATCCATTCCCTCTGATGGTGTGTTTCTAAAATCCAGTAGAGACAGATGTGGGTCATAAGCCGCATCCGCAGCTTTCTTTAAGATAGACTTTGCTGTCTTCACACTGTTCTCAGCTTTTCCATTGGACTGTGGATATCTAGGTGACGTTTTGATGTGCTCAAACTGAAAATCTTTTGCAAAGTTCTGAAATTCAGTACAATCAAACTGTGGCCCATTGTCCGTCGTGAGTTTATCTGGTAGTCCATATCTTGCAAAATGAGGCTTCAGCTTACCAATAATCTCTTTGGAGGTCTTGGAACCCAACACGTCCAGCTCAAAAAAGTTAGAATAGCGATCAGTGGTAACTAGGTAGTCAGTACCGTTGAGCTCAAAGAGGTCAGCCGAGATGCTTTGCCAGGGTCTTGTTGGTATTTCATGGCATACCAGAGGTTCCTTCTGTTGTGTTGGTTTGTAACTATTGCAGATGCTGCACCTTGAGATGAACTCTGGAATATGCTTGTACATTCCTGGCCAGTAGAAAGCTTCCTTAGCCCTCCGCAGACAGCCCTGAATGCCCAGGTGGCTTGCATGTATTTTGTCAATAATAGCTGTCTCAAACCACGTGGCACCACGATTCTTTCACCCTTGAACACAACACCATTCTGAACTGACAGTTCCTCCCTGAAGTTAAAATAATCATGCAAAGCGGGGGACACAGACGCCACACTCGCTGGCCAGCCCTGCTTAATGACGGCGGTTAACAACTCAAGTTCTGCATCAGCTTCAGTAGCATCCTTTATTTCTGACAAAGTTACTTGACGAATTGGCACAAACTCTGCCATATTCACATACTCGGTCTCCACTTCGGTTGGTGACCTTGCGTCATTAACACTCCACACATCTTCTTTGATTTCTTCCTCCTGATTGGTTGAAGGCAGGTAAGCTCTGCTAAGTGGGTCTGCAATATGCATCTCGGTGCCCTTACGGTAAGCTACTTCTAAGTCAAACTTCTGTAACCGCAACAGCATTCTTTGCAGTCTCTTCGGTGCACTCAGCAGGCTCTTCTTCATAATGGCTTCCAGGGGTTTGTGGTCAGTTTGGATAAAGACCTTTCTTCCGTAGACATAGCTCTCAAACCTCTCAACACCGAAGACAATTGACAACAGTTCTTTCTCGATTTGGGCGTAGTTTACCTCACTGGCAGTGAGGGCTCTAGAAGCATAAGCCACTCGATGGCCATCTTGAAGTAAGCATGCTCCAAGACCACCCAGGGACGCATCACATTGAAGCACAGTCTTCTTGCGCGAATCAAAGAATTTGAGCACTGGAGCTTGGGTTAAAACGTGCTTTACTTTCTCTAGGCACCTTCCATGGACTTCCTGTTCCCACACAAATTCATTTTCCTTCTTGATTAGTTCTCTCAACGGCTTGACTGAGTCGGCTAGGTCAGGGGCGAACTTCTGCAGATAATTTACCATGCCAAGTATTCTCTGGACACCTTGCTTGTCTGTGGGGGTTGGCATGTCGCTAATGGCCCTCAGCTTACTTGGATCAGCGCCGAGACCCTCTGAAGATACTACGTGGCCCATGTTGGTAACTTCCTTCTGTCTGAACTGCATTTTATCCGCATTCAACTTGATCCCTTTTTGCTGGCAGCGGGTGAGCACCTCTCTTAAATTGCGGTCATGGTCCTCAAGAGCTTCTTCATCTGTGTCCCCCGATCCAAAGACAAGGATGTCATCTGCTATGACTTTCTGCCCTGGTAACCCTTCAAGCGCCACATCAATTCGCCTCTGAAATTCTTCTGGAGCAGGAGATAATCCAAATGGCATTCGCAGCCAGCGATATCTTCCTCAAGGTGTTCCAAATGTGGTTGCAAGACTGCTTTGCTCGTCTAACTGGATATGCCAGAAACCATTTTTGGCATCTAATACTGTGAACACGCGAGCCTTTGATAGCAGGGGAAGGACATCATCTATTGTGGGCAGGGGATAATGGTTTCTGTGAAGAGCTTGATTCAGTAGCTTTGGGTCAATACAAAGTCTAACTTTGCCATTCTTCTTTGTCGTCACTACAATTGCCGAGATCCACTCAGTGGGCGTATCAACCTTCTGAATCACTCCAATGTTTGACAGCCGGTCCAATTCCTTTTTAAGTGGCTCTTTCAGGGCAACTGGTACTCTCCTAGTCGGCAGCTGAACTGGCTGTACATTCTTGTCAATCTCCAGATGTAACTGTCCGTCCATTTTTCCTTCTCCTGAGAACACATCTTTGTACTGTAAAAGGAAATTTTCCTTTCTAGAAACTCCACTCTCAACAGCATTGCAGTCCATGGCAAGTATGTTCTGTTTGTTGATGGTCAGCAGTTGTAGGTGCTCACTCGCTCTCAGGCCAAGAATCGACTTGCACACACCAGAAACAATAAAGAACTCGATGCTGTACTTTTTCTTGTTCTTTGGGTTCACTACCTTGAAACGTTTCTTGCCCAAGGGTTTAACTTCTGACTGGTTGTACATAACCAGAGTCACTGATGTGTTTTGCAGGTCATCCAGTCCATTCTCTCCATATAGGGCTTTCACTGTTTTATCGGCCATGACGTTCACAGTTGATCCACTATCCAGCTGGAACTTCTCTTCCTTTCCATTGACAAGTAGGGTGACAAAGACTTGGTTAGGGGTACCAGCTGAGGCTACAACATTGAGCTGTTCTTCTACTTCAATCACTGCCACGTACTCTTCATCTTCAGATTCACACTCCATAGATAACACCTTTTTCTTTGATTCTTGGCAGCAAGCAGCAAAATGGTTAGGCTTACCACAGTTCTTGCACCAGTTTCCCCACGCAGGACAGTTCTTTTTAGCAAAAGGGTGCTGTTTGGCACAAAACTTGCAGACCATTCGTTGACCTGTTGACTCGTTGGGAGGCTTTAACTTGGTTGGTGGACTGGTCTTGCTTTTCCAAACAGGCGTCTTTTTCTCCTCTTTCACATAGTGGACATCTTCCTGATTCATGGCCTTAAGCTGTCGTGCTGAGGTCTCGGAAGATCTGCAGATATCTATACATTGACTTAAGGTAAGTTTACTTGTCTGTAAGAGTTTCTTGCGAGCTGAATTGTCACTAATTCCAACCACCATTCGATCAAGGATAAGTGAGTCTGTCAGTGACCCATAATTACAAGTCTTGGCTAGTTTTCTCAGTGCTGTGACATAGGCATCAATGGATTCATTTGTCTCCTGGTCCCTGCGGTTGAAAACATACCTCTCATAAGTCTCATTGCATTCCCCAATGCAATATTTCTCCATTTTTGCGAGGATAATCTCTGGATCCTTTCTTTGGTCTTCAGTGTCGAATGCCATTGCATCGATAACATCCAATGCATCCGGGCCTATGCAGGTGAGCAAAGTTGCAGTTCTCCGTTCCTTGTTCCTGTTCGGATTTTCCGAGTCTTTGAGTTGAGCAGCAATCTCATAGTTCGACCACGCTCGGCTGAAGCGTTGCCACTTAACCGCGAGATTTCCACCGTTTAAGTCGAGCTTTTCCGGCAGCGGTATATTAACAGGCACAGTGATCACGGTGGGCTGAGTACTCGGCAGATTCTGAGCAGGAGTAGTGCTTTCTCCTTCACTCGGAGTTGTCGGCATATTGAGTTCGCCACGAGGACAGCACAGAACGATACTCAACAAAATCACAAAAATGGCTCCACAAAACCCACCAAATCCACTCCTGTCACGACTAGGATCGGTAAGATTCAGTACAGTTTCTTCTGACACCATGTAACGAGGCTGTGAGACAATGAACTTGAAAGAACGTGAAGAACACAACTCGTTTAATCGCTGACAACATGAGTTTTACAGAACTGAACGCGGGAGACCATCCGGGAACTTTACCCCGAGCAGGCCCCGGGAGCCTGGGACTAATAACACCGTTACAGATGGCAATAATATTTCATAACTTCCACTGACAGCGTTATCATTTCTTCGCGTGATGTTTTCAGCTACTTCTACTGTATTTATGTTTCCTATAATGATGTCACACGGAACGTCTCTACAATAGCTTAAAACTATATCAAAGAATACCCGTACAAAACAAAATTAATTAACCGCCGTTTATCTCGACCTCCAAGGCAGTTCTGCTGGACCGCATGCCGATGTGGCTTTAAAGCTGATAGGAACAGCAACGTTTATAATCAGTTCATGTATATTTCAGAAGATGTTTTTAGGGGTTGTAGGACGAGCAATTCACCCCATAAACTTTTTATTTTTTCAGTTTCTGAGAAAGACGTCGACATCCGCTATATCTCTACTTCTTTACACTTGGTATCGTTGCACCCAGCCATTGTGAACCGGGTAAGTACTTTAGAATTAAAGGTCTTGGTTAGGAAAGCATCCGAAGTGTTAAAGGAACTCCAACTTATATATCTTTTGAGACGACTGGTATCCATGAATACCTCCTATTGATTTTTTTTTTTTATGTTTGTGTCTTAAACTGTGCTAGAATTAGAACTGAACATCTTACTTTGAACACGAACTGCTCTTAGAACACCAAGTAGCAATTAAAAAAAAACTGGACATGATTGTTTTTACGTTTGCACTAATATAAATATGTCGTTTAACTTTTTAAAATAACACTAAAAATGGTGACATAGTGCCTTTAAATGTTTCAAGTCAACATTGTCCTCTTACGGATATCGCAATCATTCCAATATACCCTAGTTAAGACTAGAAACTATTTTTAATTTAGTAAAACAAAAAAAATGTCATTTCTTTAATGCTGTCAAGCAAAATTAGGTGACCATGGACATATAACCATTCACGTTCTACAACAGTTGTTTTATGTCAACCTACAAACTGGCAGTTGTTGTCTGGATGGTCAGGGCTCACACATTTAATAAAACAAAGAAAGGAAGGATTGGGAAACAATACTTTCTTTTTTGAGGAGGGGTTAGTTACTCTCGAAGTTTAAAGCTAAAGAAAGCACCCACATCCTATCCCCATGTGCTTATTTTTTCAGTCTTTTCTGCGGCTTTCATACAAAGAGAATTCTGAGTGATATGCCGGTTTTTCAAACAAGGTGCTCACTGCGCTGCAATTTAACCCTATTCAGACTGGGCTTTTTTTGGCAATCTGTGACTGGGGGGGGGCTCTTCGGACCCCCCCTTCATATCTCTGGAACCGGTAAGGCTAGGACCACGAAATTTTCACACAATGTTCATCTCCATACAAGGAAACCTCACACCTAGTTTTGACCTGCCACACCCAATTATGACGTCACAATGACGTCATTTTTGTTTTTCCGACGTTTCTTTGATATTTTTCCATCCAGATACTTAAAATATCAAATATAACTGTAAAATCATCTTTTTAATATTAAAACATAATAAATACAAACAAGGACACACTTGTAAAGCGAGAAAAGGCAGAAAAAGGCGATAAAACTATAATTTTGAAATTATTGTCCGCCATCTTGGATCCGCCATCTTGGATCCGCCATCTTGGATTTCCTATTTTTTCGTTTAAATTAAAATTTTAAAAATATCTAGGAGAGAAAAGGGTCAGAATGTATAAAACACGTATCGAACTAATGTCTATTATCCAAACAATGAACTTAGAAACGTTATTTAATAAATAGTACAAAATTTTTCTCTATAAGTAAAAGTGAGCAAAAATTTGCCTACCCCTCCCCCCCAAATATTTGATGTTAAAAATTTTTGATGTCTTTCAAGAACTAGTCCCAAGAAAAAACTATTCTAACAAGAAAATGCACTATAAGTCAAAGAACAAGATCTTAAAACAAAAAAAATCACCATATTTTAATATTTTGAAAACCTATGTGTCAAAAACCGGTTGCCATGGCAACATGGTTAATCACACTGACATGTTATGGATACCAAAATGTCCCTAGATAAATTTTAGGAAAAGTCAGAAAATTTCAGCCTCATAGCTATTTCGGTGTAAGAGTTATCACAATTTTACTGGAGGGGGGGTTCGAAAAGCCCCCCCCCCCCCCCAGTCTGAATAGGGTTAAGGCTCAAAATCAATGGGTCAAAGCGTCAACTTGTAAGTACGAAACGCTCTAAATAAAGAGTCTTTACCAAAACAAATTCGTTGTATGCAGTCAGATGTTTTGAGTACAGCCCGAAGGCACTACTTAAATATATATTTTGTGTATACAAAAAAAAGGTTCTGTTAAGAAACATTAAAGGATTTTGCGTTACCCGAATGCAAGTTGAATATTTCAGCGAATACCACGATGTGATATGTGTGATATTTAAGATCTACATACCCAGTTCAGAAAATAAGACTCAAGGATATATTGTCACTTAAGGAACATATCCATTGGCGACAAGTATAAAGTAATGACCTCTAGCGGCGTCACCATGGTAAATAACCTTAATGACAAAAATCGCCACAGGTTTTCTTTCCAATAAATTTACCCTTATGAAACCGCGAGACTTCACACATTAAAAACATTTGCCGTGCTGTCTTGAAATCCGCAAATCGTTTAATTTTCGAGAGCTTATCACTTGAAAAATGAAGAACTCCAAACTACAGAAGAAAGAAGAAATATCAGTTATTGTTGCCGACTTTTTCTTACCTTTCTATCTCAATTGTTTTCAATCTTTTCGGTGATTTATAGGGCAAAGGTGACCAAGTGACTTCAATCGCCTTCATAAATAATGTCTTTGAAATCTATAACATCTAACATAATTTAAATCTTTGTTTAATTGCTTTGTATTCGAAGTTGCTTTACCTTGGCATAATTAATTGTACGTTATTGACATGCACTTACAGTTGCTTATTACCAGTTTTTATTCCTTAAACTTTTAATCTTTATTACAGAAACAAATAATTCACAACCGCCGAAAATAAGAAAATTTTGTCCATAGAAAATTCTAATCACAGTGATGTTATTTTAGGTTTCATTACATCTTTCAGGGAAAAAGAATTCAACATCTGAGCCAAGTTCCACAGTTTAAATCAGCAGCACTGCGCTTCTGGAATACCTGACTGAGACTCAAGAATAACGGCCAGACCGTCTTCGGTCAAAAAAGTCGCCATTATGGAAACTGGTTCAAACCCAGTTCAAGTGATTATGACTGAAAAGTACGAGCTCGCGTCTCCTTCAAACGCCACAGCTGAAAATGTAACAGCACGACCAAATAGAGCTTATTGGTATCACTATACGGAAATTGCAAAGCTCGTATCGATTGCAACATGAATTGTCATCGTTAACAGTGTAGTGTTGTATTTGTTTTTAAAGAAAAAAAGCTTGCGAACTACATCAAACTACCCACTTTTCAACTTGGCTCTCTGTGACTTACTGTGTGGTTTGGTTGTCATCCCTTTGTTTACAATATTGTACTTCACACCACTGATTGAGTCCTTTGAAATTAAATTCTATCTAGGATTCCTGGTAACTGTTTTTCACAACTTTGTAGCCATCGCCACTGTGTACCACATCGTAGTTGTGACAGCAGAACGATATATGGCGATTAAATTCCCGCTAAAACACCGAATGATTCACAAGAAAAGCATTCACAAAGTCTTAGCTGCTGTTTGGATTTGCTCGCTGCTGGTATCGTGTATCCCGTTTATCTGGATTGACAACATATATCCAGTGTTCCACCCAATAGCTTCAAAACTCCTTCTCGGTTTTACCGTTTTCTGCCTGGTGTTTGCCTTGATTGTACCATACACCTTTTTGGTGTTCGCATTTGTGAATATGTTCGGAGCCATCAATGGCACATCATCGAATGGGTCTCAAAAAACGAACTTCAAGGGACGAAGACACATCCATGTACAAACGAAATCAACCGTTGAAAGGAAATGCGTGCTGCTGTTCGTCATCATGGCCTCTGTATTTGTCCTCTGTTGGATGCCCTGGTTCGTAATATTTCTACTAAACCAATTGCCGAATTCATCGATGGCAGTCCCATCAGAAGTCGCTGTGTTGATCAGGTACATGACGTCTGTGGTCAATCCATTGCTGAACACCTTCCTTAAAAGAGATTTTCTCTGCGCTTTAAAGTTTGTCTTCAAAAGATATGACAGTAGGCGAGTTTCCACGTCCTTCACAGCCTTTTCATTCAGACGAACAATCTATAAAACGGATGCTAATGAAAACCAAACAGTCTCTACTCCAAATGGAGATGGTCCACCACTGCTGGAATTCCAGAGTCCACTGTTTCTTGAGAGTGCATTGTGAACTGAGTGAGTGACAGTATTGACCAACTGAAGTAGTGATGCCGTTAGATGTGTTATGAAACATCAAAGAGTACATACATACATACATAGACTTTATTTAATTCGGATTTACAGAGTAGCATAGACATGCCAATATCACCGAAAGCTAACTAACTATGGGACCGATTACATGGCAAATTTCAGCCGGGGCTGAAATTTCAGCCCGGTTAGGTGGGCTGAGATTTCAGCCCGGTTTCTTGAACAAATCTTCTTACAATGACGTTTGCGATTACATGAAGAAAGATTCATCCCGGGCTAAAATTTCCAGCCCGGTTTGACAAACGGGCTGAAAAACCTCATGTAATCAGAATGAAATTTCAGACCGGGTTGAAAAGCGAGGTCACCTGGGTAGAAAAGTGTACTTTTCCATGCGCAATGATTTGTTTTCAATGAAACAAGATGGCGGCTACGGCTATCAGCCCGAGTAGTTGGTACGTTGGTGATCCGGGACCGCCCCCAAACGCCCGAAAAAACGCTTATTTTGAGAACTCCCGAACACCTAAGTTTACGTGCCCCAGGGCTCATTGCATTCGCCCTGGGGCACGGAAACTTAGGTGTTCGGGAGTTCTCAAAATAAGCGTTTTTTTCGGGCGTTTGGGGGCGGTCCCGGATGCACCAACGTACCAACTACTCCCAGTGCTTATGAATGCTGGTCCCGACACGAGACCACCAATTGAAGAAACCCCACCCCCGCATATACCAACCCACATGGCGAACGTGAAAGCTTTCAAGGCCTTCCTTAAATCACGCGAGACTGGTCTGGTTCAAAGGAACGAAGAATGGGTCAAAGCCAGACAAAATACAATCGGAGCCTCGGAGATCTCTGCATTGACAGGGTCTTCGCCATTTGAGAGTCAGTCAAGTCTAATTCGCAAAAAGGTAAACCCCATCGACATGAGCAAAAATGTGGCCTGCGCTTGGGGCACATTGTTTGAGTTTCTAGTCCGTGAATACTTTGAGAAGAAACATTCTGTCAAAGTTTTCGGATATAAGGGCTCTATAAATCTTCCAAAGGGCCACCCTCTTTTTGGAAAGGTTTCTTTCAGCCCAGACGGATATTTCTCACACAAAGACGAGACAATTGTCTTGTTAGAGTTTAAGTACCCTTACACCAGAAAGATCGCATGCCAAAAAAATCCTAAACAGTATCGTGATCAAATACAAACCGGCCTTGCTCTCAGCGGTGAGAGAGTTAACAAAGGCTTGTTTGTAGATGCCTATTTCAGAATGTGTTCTTTGAAGCAGCTTGGTCTTAGCCTTGAACATAATTCCTTTCTAAACAAAGGGGTTGTACACAAAACGAAAAAACCATCAGCACGTGCATGTGGTATTTATCTTCTATCTTCCAAACAAAAAATATTTTCGGGTCAGACAAAATTACTTGACCTCGGCGCAACAAAATCAACAGCTATGTTTGAAAGAATTATGAAAGGAATTTCATCTGGAGATTTCATATGTAGCGGTGATTGGTTTTATATGAGCTATGACGAGGATCAGAAACGAAGCGATTTAGAGTTTTTGAAGGAAATAAACAGAATAACATTCCGTGAAGCTTGGCCCCCAAACCATTATAAGACAGTTGCCTTCTTTTCATGGAAGCTTCTTGATATATCAACAATTTGGGAAACAAAACAACTAAATTTCTTAGAAAATATTCACGAATCGATCAACCGGTTTCATGAAAATTTATCAAATCAAAAACACCTTGAGAAAACCATACCTGGTGAAACTTTTGAAGACAACATCGGCGATGACAGTGCCATGTTAGAAGCCTTTCTTATTGAGAAAGCGGCAACTTTTACTCAAGATCTTTGAAAGCATTGTTCCATAAATGGTCGTTTTTAATTATCATATTGTTTGACATCTGTTGTCTCAGGCAATTTACAATCGCTCGTTGCGGGTCTTCAAGCGGCGTTGTAATGTCCAGGATTTTGTAGATCACAAACGTATAAGAGATTCTCGGAAGCCGAGCTTGTATATGTTTGAAAATACGTTTCACCTCATTTATTTGGTCGATAGTCAATCCAATCTTTTTGTTAATCCGTGTTAAAGCGTACCCAAACGCATAACACCGTGCCGACTGCTTTTGTCTTGGTTTGTACAAAATGTTTTGATCCGTATATGCCGGAGCATACTCCTCTAGCACTTCCACACGACCGCATTTTTTGCAATAAAGTTCACAAGAATCGCTTGATTGTAAAAATGAGCCGCCACCGCAAGAATAACAAGACAGAAATCTTCGGTCCCAACGTTCACGCTGCAAGGCGTTATTATGTTCTTGTAGATACTGTTTCCCCATCTCTGCCAACCCCATATCTTCGTAGATATGACAAAGTTTTTCCGGCAGGCGCAAGCGATGTATTTCTTTCCTATAATCGCTGATGCCGTATAGCGAGCGAAGGATGGCAAAATTGTGTTGTTTGTCAAGTTCATTGAGCCGTGCGGTGAAGTCAGTCATGTTTATACAATACAATACAATTGTTTTTCAATTGGGGGGTTCCCCGTGATTTCCGGGTACGTTGCGTAAAGGTCGTATTTATAAAATTACAACTTTTCGAAGCTTCTCGAACATACCGAAGCGCCCCAAAAATACCGAAGCGCCCCCAAAACACTTTTTTCACTAAAACTGGGGCGCTTAGGAATGTATTTTTGATAAATTTTTTGAAAACATAAAAATGGTGCGCTTAGGAATTTATTTTTGAGGCGCTTAGGCCATGTCGCGTGACATGTGGCGCTCGTTGGTGTTACGCTTTGTTACGCTAAGTGAGAATCCTGCATTCAGTTGTTTCTCAAATCTGAACTCGACTGAGCGGCTAGAGAAGTAATCTTTTTTTTAATCTTTTCTCGTTCTTCCTTGCGGATTTCTTTTCTGAGTTTTTCAAGATCTGGAGTTTGAGTTTGAGTTTGTTTGTCTTGTGAGGGTTTTGCTTCACCAGAGCGTATTTCGTTCTTAAGTTCATAATAGCTCTCAACTTTACGGAGGATTATTTTGAACTCTGAATCACTGATTCTCTTGTCAGTTAGAGCCTTTGAAACCAGCTCAAAGACAGAGTTTCGTTTTGCAAGGGCGAGTGTGTATATTTTCTCGTGTTTAGTGATTTTTCTCTGAAGCCGCCTACTAAACAAAGTGATGCCGGCCGCTGAAAAACTTGTAATAACAGCAACACCCCCAATGACAGGGCTGGCTATGAGCCCGGCTCCGGTCAGGGCTGTGACGATTGTGGCTGAAGACAAGCCTGTATAAATGAAACCAAAACTTACTGCGGTTCCGTGAACAATGGTGTGTGTTCGCTTGTATTTCTTAGCAACTTGCCTGTAATGATTCGCCTCCGACTCAAGCTCCTTTTGCAAGTCAGAAATTTTCTTGAGTCTGAAGTCTTCACCGTTGGATAAGTCTGGGTAAAGTGATGGAGTTTCGCTGTATATTCAGGGGCTGATGGCAACACGTTAGCCGAGCTCATGGCTTGTATATATATATTTTTTAATTAATCTCAACTTCAAATTCAAGCGGCATGTTATTGAAGTCAAAAAGGTCATTGCTCTCATCCCTCACAGACTGTGTTATGCTGTTTACATAATCACCAGACGAGACGTCACGCAAGATGTTCTGCTGTGTTGGCTCATAGAAAACTCTCTCATATGGTTTTCCGCGAAGATCAAATTTAGCCAAAACAGTTGAGGGCTTGCCGTTGAACAGGTTCTGTTCTTTATCAACCAGATCGCAGTGGATAAAGTAAGTGCTTGGAGCTTCGAATCTTCTACTGATCAAATGAGGGAGTATTTTTGATGACTTGCAAAGAAATGTTACAAAACCTGGTTAAAGGGCTATTTCATGTTTCTCTCCTGGATTCAAAATCACCATAGCTCCACGAGCTGAATACAATTCAGTTTTAAGATTTATACCAGAGTCTGCAAAATTATCCACTATAACTTTTGCTAAACTGCTAGGAGTGTAAAAACCAGGAATAACGCCAATCTTAGTGTATTTGCCTTCTGAGCCAAATGGTCTTATGTATATTTCCTGCTTTTGTTTCAAATTGTGCCACGAGTTGTAGATCGAACACGAGATGAGTCGGATGAAACTCGGTTTCTGAAGCGGGTGCTCGAAGTAGATGATGTGAGGGTTCGAAGGTGCGATGATTGTTAACACCACCATTGTGTATATATAGTTTTATATTATTTCTATTTCAAAAAATAAAGGTAAGCCATTGAAATCAAGAAGCTCTCCGTGTTCGCCCTTGACTGAAATTGTTAAACTGTTTACAAATTCACCAGACGATGTTTTAAGATATGCAGCATTTTCTCTGTTCTCAGCGTACGCATACTTATTGAAGCTGGCCCACCTGTATTCTTCATAGGTTGTAATTTTAGCCATCCCCAAAACATCTGAAGGCTTTCCATTGAGTAAGGTTTGTTCTTTATCGATAAGATCACAGTGAACGTAATACATCGTTGGTGATGTAAGTTTTTTAATGTATGTATCCCTCTGTAATTTAGTACTTATACCGAACAATTTAGCCAAATTAGGACTAAGTTCTACATCATTAGGAAAATGTTTTTTTCATATGCATTACCGCAAAGGGTTCATTGGATACGGTATGTACCTTTACTGGTTGCCCCTTAAATAACTCATCTATCCACTCCTTCAGAGTTTCTAGAGTGTAATGTCCTTCGGGTAAATTCAAGACAGTTCCTTTTTTATTTTCGCCAGTTGTATACCATGTTATTGTTCCGCCGCCTTTTAAATTATGGAATTTCTGGCGTTTGAGTGGATACGAATTAGCCGGAAATGAAATATTTCTGCGGCACGAGAACAGTGTGGACTGGGGCTAGCCCAGTGGAATGAGCACGTGCATAAGGGAGGGCTATATAAGAGATGAATATCACGTGGGATATCATTCTAGGCCGACACCTCAGTTTAGCTAACGTTATTTTTATTTTATTTTATTTTATTTATTTATTTTACTTTATTTTTAAGTATGTCGTCCCTCGTGTAGCCTCGTAGGATGGGCTATTTAGAGCTTGAGCCATGGTTCCTACCCAGATTTCCTGCCGAGTTTTTTCCCCACCGGGGTTTTTTTCCGGCAGGTTTTTTCTGGCCTCCGTCTGACAGTACTTTGTTTGTAAACTGTCGCTCAGCTCTGTATCATGTTACGTATCGCATACTTAGATGTAATAAGAGGTTGTAGTATAACGTATTGTTATAGTTCCTGTTGCTCGGCCGAAACCGCCAAAATAAACCTAATGGTTTTTGATCATGTTGTTTACTGTGTAGTGGAGCTGAAATATACCACGAATTATGAAGCCAGAAAGCGATAAGCCGGATGAAACTCGGCTTCGGAAGAGGGCGATCGAAGTAGATTGTGTGGGGGTTCGAATGTGTGAAGATTCTTAGCATAACCATGATTGTATATATAAATAATTCATAAATAATTCATAAATATATTTAATATATAATCATGTTTGGCAGACGCCCTGGCGGATTTAATCCTGGTTCAAATCTCGGTCTAGACATTGGCGGTCACGATTACGGACCCCCGCCCCCGTTTTTTCCTCGTCCCCCTAATATCTATCAACATCCTGCAGTAAATCCACACCCCGCAGTAAACCCGCAACTGGCTTGGATGAAAACGCCAGAAGCCGCAAAGCTCTCTACAGCCGCCAAAGCGAAGGCAATCTCAGACTTCAAAAGGCGTTTCCCGCACGCTGATATGTCAAGATTTACAACAGAAGTTTCTTTCGACGAAAATCACAAAGCCACAGTAGAAGTGCTTTTCATAAAGGGCCCAGGCTCCTGGGCTATGCCCTCAGACATACCGCACAAGAATTGGACACAAGCCCTGAAAGACGCGCTTGGTTTAGAGTATATTGGTGGTTTCCCCTATCAGTTGATGTTAAACCGAAACACACGAAAACTAATCCCGGCTGTTGATTTCTCCACATCAATCGACAAAGACATGATGATTGGCTCTGTCTTGAACGATGAAGCGCAAAAGATCTATGTCACACCAACTGATTATTTCACAACGAAATACAGAAACATTTTCAGAGACACACAGATTACGTTCACAACTGCAAAATATGGGAGAAAGTGGCTCGGCAGCCCACATATGAGTTTCTGGCCACAACAACTGAACTTCGCCTTGTGGTGTGCAACAACTGGCTGCGGGATCTCGCGTGACCTTCTGTTTGATAAGAACTCCAGCCTCTCCCTAACCCCACAGCTACGGTCATTTTACAGGTTTCACGTATATTTCACAACAAGGCGAATCCTCTACAAGCTGGGTGGGGAACAGAGCGTTAGTGCTTTGCCAGACGACCCTACATTCAACCAGAAAGACAACAAGTTCAACATCGACGCATACAAGAGGATTTGCCAAGAGTTCGGTGTAGACCCCAATTCTGACTTCCGTTTCACATACGGCAAAAACCACGGTCTTGGCAATGTGTACATTTGGGTTACTGGTGAGGGCCCCTACTCTACTGATTACGACTATCCTGATCCCGATCTAGCCCTGTTTGATGACGAGCGTGTGACAGACAGAAAAGACCCAAACTATCGCGCAAACGGCATATACTTCGTTCGTAACGACCAGGGCGCTGTTAGTCAGTTCGAGCACTTTGTGCCGAATTACGCACAAGGGCTAACACAGCCAGGGCTCGCGCGTATGAATCAGTCAATCGAGACCTTTGTGTACTGCATCCTGGGTGCACAAGCCAAAACCCGCAGCAGCATCATTGGAAGAGGAGGTCGGGCGTTTGAAACGCAGAGAGTATTCCTCACCCATCTAGAGGAGGCCATAATACTGAACGACATCGCAACAAGCGTACAGCGATATCAACTAGCCATCCAAGCAACGAAAGTGCGCTTAGACTTTGCGACAGCGCCCGGAAGCTGGCTCATGCCATCACGCATGATTATCAACACAGAGAGCGTGGTGGGGTACAACAACAATCTCAAGGAGGCAACGCAAGGTATGAAGCTGGGTGTGAACAACGATGTTAACCTGGGTACAAAAAAAGCCTCCCTTCGCCACATGGATGGGGGACCAACAAAAATAAATCCACCAAACAGTCATCCATCAAACCCGATACATAAACAGGCCACACAAGCACAGGGCCTCGCACCAAAAGACCCAAAACCAGCCCCCACACCACAACCCACTCCACATCCCACAGCCCCAACCACACCACAACCCACACCACAGCCCGACTCACATCACGTAAACAAGGCACTCATTGGTGCGGGTGCGATTGCTTTAGCAGGCGTTATCGTTTGGTTTAGATAAGCGCAAAGCTTATGACTTCGCACGCTTGGTGACCCTTTCAACAAGGAAGGCCACCACGGCAAGGATGAGCAGCCAGGCGTGTTCACCAAGAAAGGAGATGACTGACCCAGCAGCTTTGAAGATAAAACTCACAATTGACCCAATCAAGCCAGGCAGGGCGTTGGCTGCCTTTTTGCCAAGCTCTTTAAGCCCATTTCCAATAGCCTTGGTGGCCTTTGCCAGGCCATTCAAGGTGGCGAGTACCACAGCGCTGATGGTGATGCCAGCTGCCAGAACAATCGCTTGCAGGGTCCATCCGTATTTCTTGAAGATTTCCCTAACCCGCTCTCTCAAAGACATGCCCCTTTCACGCACCTCAATTTCTGTGTTGACCCTTGCCAGCTCTTCTTCTCGCTCAGCAACACGGGCTTCCGCGGCTTCTCTTTCAGAGGGAGAAGTGTTCTCATCCTCTATGACGCGCTTGTCTTCAGCGTTCTGCCGTTCAAGCTCTTCTTTGTTCTGTTTCAGTTCGTCCAGTGGTTTCACAGCGTCCTGTTTTCCTCTAAGCTCCTCTCGGCGTCTGTCTAATCCCCTACTTTCAAGTTTTAGTTTGTCAATTTGTTTTTTTAGTTTATCTGCTTGTTGAGCGGCTTTTTGCGCATTGTCCAGTTGTTTTCGTTTAGCTTGATGCTCAGCTTCAACAGCTCTCTTTTCATTTTTTAGTCTTTGTATTTCATCCGTATTCAGTGGCCCATGTGCATCTTCCTTCTCTTGAATCTGGTCATCAATATCTTTGATTCTATTTCTGAGGGCATCCGTGTCGCGGCGAAGTTTTTGTGCATCCGCATCCCTTTGTTCCATTTGTTGTAATTCATTTTGTTTTGCTTCCAGTTCTTTTTGAGTTGCTTCAAGTGTAGCATTTGTTTCATTTAACTCTTCAGTCAAAGACTTCCCTAGAACAGCTTTGATCTCTTTGGGAAGAGAAGCGTTGAGAGTCTTTTCGGAATCCCCACGGCTTTTTGTGTAAAGAGGATACCATTTGTCTCTGGTATGATATTTTACCTCGATGATGGCCCCACCTGATTTTGGTTTCACCTCGTACCGAAAATTAAGTTGATTTCTGTCTGCGCTGGTAAACTCGTTTCTTAACCTCGGCAAAGACCATATCATTCGTTGTTATCAAGCGCCGGCCTTGAGTATATCCTGTAATGAAAGAGGTTTCTTCAGTGTGGGAGCCTTGTTGTTCTGGGGGCAACCTTGTTCTTGGGATCATAGGCACTTGTTCACCAGATGGTGTGGAAGCAGCCCCTGGTTTAAAAGGTTGCGTGGCGTCTTGGTCATGGGCCCATCGACTGGATTCTTGTTCTTCTTCTGTCATTGGTTGATTCAACCAATTTTCAAGAGCAGCATCAGCATCCTCGTTGTCCCCTGTGTCTGTGATGAGAGGGTCTGTGTCCTTTGCCTCGTCAGGTATATCATATCCGCCTTCTGCCATGATGATATATAAATATAAGTTTAAAAACACAAATATATACCATGGCTGTGCAACCGAATCTACTTCCATCTCACAGTGAAAAGACAGTGGGTGCCATGAAGGCAGAGCGAACCGTTAAGCGCATCACATTCAATCCTTCTGAGGCCAATCCCGGCGAGACACTGTACGTCTCTGTGCCCAAGCTGGGCGAGCATGATGTCCTTGTGTCCGGGTCGCTTGCACTTGTGTTTAACATAAACCTAGCCGGGGGCCACGCTAACAACTTTCTCGTGCAAAATGTTTCTAGGGCCCTGGTGGACAGGTTCGTTGTAAAGTTTGGCGCCACCACCGTCGAGGACACAGTTGGGTACGACATCTATAAGATCTTCGAAGACCTTTTCAAATCAACCGATGAGCGGGACAACATGCTTATGGAGGGCATCCAGAGTGTTGATTTATGCAAGATTCGATCTGCTGCTGGCGACAAGAAGACTTCCGGCGTGGATGCAGAGAACAAGCTGGAGACAATATACAAGAATAAGTACCGCATCAAACTGGATCACCAAATCTTAACTGATCACGGAATCATGTACCCCCAGGCCCTATTCAATGATCTGGTCTTCGAACTAACCCTAGCCCCCGCAAGCCAAGTTGTCCGAGGGTCAGACACAAGCAAGCTCGTGTACAAGTTGGAAAACATCCAGCTGGAGTACGAGACGATCAGAAGTGAGAAGCTGGCCGACGAAGCAACAAGCACTTATACTAGCGGCAAAGGGTTCGCCTATGACTTCGTAATGCGAGATCGGGTGCATCCATTCTCAAAAAGCGGGGACACTCGGATGAATCTTCGGGTAAACCCACAGCGCCGGTCTCTCAAAGGCATCCTCTTGCTGTTCATCAATCCCTATGCTGCGGGTGCAAGGGACTCTGAGAACTATTTCAATCCCGACATCACCAAAGTTAAGGTAACCGTAAATGGGGTTCCAAACAGGGTCTACAACGAGGGTATCGCCGGCACTGACATGTGGAATGAAATCTCCCGACACTTTCACACGCGCGGCAGGCCCAACATGAACCTGACCAAATATCTCACAGGCAACAAGTTTGGTCTCTGGATTGACCTGCGGTCCATGGCTGACCCAGCTCTGCACGGCAACGGCCAACGGCTCGTCAACACACAGGATGGTGTGTAACTCGAGATTGGACGAAACGGCACAGGCTCGGGAAATGCAAACTGTCACATCTTCACCATCTCAGATTCACAGTTGAACATCATTAGCAGGCAGCTGGAATCTGTACAGTACTAAGATATATATATATATATATATATATATATATATATATATATATATATATATATATATATATATACCATGGCCACAAGCGACATCAACTTCTATGATAAGCCGGCTCCCCTGCCATCTACCAGACCCTTAACATACAATGAAATAGAAAGACTTCTGGCACAAAGGCGCCCTCCCCACCCGTTTGCAAACCAACTAATATAGGCGCTGGCTATGGACCCAAGAAAGTTGCCATTCAATGCACTAATCGTGGGCCCCACTAACTCTGGCAAGACACAGTATCTTCTAAACCAACTGCGAGGCCCCTTTAGGGGTTGTTTTGATTACATCGTTTTATTCTGCCCCACATTTGTCAAGAACAAGACATACGATGGCTTCGTGGACCGCGATCCACACATCTTTGTGATTACCTGCCAACAGCATGAAATCGAAGACTGGTTGAAGCTGGCGAGCTTCTTTTTCACATGCTCCAACACTTTATTCATTCTCGATGACTGCGCCGCCTCCAAAGATGTCAAAGGCCGCACAAGCCAGCTGGTCAATCTGGGGTTCAGCGCAAGGCATGACGGCATATCCGTGTGGGTCTTGACGCAGCAGATCACCAGCATTGCCAAGCCATATCGTGATAACATTGCAGCGATCGTGCTCTTTTACACACCCTCCAGCAAGACAACTAAGGCCATCTTCGAAGACTATGCCGGCGAGCTCTCCCATGAGGAGTACAAAGAGTTTATCGCAAGGCTCAAATCCCGCAAGTTCTCCCACCTGGTTTTCTCTCTTAGGCACCCGTATGGAATTAAGTACAAGGTTTAAACACAAATATATACCATGGATGCACCAACCAGCCTACACAAGCTCACTGTGCTTTCACAGCTTTTGGATGAATTGCACAAACACACTTGATGCACAAAACAAAATTATCAAAGCCGCTAGTGAGGAAAATCTGCGCCTTATGCTTCTCAACAGATATCCCTTGCGGTTGAATTCTATGCCAGACACCATGGCGGGGCTTATACGTGAGATTGAAACTCTTTTACCAGCCATCAAGAGAATTATCGAAAATTAAAAAACACACATATATACCCTGATGATGGCACAAGCAGCTGAAGACCAGCACGACTGGAGCGAAGTAATGCAGATGCTGGAGGCTGCCCCTGATACCGCACCTCCTACAGGGCTCGTGTGTGACGATGGCATTCCTGCCAAACGTGAGAAGCTGGCAATCCTTGTTTCAACAGGCAAGGCCAAAGAAGCTATCGGTGTGCAGCTCACACATGATCAAGTGAAGCGCCTTTCTAACAAGAACGTTGACAAGTACTTCAAAAGGTACGAGGCCTATGTCGGCAACAAGACAACAGAATCACTAGTTGATTCAGCCATAATGCTCTTGTCCAAAGGAGTTGGCATGGTTGTCGACCTTGATGATGTCAAGGAATTACAGAAAGAACTCAAAAATGATTACATCATCTACCAGGAGCTGTCAAATCTTGCTGGAGGTCTTGCCCTGAGATGCGGCCGATGGCTGGCGCTTGCCAATGCTGCTCTCATCACAACAAAACACGTCAAGTTTGAACGAGATCCTGATCACAAGCCTGACTTAATAGAATTGGAACCACAGCCAACACATCCAAGCAGAGACAGTGAAGGTTATCCACTTGAGGGCTTTGATGAGGTTGACACATGTTTTGATGAAATTTTTGACACATAATCTGGCAGGAACCTGGCAGGAACCTGGCAGGAACCTGGGCAGGAACCTGGCAGGAACCTGGCTGAAACCTGGGTGGAACCTGGGCGGAACCTGGCAGGAACCTGGCTGGAACCTGGCTGGAACCTGGGCAGGAACCTGGGGCAGGAACCTGTCAGGAACCTGGGCAGGAACCTGGCAGGAACCCGGGCAGGAACCTGTCAGCACACTTGTCAAATTTTTCAAAGCATAATATATACCCCACTATGGCCACACCACTCGAGGCGATCCCTGAAGAAACTCAAACTCCAACTCCAACTCCAACTCCAACACCTGCACGTGTTACCTCTGAGGCCCCGAAAACAAAGCCTGCAAAAGAAAAGAACCCCGGCCGTGTTGCTGCTGGCAAAAGGGTAGCAGAGCACAACCGCCTGGCCCGTGAAGCAAAGAAAAAGGCCGAAGCACAAAAGGCCGCAACCTCAACAAGTGACACCACAAGTGTCACAACAAGTGAACCCTCAACAAGTGACATAACAACTGACACCAACAACAACTCAATCTTTTATATTCTGGGAGTTGGGGGGTTGGCTGTCTCTGTTATGGGTGTTTATTACCAACGCGAAGCCATAATGCAAAAGCTTGGCCACAAACCACCAGCAACACAAGCAAACACACCGACCCCACCACCAGAACAACCCCCACCTCGAATTCCGGTAAGACAAGGAATTAAAAAAATGGAATAAAAAATAAACACATATGTATACCACACACAAACCATGGCTGACAATAAGCTTGTGAAGTCTATCCTCGACGCAGCAACAATCACTGGCCTTATAGCTGGTATTGGTTGGATTGGTAAAAAGGCCATCAAAGAAAACTTCACTGCCGACCCCAGTGCAAGCTTGATGAACTACGTCAAGTTCACAGCCGTCATGGCTGGCAGCATCGCGCTGAAGAAATATCTCGAGGACCAGAAAATCCTCCCAGACAACATGTAAAACCATATGTATACACACAACCGCAATGGCCAGCATTGCAATAATGGCCCTTGGCGCTGTTTTGAATGCTGCAGCTTTCACTGGCGGTAATTATCTCGCGAAGTATCTATCTGGTGATAATGGAAAGGCAGCAATGGATGAGAAAATCCGGCATGACAAAGCTCTGGAACAATACCAAGCGGCTTACGCCAAATACCAGAAGGACCGCACTAAGCTCCTCGACTGGATTGCAGCCAACGATCGGATAAAACACCAAGCTAGCCAAAACTTTCAAACCACTGACCAAGCCCTGGTCTTGTACAACCAGATGCATAAATCGCAACCAGATAAACAAATTAAAGATTACAAAGAGCCTCAGTTCTCAGACTTCTATAAACCCAGCCAACAACAGCAGACTGGTGAACTTGCGTTTATTGGAGGCACCCTTCTTGCAGGTGGGTATGCGGCCTATCGCCTTCTGTAAGCAAACAACACAATACATAAGTATATACCATCCCTATGGAAGCCAAACTCTCAAAGATCTATTACAGCCCCAAAGGCTACTGGAAAGGCCTTGCCGCTGTCAAAAAGCTAGCTGCAGCAGCCAAGGTATCTGATGATGTCGCAAAGAAATGGCTGGTCAAACAAGCCCTTTGGCAAGTATATCTCCCTGCACCACGCCATATCCCTCGACCCAAGTTTGATGTTCAAACTCCTAATGCCGTGCATCAAGCAGATCTACTGTTTTTGCCACACGACAAACTGCCCCACGGACGAAAGATTTACAAATATGCTTTGACGGTTGTTGATGTGGCTAGCCGTTACAAAGCAGCAGAGCCCTTGACTTCGAAAGAGTCTGATGAAGTTTCGAAGGCGCTTACACGTATTTACAGGCGTGGGCCTTTGAAATGGCCACAACTGTTGCAAGTCGATCCGGGGACAGAGTTTATGGGGGCTGTGACTAAAGAGGCTGGGGCTCATAAAACAACCATTCGTCGTGGGCGCGTTGATATCCACAGAGACGAAGGAATTGTTGAAAGATTCAACAGAACCCTGGCTGAACGATTGTTTGGTTACCAGTACGCAGTTGAAATGAATCTGCCCTCTGGCCGTTCGACTGCTTGGGTTAAAAGATTGCCAGATGTTATCTCGGCCTTGAACAATGAAGTGACTCAACTCACTGGCAAGAAGCCTGCGCAAGCGATCAAAGAGAAGGCAACCTCGGCCAAGCCAGCGACACCATATTTGAGACCAGTTGGCAAGAAGGAAAAGAAGCTCCCTCATGGAGTCAATTTGAGATATCTGTATTACCCCGGTGAGCTTGAAGGCGGTAGTCGACGAGCGACTGATCCAATCTGGTCTTTGAAAGTCTACCAAATACAAAGGATTGTCACCAAGCCAGATGCGCCGGCTGTCTATTATCTGTACGACGGACTCAAGCGCGGGTTTGTGCGTGAGGAGTTGATGGTTGTGCCACCGGGCACTCAGTTGCCTCTGGTATCTTTGTGACCATATGCAAGCGTATGGACACCATCGTCTTTTATCCAGCGCTTTGAATCAAAGGGAGAGAGCGTTGTCTTGATGATGTGCTCACCGAAGATTTGGTGGCCTTTGCTTCGGAGCCTGTCCATCCCATGCTTGAAGGTTAGCCGGCCGAAGAGAGCTTCCTTGTAATTCTGGTGGGTAATCTCTTTCTTTGTGACAACCTTGGTGGTGCCCTTTGCTTTCTTGATGTTTTTGTCGTCCTCTAGTAAGATAGAGTACATCTTCGAGCGAAGACACACAACCTCTGAGATGGGCACACCCTCGCACTCGTCCTTCATCTTCCCAATGACCTTCTTGTTAAGCTGGCTGTGGAGTGGATGGTCCTTGGGATAATCACTTGTGTCGTAGAGTTCATCCCGAAGGTTCTCCATGTCTTTGTAAACATCATCCGTCTTGATCTCGAGGAGCAGAGAGTCTGTGTCTGTGTAAAGTAGGTCTACGCGTGGACCATATTTCAGCTTGAGATGTTTGTAATAGAAGTCATACATCAGTGTTTTGGAAAGATCAAGGATGCACATGCCTGTGTAGACTGGGCGGTTGAAGAGGATTTTCTCCCTGTGCATCTGGATCCCCGCCATGTTAGCTCCAAAGACTGTTGCTCTGGAAAACAGCGGGCTTGCGATAAGCTTTCTAATCTTGTCTTGCTCGTGCGATCGGACAAGCTTCATGTCGATTCGATTTCTGAGGTTCTCCATTGTCTTACCGAAGACTGAGTTGTTCATGAGCTTGAAGAAGTTCTTCTCAAAATCGGAAGTGGCCTTCTTTCTGAGCTCGGTGTTCAGGGAGATGTATGGCTCCATCCAAGCCCTCTGCTCGAACTTGAGCATTTTGTGAATTTTCGTCAACTTCATTCCCAGATCCAGGTACTGCTGGAGATTTCTGTAATGCAACACATACCGAGATTTCTTGTTTAGGGTAAGGAGCAGCTTCTCTGTCTTGTCTTCTGGCTGTCCCTCTACCAAGGCCCTTTGGTATGGAGACATCCATGCCTTTGGGACGGCCTGACTTTCTGGGGCAAGAGGATAAGCGTTGTGTTCATCGTGCAGCTCCTCGGGGTACTCAAGATCAACCTCGAGGATGTAACCAATCTTTCTGTTTGACCTCCACTTCCTGATCTGGTGTTGTGTTGGAAAGACAGGGCACCATGCGAATTTACCAACTGGGAGTGGCTGACTCATGGCCCATCCATAGAGATTGTTAGCATCGAGATACATGATGTAACTTGACTCTTCGTTGGGGTTGTGATCGTGAAGATAGGGGTTGTTAGCCTTGCAGTACCGCCTGCTCTCCATGGATATACCACCTCGCAAACCTCTTTCAACAAAGAGATGCATGTCAACATCTGTGAGCAGCTCCAGGTTAATGCCCGTATACCTGAGAAGAGCGTCCCATGAGAGGCCAGGACTTGTGTAATAATGTGCCGGGTCAAGTTTGTAATGTTGCAGACATGTTTTTCTGAAGTTCTCGAAAACATCGGCCAGAAGAAGCACATCTGTCATGAGGTAGAGATCGTGGTAATCTCCAAGCGTCTTGCATCCAAATACCTCCCACACTTTTTGCGCGTGGGCGTATTCCTTATCTGAGATGCTTTCCTTCTTGAGCTCGCTGTAGAAGGCATCCTTCGGCGGGAGAGAGGTCTCCTCGAATCGAGCCCATGAGTCCATGTATTCGTATGGGTAGATCCCTTTTTGCAGGAGAAGGTTGCGTTTGGCTTGGTTCTTCTCATAGCTTGCCGTGATTGTGAAGGACTCTGGCTTGTTTGCTTCAACCAGGGCACTGAGGCTTGACTGCATGAACTGCAAGCTGTCAATGAACCTCAGCTTGCCGATGGAGAAAGAGATGTATTTCTCCATGTTGTTGGGGATGCATGTCAAATCGGAGTGAATGTTTGCAATTCCACTCATGATGTGGTGTGCATCATAACCCTTCAAGTTGTGAAAGTTTACGGGGATTATTTCCGTTTTCGGGTTGGTTCGGAAATAGTTGATGTTGCGAAAACTGTGAGCCGCACCCCGATATTTGCCTGTAATGTGGCAATGATATTTTACTGCGTCTCGAACAGAGTCTTGGATTAGAGACTCCCCGCAGAAAAGACAGTCGACCTGCTCGAATAAATTTTCTGTGATGGGCTTCCATTTGTTTCTTGGCCCAACAAATGGGAACTCTTCTAACTCACCATCCTCGCCCTTGATGTAAGTTTTGAATGCCTTTTGATAACATTTGTTGGTGAAGCGATGAATAAAGCCCATGTATTCTCCTGTGTTTGGATCATAGACTTCAGTGGCATCCCTGTGGTTCCTCTTGGTGAGAGACTTGTTACAGATATGACAGTCAGTTGCGCGGTTGAATTCAATCCATTCCTTTCTCGTCATTGAGAGTGGTACCTTGTCTTGTAGTTCGTCTCTGATCACTGCTTCCAGCTGCTGAAGACTGTTAAGAAAGACTGGCACAGCGTCCTCTCCTCTGTATAGGTAAGGACCCTTTGTCTCCCCATCAGAGCGAACAGCTAACATGCAGAACCCGCAGGGTTTATGTATGGATGTCGTAGTTGTACTGCTCTGTTGGGGGTCTGGTATGCAGCCGTGGACTTTTTCGACAATGTTTTAAAAGTCAGCATGAATAACCCAAGGCTTCTTCATCTGATTCTGAAAGTTCTTGAAGTGGAGGAAGTTTTCGCCTTCTTTGGGCATTTCAACTCGTGCCGGCCTGCCTTTGACTCCCCTGCAATAGAATAGATGATCGGTGAGAACCCTTTCTGAAGAGAAGGGTTGGAGACACCTGTCACAGTGATGCATGCGACGTCCAACATTGAACTCACTGTGTAGAAGTCTGCTCATGCTCTTGATGTAACAATAATGCGAAGTGTGTATGTCTGTGAGTAACATCAGATTAATCCTTTGCAGATTGGGATCCTCTTGCTCACTGACTCTGATTACAGCCACCTTGTTGTTTTTCCAGCCATAAACGTTGATTGCAAGGTTGTTTTGACGTTCAACCTTAGTAATCTGACTCAATGGCGTTGGAAAATCAACTCCAGTGCAGTCTAGACCATCATCAATGGGATAACTTCCTGGTCTGTCTGAATGCGCCTCGGCAGGGAACAATGCCGATCGCAGTGCCCAACGTAGACACTGATTGTCTCTGTTCTTCACATTGATGATTGCCTGCTTCGACCTGAGTTTTGATGGTGTTGGGATAAATGTGCCGCCTCGTATAGGCTTGTACACCCCGAACTCAAGGTAAACAGTTTTGATTTTATCAACCACCCAACCAGAACCCATCTGCTGCCATCTAGAAATCTCTTCCTTAAAACCATTCACAATGTCTTCCAGAATGCCCTCCTCTCGCAGCTGATAGAGATGTGTCACAATCAGTGGGTTGATGTTCCAAAAGAAGTGATTCATTTCTCGACTGTTAGCACCTGCCATTGAAAAGTGAACATCGAATGACAAAGTGACCTTCACCCCGCCAAGCTCTGTGACTTCGCGTGCAATCGTCTGGAGAATGGCCGCCTTATTAGTTATGAAGAATGAATTCAGGTCCTTGATTTGGTAATCATCAGGGACATTCATCTTATAACCATGCAGCGAATTGCCGAAGTAATCGTGGTTCCTTGGATTGAAGTCAAGACGTTGAGCCTCCATGTTATATACAGGGATTTCATTTTCTCCAATTGCTGGTCTCGTATCGGGCCTCTGTGTCATTGCCATGTGGGTTGTTATATGCGGGGTGGGGTTTCTTCAATTGGTGGTCTCGTGCCGGGACCAGCATTCACAAGCACTGGGAGTAGTTGGGACGTTGGTGCATCCGGGACCACCCCCAAACGCCCGAAAAAACGCTTATTTTGAGAACTCCCGAACACCTGAGTTTCCTTGCCCCAGGGCGAATGCAATGAGCCCTGGGGCACGGAAACTTAGGTGTTCGGGAGTTCTCAAAATAAGCGTTTTTTCGGGCGTTTGGGGGAGGTCCCGAATCACCAACGTCCCAACTACTGCCCGGGCTGAAATTCGTCATGTTATCGCAACAAAATTCCAGCCCGCCTACCGGGCTGCAATTTTAGCCCGGGCTGAAATTCGCCATGTAATCGGCCCCTAAAATAGACTTATATAAATAACTATAAGTTCCTTAATTGACTAGCTAAACTGAACAAACAACACAAGGTCAGGAAAAGTACTAAGTAAAACTTTAAAATCTCTAAAAACAAAAGTTAATCTGGTCTTTTCTGGCAAATCATTCCAAGTTCTAGGCACAAAGTATTTAATGGAATGTAACCCAAATGATGTCGTTAGGACCCTTGGAATGTTGAACTTGTTTGTTCATCAGTGTGTTTCATCAAGATTTCCAACATCGAGAAAACAGCTGTTGTTCTGGACAAAATTCAAGTTGCTGCAAACCTTGACTAAACAATGTCCCGACTGTTAGATATAGCTTTTAAAGAGATCGTTATATACAAGGGAAATGATGGAATGATTAAGACTGGGTGGGTTTCCAAACCACTGCCATGCTCATGATTTTCTTCATTCAAACTTGATGAGTTATTTATCTGTTTGAGAAGGTAATGTTTAAGTGGAACACAAATCAAGTGCCCTTTCACTTACCTTCCTGCCACACACAATACGATGAAGAGTGCTTCATTTTAAGGCAACTTATTATTTCAAACGTAACTTACAAAATATGTCAGTCGTTAATGAATAGGGACACCCAACGAGGAATGTTTAGGAGCACGCTTGGCATGGCGTCATACTAGTCTTCCCTTATCATTAAAGGAGTAGTGCTAAATTAAATACAGTTTGGGCTTCTCGGTTCTTTAGGCTGAATATTTTAGTTAGTGACTTTAGAAAACATAAGCTACTGTGTAAATGAAATCGAACATAGATTAAGAGCATTACATGGTTAGCCATATACCTAATTCATTAAAGGTTGCTTTGGCAATTGGTCATTGGTAATTGGGCTTTGGCATTTGGGCATACGGAACACAATGCAATGCTTTGCTTGAGTGACCGCCAAACAATAGCTTCCCATTGCCCAATGACCAATGACCAAAGCAACCTTTATTGAATTAGGTGTATATTAATATGTAAACTAGCCTCGAGAGAGGATGAAAAACATATAGTCCTCAATCTGTGCTCGGTTAAACATGGAGAAAGTTGTAATCCAAGAAATCAACACAATATTATAACTATTATAAACTTGAAAACCAAAGAAAACTAAAAACTTGATTTGCTTAATTTACCTGGCCGGGTGTCTATACTGTAGAGAGGGTCGTGAAGGGGTAAAATGGGAGCTGGGATTTGCCTTTTTTAGAGCCTGGTAAATGGGATTTTGTGCACTGGGTCTGGGATTCATGAAACAAAAACAATAGAAAAATGGGAATGGGATTTCAATTTGAGCAACACAGGCTGGGATTGTGGGATTTGAGCTGGGATTTGAAAAAAAACAATTTGCTGGGAAATGGGATTAGGACCCCCCCCCCCCCCCCCCCTTCACGACCCTCTGTAGAATCTCCATAACCCTAGCTTCATCATAAGAGGCAGCGTGGTCCAGTGGTTATGAGCGCCGGGCTTGAAAACCGGAGGTCGCGAGTTCAAGTCCCGCTCTGACCACTTAAAGCTAGAGTTGTTTCACGGTAGACCCGATTTCAACTCCTCAGCCACGCTTGTAAATTAACCAACTGCCAGTTGCGATTTCTAACATCTGATGTTAAATTTGCAATTATATTTGTTCCCATATTTGAGTGGCGTGCCTGTGAATAAGCTAGAATATCTAAGTGCTCGTTCACTCTGAACAACGTTACCTGTTTACATTTCTCGCTATTTTCCCCTTGATTCACTTTGTTATAGAATTTAACCCTACATCAATATAACTTAATATACACTTTCGATAAAATTGAACGGCGGCGGTAACGCTTCACTTAACTCGTATAATAAACGAAAATATAACAAAAACTTATATTGTATAAAACAATCTCAGCCTTCACTTTCATCGATCAATTTTCTAATGCAGCTCTCACTCCAGAAAGAAACAAACAAACGAAGGAGGTAAAAAACACGACAAATGTAACATGTAAATGTATTTTCCGCTGGTATTCCAAGTAATTTATGCTACTTGTTTAGCTTAATCACCTGCCGCACCCTCTATTGTGTATTACACACGTCCTATTGGTCAGCTTTCTAGTACATATAGACCTTGGCCTATTCATGAATTTCATTCACGCTTGCGGTTCCACACAGTTTACACATCTCTTTACCCCATCTTCGGACTAATGCCTAGCGATCAGAGGCAATCTGAAGGATCTTCCGTTCCGGCAGAAACAGGCCAAACGAGCGACGAACGCGGAGGCAACTCGCGAAATGTTGATCAAGTATTTTCCACGTTCAAAGGCTATCTCGAGCGGAAATTGGAAGATAAAGAGAAGCAGATCGTTCAAAAGAGTAGGATGGATAAAGAAATAGTGCAGTTGAAGTACAAGGGCGTTCTAGCTGAACACTGAATTAGACTTCATCCTTGAAAGTATTCAAATCGAGAGCGAACGCGGGGAGCTTAATTTGGCTTGTATAAAGACTCTTTCCCAAGAAGCCAGGCAGCGTATCTACAAACGGCAGAAGCTGATAAAGGTCGCAGTTAAAAGTAAGGACGGTTGGCAAGTGGTAGCGGAGTACGAGTCAAACGAACTGCCATCCGGCTCGGAAGATGAAAAGCGTCTTAAGAAGGCCAGAGAAGCGGCGAGTCGTAAAAGGCGACAGAGAGATCAACGTGCGAGCGACCGCGGAAAGAAAGCGAGATTTTCTACGCGCGCTGATAATCAGCTTTCTCGTGGTAAGAAAAAGCGCCTTTCATTTTACTTTGTGAATTCATATGTGCTGGATTCGCTTGCGTATCCTACCATACTTTGTGTCTGGTGATTAGTATTACGGGAATTGAAGGGTAAAATGATTTACGTTCGTTTGTGCGCAGCGAATTAGAACGTAAATGTATTTTCCGCTGGTATTCCAAGTAATTTATGCTACTTGTTTAGCTTTATCACCTGCCGCACCCTCTATTGTGTATTACACACGTCCTATTGGTCAGCTTTCTAGTACTCATAGACCTTGGCCTTTTCATGAATTTCATTCACGCTTGCGGTTCCACACAGTTTACACATCTCTTTACCCCAACCCCCCCCCCCCCCCCCCCCTGGTTTATGTTTCGCTTTATTTTGTAGACCGAAGAGACGCTACTGGCGGCAACTTCCGTTGCTACAAATGCGGAAGACTTGGGCTTTGGGCTAAGGACTGCAAACTCGTGTCTTGGCAAGGAGGTTACCGGTCCCTTAGCTGCATTACATACCCTGGACGCTAATATAACAAGCCGGTTGAAAGCGAATCATCTCATTTTCAATCGAAACGGCGAAGAGGACTTGGCACAGGTAGAGATTGTGATGAAGAAATATGAATTCGGAAGCGGACAGGTTTGAGGTGTTAAGGGTTGTCTAAAGAAAAATCTAGGGTTTTGGAGAATCTATTGGCGCTCCGATTTTTATTTTGACAACCATTGGCAAGGGCTATAAATTACCGTTTACTAGATTCCCATTGTCTGAAAAACTAAAAACATAGTTCCGCGCTACTGCATGCTGAATTTGTGAATCAAGCCGTCATTGAGCTAGCTAATTCTGGTCAAATTCGCAGGTAGATCAGCAACCTTTAGTTGTTTATCCCTTGTCAGTATCTATACAGCCATGGGGCGAAAGAGGCCAATTCTGGATTAATGCCACGTTAATAGGTCGTTAAGTAAACACAGGGTCAAATATGAAGATTGGGAAGTCGCTATCGCTTAATTTACCAAGGTTCGTGCATGTTCTCTTTCGATTTAAAAAACGGCTATCGTCATATCGATATCTCACAAGAACACCAACCCTACCTGGGATTTTCCTGGCGAAATCCTGAGTCCTATAATATATATTATATTTTACTGTTCTTCCGTTTGGGCGTTCAACAGCTCCTCATATATTTACAAAGGTTTTAAACCTTTAGAGAAACACTGGAGTATACAGGGGATCTACATAGCCATTTTCTTGGACGACGGTTGGCGACAGTCCAGTATACTGAAGGTTGCCGCGTTAAGGCCTTGGCTGTAAAGCAGGATTTATGTAATGCGGGTTTTGTAATTTATGACGAGAAACCGGTATGGGTCCCCATTCAAATATTGGACTGGTTAGGCATAACCTTGAATTCCGTATTGGGTACTTTAAATTGTAGGTAGAAGAATTACAAAGATTATTGATACCATAGTCAATAACGACCGTGTAATTCTCACTGATTAATTAATAATTAGTAATTCTCAATAATAGAACGTGTAATTCTCACTGATTTAAAGTTTAGAGAGTTAGCTTCCTTCATCGATGAAATTATTTCTACGGCATCAGCAGTGGGCAACTTTGGTAGGATAATGACCAGTCATTGCATCATGTCTATTTTTGTCGAGATAAGTGGGATTCCATATTTCTGCCTTGATGCTTACTGCAAAGAGGAATTATATTTTTGGAAGGAGAAGCTGGTTAATATCAATAGCAGATATTGCTTTGAAAGTAAAGATTCTATTTATTTTGTATATTCAGATGCCAGTGCTACTGAGGGTGGTGCATTTGTTGACCCAAACAATGAATTTGTGTGTCATAAAACGTGGACGCAGGACGAGCGTTTTCAAGTGCCGCGTGGAGGGAGTTGTTCGTTATTGAATTTTCATTGCAATCTTTTGCCTTGAGTGCTCCAAGGATCGCATGTTAAGCAGTTTACTGACAGCCAAGCGGCTGATAAAATCGTTGAAGGGGGCAGCACGACATTGGAGTTTCGCAAGATGACCCGGAGTATTTTTCACATTTGCATTCGATCGTATATCTATTTGGAGGTCCCAGGGTTCCCTCCTACTGTTAATCAGCAAGTTGGGTTATATTAGTCGGCTAATTGATATCGATGATTGGCAATTACATGAGTTTTTTCTACCTCTTGAGCATCGGTGGGGGCCCTATAGTGTCAATTCTCTTACCAATTATTACAATCACAAACTCCCTAAGTTCTTTTCACGGTGATGAAACCCATACAGCGCGGATGTCGATCTTTTCGCTCAGCATCTCCGCGGTGAGAATTGTCGGGTGTTTCCTCCTGTTGGTATTATTCCGCGGGTATTACATTATTATATGGAATGTCAGTATGCTGTTGGTACACTTGTTGTACTCGTTGGTCTTCGGCTCATTACTTCCCATTAATTATGCATATAAATATAATAGTTATCTCGTGGCCCAAAGTATTCATATCGGGAAGGAGGTTTTAACGCGAGGGAGAAACTCTTATTTGCTTTTAAGGTCAGATCAATTCACAGGAGATATTGTCGCCCTAAGAATGGAATTTACTGCGTAATTTATTAGTAGAATTTATATGTTGTACGGGCACGGGCCTAGATAATGATTGCTCAATATATGCGGCACGGGCGCAGACTACGATCTATTGATTTGTGCGGCACTGGCCGAATATGGATTGGAGTTTACCGCGTAATTTATTATGAGCGGAATTTTATATATGGCACTGGGCACGGGCCTAGATAATGATTTCTCAATATATGCGGCACGGGCCCAGACTACGATCTATTGATCTGTGCGGCATTGGCCGAATATGGATTGGAGTTTACTGCGTAATTTATTAGTGAAATTTATATATTGCACGGGCACAGGCCTAGATAATGATTTCTCAATATATGCAGCAGGGGCCCAGAGTACGATCTATTGATTTGTGTGACACTGGCCGAATATGGATTGGAGTTTACAGCGTAATTTATTAGTGAAATTTATATATTGCACGGGCACGGGCCAAGATAATGATTTCTCAATATATGCGGCAGGGGCCTAGACTATGATCCATTGATTTGTGTGGCACTGGCCGAATAGGGATTCATTGCTTTATGTGGCACTGGCCTGAAACAATGCCTTATCGATTTATGTAGCAGTGACCTTTTCGGAGAGGCGGCACTTAACTTGTTGGCAGTTTTGTGCGCTCATGATTTCGGGGCGGGGTGTTCGTGTGTTGTTTCTAGTTCGTTTGTTCGTTTTCGTTCGTATGTTGTGCTCTTGCTTTTTCAGACGTTTTCTTCAAGCAAAGGATGGAAGTGTTTTCGCAATTTTGCTTCACTGAGTGTTAATCAGGTGTTGGAGGCGATGTTGAAGTCCAGAGCAGATAGTACAGCCACATCTTATATGCGTGTTATTAAAACATTTATGAGCTGGTGTAAAATAAGACGGGAATATATAGGGAAGGAAACTACGTCTTTGTTAGTGCATCTGGTTCTAAATGCTGCCCTGTGAGTGTTTAAGAAGGTATTTGAATGTAGCCGGTATTGGCGATAGTAGTACTCTCCCGTTATTAATATCTCTCGTGTTTCACCGTAGTAACTCTAGTATACCCTAGTAGTGGTTAGTTCTCTTACACTAGATGCAGGGAAGTTCTCAGAGATGCCTTAAGTCAGCTAGGTTATAACCCACAACAATTATGGCCTTCATAGCCAAGGATCTGGCGGTTTTACATCCGCGGTGTGTATAATGTAATTTCTGGCGTTTGAGCAACGTAGTCAACGAGTTAGACAGAATTTAATATTTCTACGGCACGGGAACAGCAAGGGCCGGGCATTATTGTTGTAGTGCATTGTTGGTAGCATAACTTCGTTGTAAGCGAAGTATCGTACGTGGTTAGTCATTCTAGGCCTGCAACATTCAGCTTCAGTATTTATTTATTTATTTTTCTTACTGTGTAAGAACTTCGGCGCATTTTGTACTTATTGTGTAATACTTATATAGGGCCTCGTAGGATGGGCTACAGAGTTTGAGCCATGGATCCTACCCAGATTTCCTGCCGCATATTTTTCCCCAAAAGGGGTTTTTTGGGTGACAGGTTTTTTCTGGCCTCCGTTTAACCGCAATTTCTTTGTATGTAAGTGGTTGCTCAGCTCTGGTTCGTCATTAGCATTGTATTATTTCATTTTATGGATTTTGAGTACACGCACCGTTAAATTGTATTGTTGTACTCACATTATATTAAATATGTTCGTAAATGCCGTTGGTGTCGGGCCGAAATGCAGCAAAATCAATCTATTGGAGCGTATGATGTGTGGAGTTGAAATGTAGCAATTCGATCCCAGAAAGGCTACTCATAATACATGGCCGAGATGGAAGTCCGATTCCGCTAGGGACATGGATGTCGAAGGACGCCTTAAGAGTAGGTTACAAGTAACTAAGTATTCGGGATTGTAATATTGCGGGACACATATATTTACTTTTTCCGTTAGATTAGTTAAGGTATACGAAGAATTGTAAGATATAGTAATTAGCCTATTTAGGTGCATTCCCCTCTGTAACTTCATGTATGATGTAATAAAACTGTGCTGGATTCGCTTGCGTATCCTACCATACTTTGTGTCTGGTGATTAGTATTACGGGAATTGAAGGGTAAAATGATTTACGTTCGTTTGAGCGCAGCGAATTAGAACGTGACTAAAATTACATTCCAAAATGTAACTAGCTATGTAAACATTGTCTATACGCATGACCGTAAAGTTGAATTAAACCCTCTTTATAAACGAGCATTGGGCATTGCCAAGCTATACCTTTAATTTGCCCTTTTTAGCACAGGTCAGTGGTTGGCTAATTTTTACATTCCCAAAAACTATTAGATTACACTGATTACCACTGATTCTTCACCGTGTAATCACCGAAAATTGGCTACAGGTCATCATGAAAAGTGACTAAAACACACATATCACTATGCCTTTGCGCGGGCGGTTGTTAAGTTATTAAATACAGACTCGGCATTAGAGGGATTCGACAACATAACTGGCATTACTTTGTTATCAATTAGCGGGGCCCGTTAACAAAATGGAATGCTCGAAACAGTTGTACTAATTTCTGTGTGCGTCACTTTTAAAATTATCAGTGAAGAATGCAAACTTGACTAAAACTAAACAGGAATTAGAATTAGGCACGCGCAGTAAGCTACAGAGTCATACTGGCAGGATATGTTCCATAGAGATCGGAAAGTAGCGACAAATTAAAATGGAAGTAATAGCTGCCTTTTGTAACTGTAAATATTAATTATGCGATTCATTTTGTAGTAACATATTGTGTGAACATTTAGTTGCATGTGATTAGAAGTAATATTTGGTTGCGGATCGATGATCACACATGTGAGCTTCAAGGTGGTGTTAAACGGAACGATTCGCAACGACGAATGGGTGCACGGACAATTTTCTTCGCAATTTTTTCGTTGCGAGTTTTTGATTCAGCTTCGGCTTGCAACGCAAAAACACGAATTGTGCTCAAGTTGTTTCGTGTAACATACCTGTCGTTAATTTTGTTGCGCTAAAAATCGTCGTTGCGAATCGTCCCGTGTAACATCACCTTTATAAAACGTGATAGTTCAGCCGTGTAGAACAAACAAACAATACAATGTTTTTAAAGGGAAATTTGGGATAAATATGCAATATTTCAAAAGTGTCCCAAAATATCACGAGTCACTTCGGCTAAACCCCCTGGACATAAGACCGCCTCCCAGCTTATAAGCTATCTGAAAGCCCATTAGAAGTTGTATCAAGCATAACCAGTATTTTTTCATTTAAAAAAAATAGTTTCTCCCCGGTCCACTTGGACTGCATATGAACGTGACTAGATCACGCAACCAATTCTTTTATGACCTTTCACTGACCTTTTCAGTTATTTGGAGTGATGGTTCCTTGTGAAATGAAGTCATTTCTATGTTTGGTATCGTTGAATACAATTAAATGGACGGCAAAATGTGAAGATATTGTTCTGTCTTTAATGTTTTATCGTTTATTTAATTATGTCTGGGACATTTGGAAGTCATCCGATATTAGAGTGATTTTACTTCATCTGTGAAACACTATCTAACAATTAGTGTGTGATAGTCCAAATTAAACAAAAGGAAACAATGGAATTATAGTCTAATAGCGTACTATTCTACTAACTATTTCACAGATGAAGTAAAATCACTCTATCACAATGTAAGTATATAATAAAACTAAATCTTTTATTGATAAGAAAGCTAACAAAAACTAATTATTTAACCCTATTCAGACTGGGCTTTTTTAGGCAATCTGTGACTGGGGGGGGGGGGGGGGGGGGGGGGCTCCTCGGACCACCCCTTCATATCTCTGGAACCAGTAAGGCTAGGACCATGAAATTTTCACACAATGTTCATCTCCATACAGGGAAACCTCACACCCAGTTTTGACCTGCCACACCTAATTATGACGTCACAGTGACGTAATTTTTGTATTTCCGACGTTTCTTTGATATTTTTCCATCCAGATACTTAAAATATCAAATATAACTGTAAAATCATGTCTTTAATATTAAAACATAATAAATACAAACAAGGACACACTTGTAAAGCGAGAAAAAGAAAAAAAAGGCGTTAAAACTATAATTTTGAAATTATTGTCCGCCATCTTGGATCCGCCATCTTGGATCCGCCATCTTGGATTTCCTTTTTTTTCGTTTCAATTAAAATTTAAAAAATATCTAAAAGAGAAAAGGGTCAGAATGTATAAAACACGTATCAAACTAATGTCTATTATCCAAACAATGAACTTAGAAGCGTTATTCAATAAATAGTACAACATTTTTCTCTATAAGTAAAAGAGAGCAAAAATTTGCCTACCCCTCCCCCCCAAATATTTGATGTTAAAAATTTTTGATGTCTTTCAAGAACTAGTCACAGGAAAAAATTATTCTAACAAGAAAATGCACTATAAGTCAAAGAACAAGATCTTAAAATAAAAAATTCACCATATTTTAATATTTTGAAAACCTATGTGTCAAAAACCGGTTGCCATGGCAACATGGTTAATCACACTGACATGTTATGGATACCAAAATGTCCCTAGATAAATTCTAGGAAAAGTCAGAAAATTTCAGCCTTATAGCTATTTCGGTGTAAGAGTTATCACAATTTTACTGGAGGGGGGGTTCGAAAAGCCCCCCCCCCCCCCCCCCCCCCCCAGTCTGAATAGTGTTAAATTAACAAGCTCACGCCATTGGCCTGAGTTATACTGGAGACGGATGATCCGTCTGGACGAACTTTGGGCAAACATTCGCTAGTTCGTCTGATAATCCGCCTGTGTATAAACACGGGCAAACAGACAGATTACCCGTTAAGACGAACTATCAGCTAAGTTCGTCTTGGCAGACGAACTGAGCTGATTGTTCGTCTAGACCGATAATCCGTCTCTTTGCCCGTGTTTATACACAAATAGATTATCAGACGAACTAACGAATGTTTACCTAAGTTCGTCCAGACGGATCATCCGTCTCCAGTATAAATCGGGCCATTATCACACACGCTTGGGTAGCGTTTAATCGGCAGTCATCAATGAAATCCCCTTGTGGAACTTTGTGGAAGGGTGTCCTAGAACCTCTAACGCATGTGTGTACCGACCTTAAAATCTCAAAAGAAAGCAATGTTCTAATCCAAGTAATAGTAATGTGATTAGGTTCCTCATTCTTTTCTGAGAGCTTCTCGGCTAGGCGTTTGAGAAATCAGAAGCAGTCGGCTCCCATCCCACCGTTGGTTCCAAAAATTAGGGGTGTGAAAGATCTCATTTCAACGTCTAGCACCCTCTGTTGGTACTTTCGCTTTTTCTCCTCCTCCTGCTATTTAAAGATTGTGGATGTTTATTTTCCCTGGTTGCACTTGGAGTTAGCATGCGTTACTCTGACATCAAATTTTTATATTGGGTGTAAATATTGGGTGTAAATAATGAAACTGTAACAATAGTTTGCGAATATCAAATGCTGTAATATGTCAAGCAAGCCATGGTTCTTATGTTAGAGATAGCTCTGTAAGCTAGACTTCTGCGAGACAAGCTAACTTAAACATTATTTTAACTTGTGCCGTTCAAAGACTTTATATGCCGTATTTTGATACGTCGGCATAAAAGTCAATCAATGATACATATATGATTATAATATATATAGATAGGCTGAGCCTAACAGCGTATTTAACCATCTTAACGTCATCATGAAACCCTCTTAAACAGTGTTTATTTTAAGAGTATTAACAAAGGAACAGTAGGAACGGAGGAACAGTTGCTTTATGGTTTTGCCTATCATGCCCTAAAAAAGGATTTTTTATTTACTCGAAAACCGTCTTATAAATCTTATTGTACCATTATCTTTTTGTACTCTGACCGTACTTCAGGTTAACCTCTTAACAACTATAATGCTATGTTTTTTGATCCATTATTGTGGACGGTAGAGCCGTTATTCACTGGTCCATCCTGAGCTTCTATCAGACACTGTACCTCTTTCTGCGCCTTCATTGTCAGGCCACGTGCACCAAACTCAACTTTTCGATTAGTCATTATGATAGGACGAGAGTTCAGTGAGCAATGATCCGCTTGGATCTTAGATCTTAAAATAATAGTTTTGAAAGCTTTTTGGAAGTCTCTTTTGAAAAAAGTATACAGAACAGGATTAGCAATAGAGGTCACATATCTAATGATGAGAAAAGCGTGCGAGCATTGTACCCGAACTGTTTTCAATTCTTCGCTAATGGGAAACCAGAGAGTGTGAAATATACTGAGTATATACCATGAAAAACAGCATACGACATTAACAAATGCCATCAGTGCGAAAATTATCAGACATCGTTTAGTATTCTGTACACTCCTGTAATGGATAGCTGAATTTCTCCTTCCTCCTTTAACTGCAGTTTGTAAGTTATATATCCCTTGTTTGATCTTTCTGAGCATAACAACTTGAGAATAAACAATGAAAATATAAGGTAAAAGAAACACAAAAACTATGCAGAATATTGTGTGACCCATTTGAATTTTGAGCGTGGCTTTGTCTACAATGTGGTCGGAAGAGGATAAAAATTTCCACCACCACGTGAATGGCAGAAAAGACATCAGAAAAGCAACCATCCATATAGCGACAATTATCGTCAAAGTCGATCTCTTTGTTATCTGCCGATGACGAAACGGACGAACGATCGCAAAATATCTTTCCATAGTTATGGCAACGATATGATAAACAACTAGAACAACTACCATGTTATGTAAAGCAACCATGAAAGCACCCAGAGTAACTCCTTCTGGTGAAGCAAAGACTCCCATAATCACAATAATGGCGAGAGGAATGTTGATTACCCCAGTCATGAAGTCACAGACCGCAAGGCTAAACAGCAAATAATTCGTGGGCTGTTTCCTAAGACTTTTTTCTTTAGCGAATAAGTAAAACACGACACCGTTCACCAATACAATTAAGAAAGCAATCGGTAACAATTCAGCAATAACACTGTCGTCCAAACTGGCCGAGTCGGCTGATACAGCTGTCGAGTTTGCATCGTCCATGATTGATAACTTGATGTAACTTGTCTCTTAACTGAATCTGAAATCAGTCACAAATATTTTGTTAGGCAAGGAAGACACGCCAGTTCCCAAACGTCGACAACAACGGTGAACCTGCAATTGAGGACTAATGTTGGCTTACCCTCGTGTTATTTCCACTGATACTAGAAGACTGACAGCGAGATTTACGATGCTACATGTATATGTATCAAATATCACTTTAAAGCTAACGGCCAGGCTTATAGCTCGTCCTCAAACTGAAATTCGTAGCTAAAAAGACTACATTTCTTCCATAACTTTACCGAGACATTTCACTGACAGATGGCACTGTTTAGTGCTCAATTTAACCAAATTGCCACGAGGTCTGTTGAAAAAGTCATATTCAAAATGATAAACGATTAACATAATTACTTACTTACTTACTTACTGCCCTTCACGCCTAGTGGCACATAGGGCAGCATTAACATAATTAAAGCAGTTATATTTCGATATAATTAAGTGGGTGGAACTTGTTGGCAGAACCGATATTCCAATTAATACTAAAAGACTGGCAACAAGATTATTTGCGATGCTCTATGTATATCCCTATGTATTGCAGCCGGCATTCAGGATTATTATATGTCTCATCCACGAACTAAATTTGATGTATGTTTTCCCTGACATTAAAGATAAACGTTTTTGACAGATGACACTTCAGTGCCTGTCACTTCAGCCAAATTGCCACGAGGTATTTTGATAAAAAAGGCTATAGATGCAATTTACATAATTAAGCATTTATATTTTGTTATAACTGAGGAAACTCAGCCAGCCGTTAAAATAATAATTTTCCTTTGGAGGCTAGTTCTTTTAAAATAATAGGTAAGGATTTTTGTGGAATTATGTTGCTTTTTGCAAATTATTTGCTTTTATTACTGTTTTGCGTATCATGCACTAAAAATAATTTTTGCTTTGCTCAAAAACCGTCTTATAATTTTTCTTGAAACATCGTCTGTAGTTAGTTATACGTGAGTACTACAAAATTTGAAAGTTTCCTTATAAATTAAGTGTCTGGCTAGATTTTGAGAAAAACGGCATTGTTTAAATTAAGGGAAATAAGCGCTGACCAGCGACACAATTTTTAAACTTGAAGTATGAAAGCAAACGAAGCATGTCTTCCATGCGAAATTTTGATTTTAAAACATACACCCAAGGATGAAAAAAGTAAGAATTATAACAACTCCTAATGGCATCTTGTTAAACTTGGCATTTAAGGTATTAATAAGGACAATTTATGGCGTTTTAAAAATAGAATATTTAGCTGTTTATTACAAAACTACATGTATCATAAAAAACGTGACTGTATGATAAAATATACAAGATGTACTCAATAATTGATCAAGTAATTATATATATATATATATATATATATATATATATATATATATATATATATATATATATATATATATATACCAGTTGATATGCACGCCTATCGACAGAGTGCTCAATAGAAGAACTAGAGCGTTATAATCGAGGTGAACTGATCAACTGAAGATTCGACTTGGCATTTTATTACTAACTAGTTTCGTACCGCACAACATGTACGGCACTCATCAGATAAAATAGCCAAATGAAAAGTCCGTTACAACGTACACTGATATATAATATACACGCGCGCGCAGGATTTGAATTAGAATAGACGCTGTTGCGTGACAACGGGAGATTTAAAGTTGTTTAGGAGGAATTTGCTTGCGTGCCTACAGGAAATGATGAGTTCATTACGCTTGTTCAAGGTCGCTAGGTCAGGTCTACAAATGATAAAATATTTTTCCCACAAGCACAAATTACAGCGATTTGAAGCGGGGTTGAACGGTGCAGCTTGCTTTAGAATCTTCCAAGTTATGTTAAATTCTAACTTAGCGTCTTTTAAATGCCAAACATGCTTACTAAGTTCTGTACTGAGTCTCTTTTTGGGGTCTCTAAAAGAAGATTTGTGGTTCGCGAATCTTGTTTTAAAAGAGTTCTCAGTAAGTCCTACGTAAGTATGGGCTGGCCTGTTGTCCTCTGTTGTCACTGTTGCTTGGTAAACCACGGATGATTTTAGACAACATCCGGCCATAGGGCAGTTAGCTGGTTGTCGGCAGTTGCATGCTTTAGGTGGTTCGTCCGTTTTACGTAGGGTGGATTTATTATGACCGTCGATTTTTTGCTTCAGGTTGCTATATATATATATATATATATATATATATATATATATATATATATATATATATATATATATATATATATATATATATATATATAAAACCGAAAATGTGAGGGTCAAGAGTCCAACTCCAATGTAGCTTTGCTGGTTTATTCGCTCGACGTTTCGACCATAACGGTCTTCATCAGGAGCATCTGAGGTATATACTAACTGTTACAACATTCGAAATTTAAAACGTTTAACGGAAAGAACACACGTGACATGCTGACGTAATAATCAGATATGGAGCTATAAAGCTAAACTAAACTAATCCAAACAATATATCACGTAAATTTAACTAGGCTATTAATAGTAGGCTTGAATTTAGAAATCCAATAGCTTTCTCATGCTCTTCTAATGTCTTGATTAGGATTTCTAACTTTTTCAATGACGGTTAATTTCAAATGTTTAACCCCACAGTTTTTGAAGTGTCTGACAGTGGGAATGTTCTTATGACCTGCGTTTATGTCGCTGCGATGTTGGTTTGTACGGCGATGAACGGGGTTTTTTGTTTCCCCTATATACTGATCGTCGCATTTTGTGCATTGAATCAAGTATATAACGTTGCTTGTTTGACAGGTGGTGTGTTGCGTAAGAGTGAAGGTTTCTCCTGTGTGCGTGCTTGTGCTTTTAACTGTTTCTGTGAATCTACCATATGTTTTGCAACATGCACATCTATTGTCTACTTTACAAGGCCAAAATCTTGGATTAGTATGTTTGGCGGATGTATGTTGCTTGTGTTAATGTGAAGAGTGTATCCTAAGGTTTCTGTTGGTTTGAAAGGAGCGGCCACATATTCTGCATGAGGTTTCTGATGTGTTTGGCGTGTCACTGCTAATGGTGGAATGGCTTGCTTGTTCACTAGGGTCGCATGGTGGAAATCTGTTGTTCGTTAGCATCTCTGACAGGTTTCTTCCTCTACTGTAGGCAACGAGGGGGCGGTCATTAAAGATGATTTTGCATTTAGATGAGGTGTGTAGTATTTGCTGGTGTTGGTTGAGAATATTATGCAGGTTCGGCATTGCTGGATTGTAGGTTACTGACTGTGTACCCCTTATAGTAACCTACAATCCAGCAATGCCGAACCTGCATAATATTCTCAACCAACACCAGCAAAAAATGTCGGAGAAAATGGGAACATGAAGGAAAATACAGTATGTTGCCCAGTTTCCGGCCACTTTAGTTTGTAATCGCTATAACTCCTTTGTTTTGTACGGAAAATTTCTCAATTTCCTTTCAAAGACAGTTCATTTACTTACCTTTAAAATGTTAAATGGTTGGCGACCTTCCCCAAGTATTAAAGAAATTATACCATTTTTCGCAAAACTAGTAAGTTGCCCAGTTTCCGGACAGCTAGCCCAGTTTCCGGCCACCGACGTAAAGTAAATTTTCCTTGAAACCGCTCGACGTAAACCGACTTGTAAGTCCCTTGATAATAGTGGTCGCCTAGTTATAAATATCAGGTTAGTTTCAATATTAAGCTTTGTCACCTACCGTTTTACTCAGTATTCAAAATACGTATGACCTTAGTGACCCGGAAGCGTGTCTTCCGCAGTTTGTTGACAGACTACTACTAAAACAAATCATGACTTACGTACTTTTAGTCACGCTATACATGCATAAGCTGTTGTTAATTCGTAATCTTTGTTACACTAACACATGTATCTTTAATTTCTCGACCAGGAAATTTTAATATTTGGTTCTTTCACTTAATAAGAAATAGGTTTTGAGCAATGTGTCTTTTAGTGGCCGGAAACTGGCACACTAGGTCGAAATCTTCGCTAAGAGTTTGACTGCTAAAATTTCAGGAACAGCCCTATTCCAGCTGACGATGATAGATTCGCTAATCACTTTCATCTTTTATCTAACATTTGTCCAAAAATTATGAAGCTCCTTGAGATATTTCCCGTGAAACGAGCTATTTGTTTATCTACGGTAGTTTTGATGTGCAGTGAAACGAGACAAAATTAATCGCTAAACGTTCAATCACCTGGACAAAACATTTCCTTCCTGGGCCGTTTCTTGTTCAAAAAGAACGCCAAAACCACCAATGTGTAGCGGAAATGTTCGTCTTTCTTTCGGAACGCTTCGGTGGACGAAAATTTAAAACTCCGACGAACATAACCGACGTAATTGTTTTTTTGGCTGGAAACTGGTACTAGCCGGAAACTGGGCAACACACTGTACAACTCCTTTGTTTTGTAGGGAAAATTTCTCAATTTCCTTTCAAAGACAGTTCATTTACTTACCTTAAAAATGTTAAATGGTTGGCGGCCTTCCCCAAGTATTAAAGAAATTATACCATTTTTCGCAAAACTGGTAAGTTGCCCAGTTTCCGGACAGCTAGCCCAGTTTCCGGCCACCGACTTAAAGTAAATTTTCCTTGAAACCGCTCGACTTAAACCGACTTGTAAGTCCCTTGATAATAGTGGTCGCCTAGTTATAAATATCAGGTAAGTTTCAATATTAAGCTTTGTCACCTACCGTTTTACTCAGTATTCAAAATACGTATGACCTTAGTGACCCGGAAGTGTGTCTTCCGCAGTTTGTTGACAGACTACTACTAAAACAAATCATGACTTACGTACTTTTAGTCACGCTATACATGCATAAGCTGTTGTTAATTCGTAATCTTTGTTACACTAACACACGAACATAACCGACGTAATTGTTTTTTTGGCCGGAAACTGGTACTGGCCGGAAACTGGGCAACACACTGTATATATGGTCAAGCAGAAACGATTTAACCCTCTTTAGTCATCGGCTGTCAACAAACTTGGTAAACATTTAATACTGTGAAAGCTTCCTCGATTAACATCGTATTCATTTCGTTACAGGGATAGGGGTTATGTCACTTTGACCAATATTGCTTTGTTCGTTGTATTCCACAAAGCTTTACCAACTTTTTATAAACTCATTTCGATTTCGGAGACGGCCATGACGGCTGTAGTTGGAAGAAAATATATAACAGTTGTTTGGGCAAAAAGAAAGCAAAACTGAAGATAATTTGATCAAAACTGGAATTTTCACCAGTCATTAGCTGTCGCACAAGACGTTTTGTACGCGTAATCAGATTTTTGTTTTGCAAAAATTAGTTTCGAAAACACGAACTTTTCACGCCATAAAATGCTCAAAAAAGCAAGACAAATTCCGTAGAACATCTTTATCATGTTTGTCAAAGTTACAAACGTTGACAAAATGAGTAAACAGCGCAAATTTGTCGAGTTTTTAGCCAAAAGCTTTGTGCAAAATCATGATTGCGTAATTTGAGCGAGCACAGCACAACTCCATGTAAACAAACCGTTCGAACAAACCAATGCAGCTTTAAAACTCATATTATCGTTAACTTTCGATAAAGGGATCGTCGAATTAAAAGGACCGCTGTCCCGGCTGAAATATCGTGTTTTCATTATTATGACCAGAAACTTGGTTTAAGCTTTCTTTATTATCTAGAAATTGGAAGAAATCACCGTCAAAAGTGATAGAAGCAAAGAAATATAAACTAGACAGACATAACTAACGGCAAGAAAAATGTCACAAGAATGGCAAGTTTGATTTCTCGATTTATTATCAATAAATCAAACTTCATAAACTGTAATTCTTGCAATCCTGCACTTTATCTGAAAACTACTGCTTTTGTTTTGCTCTATAGAATCTTTTTATCCAACTGAAGCCCCATTCACACCAACGGTTAAACATGTTTAAATGTTGTTTAGTTTTACTATGTTTTTAGTCTCTATCTACGTTTTTAAATGTATATATATATATATATGACTCAAACTACCTGGAATGATAATAAAAGTCATTAAGTTGCTTTTAGTAAAGATTTCACTCCAATTATTTCAGGAATTTAGGATGTATGTTTCTAAACCTGTTTTAAACTAAACAACATTTAAACATATTTAAGCGTTGGTGTGAATGAGGTATAAGTTCCATATGTTGTGGTGCAATTTTGTCCTTGGTGCAAAGTTTATTTTCCTTTGTTTTGAGGTATAGCAATGTATGACAATGTATGATAATGACTTTTTAAACAAAGGAAAATAAAATTTGCACCAAGGATAAAAGTGCACCATAACATTTGCTATTTCGGTGGGACATCATCCCTTTAAATACAGTATTGTTTTAGCTGCCAAACCTAACAAATTAATGTAATCATAATTTTTGCCTTTCCTTTGGCGATAATTTTAAATTTTGCTTTATATGCGAGTAACACAATAAGTTGCCCAGGATAATTTTCAACCATCACAGGCTGGTTTTTGAGACATCAATACGTCTTTATATTGACGTCTCAAAAGCAGCCAAAAGTATCTGAGAATCGTAATATAAGTTGGTAAAGCTTTGTGGATTACGCAGAACAAAGCGTTAGTGTTATTTTAAAAAGCCAAAGGACATATTTATATCAGTGGAAACCCAAATATATACCAAATATTTACCATTGCTCTTAGAGTAAAGGCAGGTGTTTTAGGCTTCATATTTCTAGGATGGAAATGGATATCAATGAGCATTTTTTACTCAAAAACGTGCAGTTCGCCATGACATATCTCCCTTAAGGCCTATAAGGTGTGAAATGTATATTAACACAGTATGACCGGGATCATTTCAAGTTTATTTTAGCAGAGTAATCGTCGAAAAGCTGTATTTTAGGCATATCTCTCGCAAATGAGGAAAATTATTTTGGCATGGACTTGATGATTTAGGCCTTGTATGGTATTTAAATTTAAGAAATATGATAAACTTATACCACTAAAAGTATAATTATAGCCGAGAAACCGCCAAACGACCGATGATTGTTTAATTGATTAATTGCCGCGGCAAAAGCGAAATAGCCGCACATTGGTATCCACAAAGGATCAATCACAAAAGCGTTCTGATTGGTTAACGAGGTATGTATCTGCGTACAAAGTTGGAGTGGCTAAAAACATGCGAGATGGTCGACACGCGAAAAATATTTCAAATATCAATGAAAATTCCTTGAAACAGTTTTGTTCGTCATAATCTCTTTTTTGGCCAAATATCACGAAAGTTCTTCACACCTATATAACCCTGTAAATTATTTCAAAGATAGAAGGTGATATTTGAACAACACAGCGCATTCACAGGAGATTAAACCACCTCAAAGCACCGCGAGCCAATGAATCAGCAGCACTCCTTCGCGTCAACTACTATAGAATATAATTCGTTGGAAATTCGGTCACGACGTCGTACAACAAGTTCAAGTTCAAAGCAAATTAATTTTTCAACCCAATTCTAACTAATTTTGGTTTGATGGTGACTTTTTTCCGGCCACAAGTGTAAAGCCTAATTGCTGTTTAAATGCCCCGAAAAGTTCCCCGAGGCGGCTACTCATTAAGAAGCTTATGACACCCTTGTGATTAATTAACTTTAATTTTAAAATGCATTTCTTAAATTAAGATTTTTTTAAAATTTGTTATTTGAAATGTAAAGGTAAACACCAAACTTTATTTTGGTCGAGGTTTTTTTTTTAATTTTTGTCAGTCGAAGGTTGGAACTACCCTTAAGTCAATGTACATCGCCCTACTTCATTTACAGTTTGATAAGGCTCTGGCTTTTTCATTACATTAAACACTTCACCATGTTTACCATTATTTCACTTTAAATTAAGTGAGTGGAAAAAAAAAAAAAAAAAAAAAAAAACGATAACAACTCCTAAGGGCATCTTGTTAAACTTGGAATTTAAGTTTATGGTTAAATGTAATTAATAAAGAAAATTTGTGGCGTTTTTTTTTTAATAAACATGCATCGTAACAATACAAGACGTACTCAATAATTGATCAATTAATAGCTATTCTTTATCAGATTTGATTCCTGTGTTCAGAGATGATCTTTTGATCTCAATTAATAACGACTCGAAAAACAAAAGCTGACTAAAGTCAGAGTTCATTACCAGAATCGAAAGACTGTAAGATAGTGTGTTGTGTGTGATGATTTGACTTTATATCAGGGCTTACTGAGACATGTCTGTTTTCTGTCTTGCTGCTACCGGCTTCTGTCAACACAGAATATTAAAGACTGCAAAGGACGCACAGAGAACTGTGTTCTGTTAAATCGAAAATGCTTCGAAAAAAGAAAACATTTAAAACAATAAACATCCACAAAACTACATCAACATCTAAATTTTATTAAGTCGATAAAATTCTTGTGGACAGCACACCAGCTGTACAAAACAATACTAATCTAAATTAAAAATATTAAAGATTTTAAAGATTAGATTATAAAGTTAATTATAACTTCGCGGTTTGATGGCATTAAACTGTCAAACATGGAGATGTTGTACTGTAATTTTACTGATATAAAATGTTGTTGAATTCCTATTAGTTTTAGAAGGAACTTTCTCTTCTCTTCACAGTTGGGATGCCAAAACTTTAGACGGGCTTATTAACTCCTCATCTCGGTATGATTGAAAAAGACGATAATTTAATTCGCTAGGATAGCAATATTTATGGAGCACACCATTGAGCTTTCTGGTTGTAAAATTTTTGGTTCCAATTTACCTCAATATATATTATCGAAAATGTTGTGACTGATTTTTCTTCGGACGAGAACAATTTAGATTTTTTTCGAACGTTTATTCGTCCGCACATTTTTGTGATTAAAGTGACCGGAGCTACAATAAGGAGTTCATACTTCGCAATTTCTACTGTATTTACGTTTCTCACTTGGAACGAATCTACAATAGATTAAAACTATATCAACGAAAACCTGTTCAAAACAAAATTAATTATCCTGCCGTTTACCTCGACCTCCAAGGCAGTTCTGCCGGACCGCATGCCGATGTGGCCTTAAAGCTGATAGGAACTCACCAACGTTTTATATCAGTTCATGTATATTTCAGAAGATGTTTTTCAGAAGCCGTAGGACGAGCAACGCCAAGAGCATCAACATTCGTTCTTTCTACTTCTTGAAACTTGGTATCTTTGCACCCAGCCATTGTGAACTCTGTAAGTACTTTAGAATTCAAGTTCATGGCTTGGGAAAGCATCCTAAGTCTTAAATAGACTCCAACTGATATATCTTTGGAGACGACTAGTATCCATGAATACTTCCTATACTATTTTACGACCTGTCTTTAATTTCCCGTTAAATGTAGCAAGTCAAAAATGTCCTCCTACGGATATCGCAATCATTCCAATTTCCCTACTTAAGACTAGAAACCTTTTTTTCAATTTGGTGAAAAAAAATGTATCCTTTTTAATGCTGTCAAGCAAAATTAGGTGACCATGGCCAAATAACCATTCAAATTCAATAATAGTTGTTTTATGCGCAAGCTACAAACTGGCCGTTGCTGTCTGGAAGGAGGACTCACTAATCTGAACCCTATTCGGCCTGGGCTTTTTTGAGTTCCTGAGCCCGGTGGGTGGGGGGGGGGGGGGGAGCCCACCCCTTCGTAACTACAAGAACATTAAAGCTATGGCAATAAAACCTAGAGGGTACATAGTACGTCCAAAACTGTCTCCTTTGCGGTCCGCACAATGGAACGATGACGTCATATGACGTAGTTATTAGGTAATTAGTTATGCGGCCGCTATCTTGGATTTCTGAATTTTTTTAAAACCTGTCTAAAACCGTCCAAATTGACTCAAAAAATTAATCAAAATCAATAAATAAACGCTAAATTACGTAAAAAATATAAAAGTTACACCAATAAACATTGTTTTTCTTCATTCAAAGGTACAAATATGCAAATTTCCAAAAACATGGCTGTCAAAATCTTGTTGCCTTGGAAACATCATGTCACGTGAATAATAAATTGTCATATGAAATTGTTGCCACATAAATTTTAGGAAAAGTCAAAGTTGGATGGCGTTTGAATACATATTTAAAAGAAGTTATGAATGTTGAAAGTTGCGTGGGCACTTTGTCCCCCCCCCCCCCCCCCCCCCCGCCACAGGCTGAATACGGTTAATAAAATAATCAAAGGAGTGGTTGGGAAAGAGTACATTGGTTTCGAGGATGGGGTTAAATACTCTCGAAGTTTAAAGCTCAGTAAAATAAACACCCACATCCTACTCCCCTGTAAGCAATCCTCCGTGTCACATCTGTTAGTTTTTTTTAGATTGGATCAAAGTTGACAGTGTTTGTGTAGTCGCTGTCATTACTGAGTTAAATCCTGTTCAAACGATGAAGAGAGGTCCAGAACTATACATGTAGCATGCAAAGGCGTTTACTAAAGTGCCAAGTCAATGAAAATTGACTTTTTTTCTGCCATTTTTTGGCTTAGAATAGCCACTGGAGTCCAAAATACTTCGTACTCATTGACGGGAAAAAAAATTACTCTTACCTCTGTCTGTTAACGATTTGGATCAACCGCCATTACGAGTCTTCGCTCCTTGGTACTAATATAATGGTTACTTTTACATGTAAAACGTGAGATAATTTTAATGACGATTTTATTTGAGCCTTATAAAACACGTAAAGCAACTGGCAGTATTGTAGTATGTTTTTATAAACGCGGTTTGATATTACATTATAGTCCACGATGTGATGTGTGACATTTAAGGTCTACATATTACATATTACACGGTTTGGAAGATAAAACTCAAGGATATATTGTCCCTTGAGGAAAGTATCCATTAGCGGCATGGATAAGCAATGACCTCAGCGGCGTCACTACAGTAAATAACTTTAATGACAAAAAACGCCACAGGTGTTTTTTTCCAACAACTTTACCTTTATAAAGCAACGAGACTTCACACATTAAAAACAACATTTGCCGTGTTGTCTTGAAAATTCCATTTGAAGTCCGCAGATTGGTTATAATTTTCGAGAGCTTGTCACTTGAAAATTGAAGGACTCCAAACGCGAAAGATCAGTACATCGCTTTCACAATGTCTATTTTGAAAGAAAAAAAAAGAAGAAAAGGAAAGAAAAGAAAAGGTCCAACAGGCTAGCAGACTACCATACTGAGCTATCTGTGCAGAAGGAATTTGTTCCGTTGAATTGTAATATTTTATCCGCATCTATGTTCAAAAATCCATTAAAAGTCTGCAGATCGGTTTTAATGATCCAAATGGGAAACATCAGTACATTGCTTTCACAATGTCCTCTTTTTCGGCGGTCGAGTATTCTCTTCTCTTTATTTCTTTGCATTAGGATCGAGCAAAATATATGCGCAAGCTAGTCAGCGGAATTACCAAGAGAAGTTTACAGTCGATGAAAGCAGTGAAAATGTGCATTAATTTATTTCTGTCCCACTGCAATAACTCGTTCAACGCTCCGTGTATTCAGAAAATAAGGCAGCGGAAATGCAGCCCTATGATTTGATACATTACTGGATACTTGAACTTAAAGGGATGGTTTTACGGTTCGGCGCATGTGCAAGCTATGACCTAACCCATTTATCTTCATTGTTTAGACCAATCGGAAGCGAGAAGATAACTCTGCCGGGAAATTTGCCCTTGAAAATGTCGCGGTCAGTCAGCTGATTGAATGGATAATTATACATAGCCATGCGCGCCATGAAAGCCACCAGAGGGTAAAATAAATACTTCGGGTCAAACGATTTCATCAGTCTTGACTTTGTCGATGTAGTCCGTTGAATTTTTCTGTGGATTTTGGTCATCCTTCGCTTTTTTTTACTTATTATAATATATGATTATTGTAGTAAATGTGAGTGTTTTTTTTTTTAACTGATAAAACTGGTAAGAAAGCGAATAAAGCATTTTAATCGGTGCACTTGCGCCGAACCGTGAAACCATCCAATTTTCATTCAAAACATCGAACAGGCGATTTTTATTTCGATAATTGATGATCTATTTTTTTTTCAGTATATCTTGTTTGCAAATCTCTCCTTGTTTAACCATATTCAGCCTGGACTTTTTTGAGTTTCTGAGCCTGGTGGGAGGGGGGGGGGAGGCACATTGTGCCCCCCCACGTAACTTAAAGAACATTAAGGCTATGACAATGAAACCTAGAGGGTACATAGTAGATCCAAAACTGTATCCTTTGCGGTCCGCACAATGGAACGATGACATATTACCTAGTTATTAGATAATTAGTTATGCGGCCGCCATCTTGGATTTCTGAAATTGTTCAAAACCACTTAAAAACCGGCCAAATTAACTCAAAATTAATCAAAACCAATAAATAAGCGCCAAATGACGTAAAATATAAAAGTTATACCAATAAACATTGTTTTTCCTCATTGAAAGGTATAAATATGCAAATTTAAAAAAAACATGGCTGTCAAAATCGTGTTGCCATGGAAACATCAAGTCAAGTGATCAAAAAATTGTCATATGAAATTGTTGCCAGATAAATTTTAGGAAAAGTCACAAAGTCACAAAGTTTAAAGAAGTTATGAATGTTGAAACTTAGCGCGGGCACTTTGTGCCACCCCTGCAGGCCGAATATGGTTAATCACTGACGTCACTTCCGCTGGCTATCTTTGCTTGCGTACATGCAAATTTAATGACCGCCGAAAAAAAAATAATCTAAATGTGCAATCCAAAAATACGGCCTTCCTGTGCTCGGATTGAAAACGGTTTCGACTTGTATTCATATACCTTATTGTTTACTAAACAACAAATTTTTTAAAAATTTGATCCAACCGTTGCTTTAAGGTTCTGACTGAGATTATAATTGTTCAAGAGTAAAAAATATATATTATTACGTTATTCCTATGCAACACTAACGAAAACAATACACCGAGAAGAATCATAAATTATGTTATTTCACCTGCCTAGAAAAAAATATATTGACCATAAAATAATCTACAATTTTAGGTCATTTTACAGTCACTTACAGAAAAGTGGAAAGTTCCCAAAGGAACATTAGACTTTATGCATGTAATTTTTAGATACAGTCTTTGATTGCCTGATTTTTTCCAATCTATAATAATAATAATAATAATAATAATAATAATAATAATAATAATAATAATATTTATTGTCCTGAATTATAAATATTTTGACCAACTTCCTTTGTCGTTTTACAAATGCATGCACAACTTTCAGTTTTTCTTCCAACATTGAAGAACATTGTAGAAACATTGTAGGGCATTTTTTTCGGACAAACTATCAGTTATTAGGGACAGTGCAATAATTACCTGGAGGGGGCAGTAAAATGGGTGCAATATGGCCCAAAACTAAGTCATACCTCCTCTCATTAAGCAAAAATTAATTTCACACCCCCCCCCCCCTCTTCACATAATGATAACATTAAGCATGCCCCTCCCCCCAAGTCTCCTCCCATTTATTCCCTCATACCTAGTTAACTTGTTCGATTTCTTTCTCCGGTACAAACATCACTTCAAATGACTCTTCGATGTATGTTGAAGAGTCGTTTGAAGAGTCATCAGAATCACTGGATTCTGAGCTTGTGTCGTCTTCACATGAATTGGGAGATTCCTCATCTTCTACAGCATCTCTGGCACTAAGGTTCGCGCTTGCGTGGGTGAGAACTCGTGGGTGAGGGTCTTTTGGTGGCTCGAAAGGCTTACCCGACGTCAGTGCTTCTCCGATGGCTGCATTGGTTATGTCTGCTTCGCTCTGTGCAGAGTCGTGAGGTGCCCTGTGTAGAAATTTACGTGTTATCCCCCTCCCTAAGGCTGTGAGTTAACATTGTGCCCCCCTCTCGTTTTACTGCCCCCCCCCCCCCCCCCCCTTTCCAGGTAATTATTGCACAGTCCCTTATGGTTGACTTTTTCTTTCTTTTCTATCTCCTTTTTGTCGATCTTTTCGGTGATTTACAGGGCAAAGGTGACCAAGTTGTTTAATTGCCTTTATAAATAATGTCTTTGAATGCTTTAACATGCCATAATGGACGTTCTTGACATGCACTTAGAGTTGCTTATTACTAGTTTATACTCATTCAACTTATATTTTTAATTACAGTGAAAATTACAGGGCAAAGGTGACCAAGTTGTTTAATCGCCTTTATAAATAATGTCTTTGAATGCTTTAACATGCCATAATGGACGTTCTTGACATGCACTTAGAGTTGCTTATTACTAGTTTATACTCATTCAACTTATATTTTTAATTACAGTGAAAAATAATTCACAACTGTCGAACATGGTAAAAATAAGAGAATTCTGTCCATAGAAAATTTTAATCACAGTTGTGCTATTTTATAGGTTACTGAGAAGGCTGCTTCATTACATTTTTCAGGGAAAACCAATTCTGACTGAGTCTCAAGAAAAACATCCAGAACAATAATTGCGGTCAAAAGAAGTCACCATTATCGAAATAATATTTTAAACTCGTTCAAACCACGTTAAAGTGATTATGACTGAAAAGTACGAGTTTGCGTCTCCTTCAAACGGCACAGCTCAAAATGTAACAGCACGACCAAATAGAGTTGATGGGTACCACTACACGGAAATTGCAAAGCTCGTATCGATTGCAACAGGAATTGTCATCGTTAACCCTATTCAGACTGGGCTTTTTTTGGCAATCTGTGACTGGGGGGGCTCCTCGGACCCCCCCTTCATATCTCTGGAACCAGTAAGGCTAGGACCATGAAATTTTGACACAATCTTCACCTCCATATAAGGAAACCTCACACCCAGTTTTGACCTGCCACACACAATTATGACGTCACAATGACGTCATTTTTGTTTTTCCGACGTTTCTTTGATATTTTTCCATCCAGATACTTAAAATATCAAATATAACTGTAAAATCATCCCTTTAATATTAAAACATAATAAATACAAACAAGGACACACTTGTAAGGCGAGAAAAAGCAAAAAAAGGCGATAAAACTATAATTTTGAAATTATTGTCCGCCATCTTGGATCCGCCATCTTGGATCCGCCATCTTGGATTTCCTTTTTTTTTGTTTAAATTAAAATTTAAAAAATATCTAAAAGAGAAAAGGATCAGAATGTATAAAACACGTATCAAACTAATGTCTATTATCCAAACAATGAACTTAGAAGCGTTATTTAATAAATAGCACAACTTTTTTGTCTATACGTAAAAGAGAGCAAAAATTTACCTACCCCTCCCCCCAAATATTTGATGTTAAAAATTTTTGATGTCTTTCAAGAACTAGTCCCAAGAAGAAACTATTCTAACAAGAAAATGCACTATAAGTCAAAGAACAAGATCTTAAAATGAAAAATTCACCATATTTTAAGATTTTGAAAACCTATGTGTCAAAAACCGGTTGCCATGGCAACATGATTAATCACACTGACATGTTATGGATACCAAAATGTGCCTAGATAAATTTTAGGAAAAGTCAGAAAATTTCAGCCTCATAGCTATTTCGGTGTAAGAGTTATCACAATTTTACTGGAGGGGGGGTTCGAAAAGCCCCCCCCCCCAGTCTGAATAGGGTTAACAGTGTAGTGCTTTGCTTGTTTTTGAAGAATAAAAGCTTGCGAACTACTTCTAACTATCCACTTTTCAGTTTGGCTCTCTGTGACTTCCTGTGTGGTTTGGTTGTCATCCCTTTGTTTACAATATTGTACTTCACACCACTGTTTGAGTCCTTTGAAATTAAATTCTATCTAGGATTCCTGGTAACTGTTCTTCACAACTTTGTAGCCATCGCCACTGTGTACCACATTGTAGTTGTCACAGCAGAACGATATATGGCGATTAAATTCCCGCTAAAACATCGAATGATTCACAAGAAATGCATCCACAAAGTCGTAGCTACTGTCTGGGTTTGCTCGCTGCTGGTCTCGTGTATCCCGTTTACCTGAATTGACAACATATACCCAGTGTTCCACCCAATATCTTCAAAACTCCTTCTCGGTTTCACCGTATTCTGCCTGGTGTTTGCCTTGATTGTACCATACACCTTTTTGGTGTTCGCATTTGTGAATATGTTCAGAGCCATCAATGGCACATCATCGAATGGGTCTCAAAAAAACGAACTTCAAGGGACGAAGACACATCCTTGTAAAAACGAAATCAATCGTTGAAAAGAAATGCTTGTTGCTTTTCGTTATCATGGCCTGTTTATTTCTCCTCTGTTGGATGCCCTGGTTCATAATATTTCTCCTAAACCAATTGCCGAATTCAACGATGGCAGTCCCATCTGAAATCGCTGTGCTGATCAGATACATGACGTCTGTGGTCAATCCATTGCTGTACACCTTCCTTAAAAGAGATTTTCTCCGCGCTTTAAAGTTTGTCTTCAAAATATATGACAGTAGGCAAGTTTCCACATCCTTCACAGCCTTTTCATTCAGACGAACAACCTTCAAAACAGACGCAAATCACAACCAAACAACCTCTACTCCAAATGGAGATGATCCGCCACTGCTGGCATTCCAGAGTCCACTTCTTTTTGAGAGTACGTTGTGAACTCTACTGACCATGGAAAATGAGTGTGACAGAATTGACCAACTGATGTTGTGATGCTGCTACATGTGTTATGAAACACCAAAGAGCTTTCTTTTATCAAGATTTCCAACATCGAGAAGACAGTTGTTATGGACGAAATTCATGTTGTTGTAAATAAAGATTTACAGTTTTACATTTTTTTTTTTTTTTACAATCCTGACGGACAACCTCCTCAGTGTTAGATATAGCTTAAACAGATCGTCATATACAGGGAAAATTATGGAATGATTAAGATCGGGTTTCCAAACCACTGCCATGCTCATGATTTCCTTACTTCAAACTTGATGAGTTATTTATCTGTTTGAGAAGGAGCTAGAAGGTAATGTTTCGTTTCTCCGAAAAAGTGGAACACAAATCAAGTGCCCGTTCACTTACCTTCCCGCCACACACAATACGATGAAGAATGCTTCATTGTAAGGCAACTGATTATTTTAAATGTAGTCTTTTGTTGCAACATTATGTGTTGCAAAGGGTTTAAAAAGCTTACAAAATATATCAGTCGTTAATGAATAGGGGCACCCAATGAGGAATGTTTAGGAACGCGCTTGGAATGGCGTTGTACTCTTTTCCCATACCGTTTTAGTGTAGTATTTCACAAACTGTGAAGGACCATGACTTCCATTGCATGCATTATCTAACAAAAGGAGAACTTCACAATTCAAATTTAAACTCCAAACTTTCGGTCAAATGTGACCTTATACTCACGGCACCCTATCTTATATCTTAACTTATACTCCTTCTTTGAGCCAGCCTTCCTCGGCGATAATTTACGAGCGAGATTCAACTGAGCCAGACAACAGTCCCGCTATTACGACAAGGATCAAGCGATGAATCTAACATTTTTATTTTCGAAACTTTAACTACTTGGGAACAGAATCACAGCATTTAAAAACAGACTTGGCTTTATATAAACAAAATAATAGACGTAATATGTTTCGATCGATGAAATAGCACTAGCAGCAATATTCCACGTCAGATTGCTCACCTCAAATTCTCTCTTCTTATTCTTCGGGGCGTCATGTTATCAAAAAAGAAACCGTGAGTCCTGAAGCAACCAGTTCAAAAGACATACGCTTGGTTCCACCAATATTCCGAAATATTCTATCAAATTGCAAATGATCAAGATGATGTTACAAAATCACGGGAATACTTTCTCAAATTCTGCATGCAGTAAAAGGCAGAACCAACTAATTTACGTTGCTTTATCTAGTGTAGAAACTCAGTCTCTCCTCTGCAGAGGCCTTCTTTCGTGTCGCCTCAGAGTGTATAAATGTTTTATAATTAACAGAATAAGCCGATAACACAAAACAATAGTCACATGATATAGTCATAGCACCACGAACTAGATGGTAAAAAAAATGGTTCAATTTACACAGTGACTGACTGAAGAAGTGACTGATAAGTTCGCAAAAATACTAGAAGTTATTGATCTACAAGAGAAACTTTCCCTTAAATGAATGTCATTAGAGTGCGAAAATTATTTGCCAATGCATTTTTCATGTTTAGTGCGCCATGAATTACGCCATTGAAAATAAAATCGAACCTAGATTTAGAGCATTAGATGGTTAGCCATATATTATGCAAACTAGCTTCGATAGAGGATAATTATTGATTGATAAAAAAACAGATAGCCCTCGATTAAAAAAAGGGAAAGTTATAATCCAAGAAATCAACACATTATTACTAATATAAACTAGACATCCAAAGAAAACTAAAAATTATTTCAATTTTAACAGGCCGGGTATCAATACTGTAGAATCTCTATAACCCTAACTTCTTCGCTGGAGGCAGCGTGGTCAAGTGCCGCGACCGAGCGCCGGACTTGAAATCCGGAGGTCCGAGTTTAAGCCCCTCCAGCTGGAATTGTTTCACGGTAGCTACAATTCCCAATACAGTTTATCTACTCCTTATATTGAACTGAAGCACATAAAAGTAAGAACTTTCTAGAAATATAAGAGCGGACTTACTGTCTATAGACATTTAATAAATACCACGATGCATCATTTTCCGCTAATGACGTCAAACATATTCTTTTGAATTCTCTTTACAATTCAAAACAATACAATTGACATCGATAACGGAATATGATGCATTCTGGTATTTATTAAAAGGGTCTATAGGCCTTTATCACGTGGCGGCCATGATGACTCCCCGGAGAATAAAATGCTTTGTTTTTGCCCGCCCAGTCTCGCAGTGAAAAAGTTGAAAACGAGGTTGGGCGGGCAAAAATCTTTTGTTTTTATACAAAATGGCCGGGCGTGATAAAGGCCTATTGTGAACCCACTATGCTTAAACACGAAGTTCCGGTATAAAAGGCTTAGCTCCTCCCCCATTTCACACCTTTTGGGTGTGAAATGCAAATTTAGGCGTCTTTCAGTCACAAAAGTGTGGGCGGCACGGTGGTGTAGTGGTTAGCGCGTCGGACTTTCAACCCGAAGGTCGGTGGTTCGAAGCCTGGTCTCTGCCGTCGTGTTGTTTCCTTAGACAAGAAACTTTACTCCACACTGTCTCTCTCCACCCAGGTGTATAAATGGGTACCGGCGACAAAATGCTGGGGGTAACCCTGCGATGGACTAGCATCCCATCCAGGGGGGAGTAGCAATATTCCTAGTCGCTTCATGCTATAGAAACCGGGTTTAAGCTCCGGCCGTTATGAGCCTTCTGGCTCGGGTGCGCGACTTTACTTACTTACTTTTTCAGTCACAAAACGTGGTTAACTTGCACGTCCTTTGAACATAATTTGCTTCGAAAATCTGATAAAACCAAGATTTTACCTAAACTAAGAAAGAAATAGAAGTTCATAAAGACTTCTGATATAGCTTTGAGAATGTTTTTCCAAATTGTGTTAGGAATGGTCTTAGTAATGACGCATGTTATTTGTCAGTTGTTTATGCTTCAGTGGTTGATTGACGACTGGAGGTGAGAATGGCCAGGCCAGGCTCCTTTTATACCGGAACTTCGTCTTTAAATGCCCGTTAAAAACGTGCGTTTTATAAAACCGCGCTTGGCACAAATTCAATCCCGGTTTAACAAACAGACACATTAAATTAGCTATAGGTCATCGTTAAAAATAACTAATATACATGTATCACTATGCCTTTGCCTTGACGGTTTTTAAGTTACAGTGGAAAAAAGAAATGACTGTCACAGCAGTTACACGAAGGGCTTGGCATTAAAGGGAAAACTAGCAATAGTATATACGTTACCAAATAACAGGGACTGTTAACCAAATGGAATGCTCGAAAAAGTTGTACTAAATTCTGTATGCGTCCCTTTTAAAATGCTAAGTGAAGAATGCAAACCAAGAAGCCATTGCGGAGAGAACCAATGTTGACCATCAGAGCAATGAGATTTATAATGCTATTTAGATTTAAAACCTGTTTTGCAACTCAATGAGATGGGTTATAACCGTTATTTTCAACGATTTTTTTAACATAAAATGAATTAGAATTAAGCACATGCAGTAAGATAGAGTCATACTGGCAACTTATGTTCCATGAAGATCGATCGCTATCACGCAATATTTATCTCTAGCTTTGTCCTCATGAAATCGAATGCAGTAATTACCGATATGTCGCTTGCTCAAAAAGACAGTCAACGAGATCTAGTTAGAAAATTAAGCGAATAGTTATTTCATTCCTTCATTGTTTAACAATTGTATAATATTGGCCAATAAAATGTAAATTATTGCTGGAAATTCAGATGTTAGTTAATTTGCTTCCTAAACTTACAATCCTTTGTAAACTGCCCATTGCCCGGCGCTTGCCTCTTTCCAGTCCTCGACAAACTTCTCGCCTCACAAATCACGTCCAACTCTGTTCATCTTAAAGGGACACTGTCACCTATTTTTAGTATCACTTTGAAAAGCCAAAAAACATATTTGGTTCAATGGAAACCTTAAAATAATGGTCCAGTTTTGTTAACAAATACTCTACCAGCGCACAGAAACTAGTATTCCTTATCTTTGGCTGCGGATGGCCAAGATGGAAATGGAATGCAACTTGAAAAAATTGGCCAATAAAACTTATTATGGTTCGTTCTTTCTTGAAGAAATCACTTGATATTATCTTCTTGGTGTTCTAAAAGCAATTTTATGTTTGAGCAAAGGTACTTTGTCATATATCTAGAGTATTTTGACCAAAACACAGCAAAATATGCGTGACAATGCCCCTTTAAACAAGACGATATCCATATTAGTGCAGTTGAAATGTCGCGGAGACTTGTGCTAGAGGATGCAAATCACACTTTTGAGAGGAGAAGTTGCCTCTTCACTAGCTCAAATCCACTTAGGTCGCTCCGCCGTACGAAAACTGGAACTAAGCACCGGCATGATGAGGCGGAGATTTTTTTTTAATTTTGATGACTACTCATGCAGCTTGTTACATAGGAAGCCTTTAATCACTAATTTCACTTCAATCATATGCGTAAACGGTCTGGGGAGCAGACGTGGGGCAAGGAAAAGAACAAACGCCTCCCAGCGAAGTCGATTTCCAAATTCGATTTCTTTGTTATCTGCCGATGACGAAACGGACGAATTGTCGCATAGTAAAGGCATAAAAGAAGAGCTTGGAGTCTTGTCGGGCTGCCGTCACGCGCAATTCGCTTCACCCAAGGCAGGTTAGTAGAAAGTTCGCCGCGCGCTGTTTACTTGCCCCTGTTTCCCCTCCCGCGGGATGAATTTATGAAAGGGTATTGTTTGGTCGCATCCAATCAGAAAGGAGAAAACGGCATGACTGTTGGTGGTCGGCACTACAAATTCCAGCTCCGGATCGGTCGAGCTTCGCGTTTTGGATGGATGTCAAATGTAATGAAACGAGAAGGAACCTCTGACTTTCAGCTTGCCTGGTGCGCGGTTTGGAAGCTAGCTGTGCGATGGGAATTTCTTCGTGAAAATCGACTCGGAGTTGGACCGATCCAAACTCCAGCTTTCCTCCCTTGTCTCTTTTACTATGCGCTCAGGTAAACGTCTGAATAGTGTATAATAATTAAAATATTTAATTGGCTAAGTGGTATGCAGTGCATAGAAATCGACATGTAATCGGCCGACAAACAACAAAACATTACCGGCTTTAAATTACTCAACCACAACAAAACATTACTGTGTATTTCTCGTTCTATAAGCGTTACCCTCAAAAGACTAGCCTTTTTTAAATTGCTTACAACAACATGCGAATGAAACTGTTTTAACATTTCTTCTCCACTTCGTACCGCTTAGCCACCTTTTAAGATAGATTTTGCCATTTTGAATTATGATCTCAGGGCAAAAAAACTTCCACTCGTCCGCTCGTCTGAGACAAGTACTTTTTGATCTTGAACAAGTGGATTTCCAAAAGCACTTGTCCGACAGGACAAGTCGATTTACCAGGAGAAATTTGTCTCACTTTTCACAGAGTTATAAGTTTCCCAAGCATCTCTGGACTTCGTAAACGATTACCTGGTTTCCGCGAATTTTTGTTTCTTTTTACTCATAAACTTGCATGTTTTCCGACCGTGCAAATTTCTTGAGAACATGGCCGCTTGTTTACAGACTCTTTTCTATCAATGGTTTCGAATTTGTTCGTCCTCGGTGTTCCTTCATTGCTAAAAGCTTCAAAATGTCCGTTAAAGATAGGGAGCACTCTTTTTCAACACAGGTATATTGACAATTACAATTTATAAACGCTCATGTTCGTGCGTTATGAGAATATGTGTTTCATGCGCATCCTTACTCTTCAATTTGATTTTTGGTCTTGGAGGCACTCTGGCAGACTCACTTTTCTACACCATCTTAAGTTAAAGAATCTTTGCCCCACATTGTACACCTCAAATAAATAGAATGTTTAATTGCAAGGCTCAAAAAGTCTGGTCAAAAAAATTATATCACTGGAAAGTATAACATATTGCAGATGTTCCCGCAAATAAGACTTACCCACAATTTTGAGCAAACATTTTGGGCAAATGTGGCTTATATGCCAGTTTTTACAGTACATTGTATGCTTGTTTTACCGCTACATTTTTTTAATTTATTCATTTTTTTGGACGAGTAAATTTCACTTTCGGACAACCAAAATTTGAGTGGCACTTGTCCAATGGACAAGAGGAAAGAAAAAAGTTTTTTGCCTGGATCTACTGTGTACCAGATACCATGTAGCCACCTTCTTAGTTGTTATCAATCAATACTTCCTTCCATCTTGGAACAGCAAACGGGCTTAGGAGCCACGCTTTTGTGCTGACTTCTTGGTATGTACTTCATTGTAACACACCATATAGAGATCCTATCATATAGGGATCCTAAAACCTCATTTTAAAATGGTTAGCTTTGATTTACTGTTATGGGAGTAAATAAAAGCTAACCATTTTAAAACGATTTTTTAGCCCCAAGTAAGTGCCGGATTCTTTGACGTGCATAAATTAAAACCACCATGAAGTATATACCGACTTCTTGAATCGAGTGGGCCTCGAATCGAACATAAAAATGCTTTTGATCGCTGCGGGGAGGGGGTAGAGGGCGCAGGGTGATGTGAGGGCGGGGAGGCTAAGGAATTTCAGGCTTGATTTGTACTCTGAAAAAATGTTTCTGTTTTCCCGCTTCAAAACGATTTTAAGTATTCTTTGCGTGACCACAAAGTCGTAACGAGGTTTGGTGCACTTGCGTAAATGTTTAAAATTTCATCTTTTCAGAGCAAACGTTGAGAGAGGCCCTGGCAGGATAAATTCCGACAGGCGCAGGCGACATGACCCAAAAAGTAGCGACAGCACGTAAAATGAAATCGCGACAAGAGACAAATGTTCGTTCAATTTCCGACAGCAACGTGAAACATTGATAAAACACCGACACGAGACATTTTAAAATTCAGACAAGCGACACGGTCGCCCCCTTGATCTTCTACCATCGCTTGGGTCCCAGAAGAGCAGTTATGAAACTACTTCGTCCATAAAGCGGAGGGGCAGCGATAACCTTGAGCAGAAGCAACGAAGCAATGTGACGGTTGTCCCTTTCGAAAAGACTGTGCGAGGTGTGGCGTGAGGTGCGCACTTTCAGGCCTAACACAGGGCCATGATATGTAATACGTCCCATGAGTGCACATCGTCACAGATGGACCCCCCCCCCCCCTCTCTCCTAATCCCTCTCGCCTGAGAATAATGCGAAATTGCCAACCAGTCTTTCCAGTCACTTGTGGAAAATTGACGCTCTAAAATCTCTACATCTTGAACTTTTCTATTTAAAAACGTTTTGTCAAAACTTATGAAACGTGACGAAAAAAGAAACAAAACAGACGAACGAATTCTATGCTTGTTTATTTGCCTTGTTTGTTCGACGTACACCTTATTGCAGAAATGTTGTCGCAGAAAATAGAAACTACTAAATTGAATTAATTACCTTCAGTTAATGATATTCACAGGGGTATTCTCAGGAATAAATGGATTTTTTTTCTTAACAATTTCTCTTCTTTTATCCCATGTGAATATCATTAAGGTAATTAATTCCTATTTGAGAATAAAAATTAGCGAAATCACACTGTAACGTTAAGTTTCGATATCATCTTGATATTATTTTCAAGTGAAGAAATAAAAATATGTTACGTTATAATATATAATTCCTATTTGGTATTTTATATTTTCTATAACGTTTCTGCAATTAGGTGTATCTGTGATGCATCATTTTGATTCAAAGAACTGGAAGAGATTGAGCAGTGTGATAATGCGAAAATGTTCTATGAGGTGTTTAAACTATTAGGTGTATCTATCATTTTGATTCAAAGAACTGGAAGAGATTGAGCAGTGTAATCGATAATGCGAAAATGTTCTGTGACGTGGTTAAACTATCACGTCTTGGTAGATAAATAAGTTCTTACTTCAATTGTATGTTTTAGGCGTTTATTTATAGCTCCCAAAGCGTCTTTTACAACAATTTAATTAAAACGTTATGTTATATATTTGTTGGTACATTTTAATCACGAACACAGAATTCCTCTAGATCTGCGTAATCTCTTGAAGTCAACTCCAAGTACATCACAAGTGTTGTCATTCCAAGCAAACCAGTTATTTTAAAAGAGGCTTCCCTGCGTACTATGACAAAATGTTTAAGAAAACAATTATTTTAGTTTGTAACAATATACCACTGATCCTGACTTGACCAGTTAATAATAAGCACGGTTAAGTGCGACAAATGGGAGTACCGGTATTTTTTACCTTATATTTATGATCAATGTATTATCAACTTTCGCGATTCTGACCTCGACAGTTAACCGAAAATCGATGTTAATAAATAATTAAAAATATCAAGAGCAAAGCACTTAAATTACCAGGTATACAAGTACTATCTTATTCGCGAAAACAAAAACATAATTGTTGCGGTTATATATCTTATATTCGCCGCGATCCTGACTTTATCAGTTAATGAAAATTAATAGCTAAGTGCTAAACAATATCGCTGGAATGCACATAAAAATAATGGTGCGTATACCACCAATATTTATTTTATTTTTAGTTTTTTTTTTGGCGAATAAAAAGAAATATCTGATTAATTTATGCTTGTTTAATATATTATGTTATTTTCGCGATATCCTGATTTGATCAGTTATGAAAATAACTATTGCTTACTGGATAATATTATCGAAGAAACAAAGCAAAATCTATTATATGTCATACTATGTTTTCTAATCCAGACTTGCATTGATCAAATTTATAGTTACATAGTAGATAATATCAGTAACAAAACTCTGTTGTTCACTGATCAATACAACAAAATGTTTGAATAATTAACGAATAAATAACAATCTTCTTCCATCAAGTACCTAGACCATATATCTATTTTCAATTTATCTTCTTTTCCTGATCGCAACATGGTCAGTGATTAAATAATTATAGATGAATGGTCAATATTGGCACTTAATGTTATGAGTACAGTAGCTCTCGTATGGTAAAAGGTTTGGCCTCTAAACGTCTAATAACCCTATTCAGAAAATACAAAACTGAATGCAAGGCTGGCACTACGGCAAAGGGCAGATTTATTAATGGCCAATATTTCGACTAATTGTACTAGTCTTCCTCAGGGCCAGGGCTATACTGAAAGAAAATATTGTAACGGCTCCTAAAATTTGAAAATTACATGGTTATAAATTATTGGCTAATACATGACATGTAGACAGCGCACTTGTAGACATAAGATAAAAATAATATATGACATATATTATAGTTCAGCGTTCGTTCTTTCGGTTAATGCCTTCTGCATGGTGACAAAGTGTTCCCTCTATTTCAAATTTTAGGAGCTGTTACAATATTTTCTTTCAGTATAGCCCTGGCCCTGAGGAAGACTAGTACAATTAGTCGAAATATTGGCCATTAATAAATCTGCCCTTTGCCGTAGTGCCAGCCTTGCATTCAGTTTTGTATTTTCACATTCAAGTGACGCCTGGCACGAGATCTTTCACAAGGAAGATCCGGCAACTACCAGTAAGTTTAATTTCTGCGTCGTGTGGACCTCTGCATTCAAAGGTTTTTTTAACCCTATTCAGACTGGGGGGGAGGGCTTTTCGAACTCCCCCTCACGTAAAATTGTGATAACTCTTACACCGAAATAGCTATGAGGCTGAAATTTTCTGACTTTTCCTAGAATTTATCTAGGGACATTTTGATATCCATAACATGTCAGTGTGATTAACCATGTTGCCATGGCAACCAGTTTTTGACACATAGATTTTCAAAATATTAAAATATGGTGAATTTTTTATTTTAAGATCTTGTTCTTTGACTTATAGTGCATTTTCTTGTTAGAATAGTTTTTTCTTGGGACTAGTTCTTGAAAGACATTAAAAAAAATTAACATCAAATATTTGGGGGGGAGGGGTAGGTAAATTTTTGCTCTCTTTTACTTATAGAGAAAAATTTTGCACTATTTATTAAATAACGCTTCTAAGTTCATTGTTTGGATAATAGACATTAGTTTGATACGTTTTTTATACATTCTGATCCTTTTCTCTTTTAGACATTTTTTAAATTTTAATTTAAACGAAAAAAAAGGAAATCCAAGATGGCGGATCCAAAATGGTGGACAATAATTTCAAAATTATAGTTTTATCGCCTTTTTTTGCTTTTTCTCGCTTTACAAGTGTGTCCTTGTTTGTATTTATTATGTTTTAATATTAAAGAGATGATTTTACAGTTATATTTGATATTTTAAGTATCTGGATGGAAAAATATCAAAGAAACGTCGGAAAAACAAAAATGACGTCATTGTGACGTCATAATTAGGTGTGGCAGATCAAAACTGGGTGTGAGGTTTCCTTGTATGGAGATGAACATTGTGTGAAAATTTTCTGGTCCTAGCCTTACTGGTTCCAGAGATATGGAGGGGGTCCGAGGAGCCCCCCCCCCTCCCCCCGAGTCACAGATTGCCTAAAAAAGCCCAGTCTGAATAGGGTTAAATAACACAGCTATCTTTGATCAATTTGTCTATTTTTCTGATCATGACGTCAGCAGTTACAATTACTGAGAGTTTAATATAGCCATTGTGGAAAATAGTAATATCACTAACAACGCACTATTATGTTCGCTATTCGAAAAGTACTGTACTGACAATAAAACATGTATCAAATCAACCTAGTAGTCCCTAAGCCTTCACTTCTCCTTCATACCTGGACTCTACCTTCAGTGGTGACAGCACACGACAACAATCACCCGCACTGTTCCATGCCTTCTGCGACACTAAGAAAAAAGTTTGGTTTAGGAACTTGACTGCTATTTAATATTGAATTATTAAGCTATATCTCTGAGTTTATCGGATTTCCACCAAGTCTACACCAAGGGACGAGCCATGCCTGAACATGCTTCAGTAAAAACTAACCATTTAATTTCGGCGGGAAATATATTTCTTTCATTTCAGTGTGTAAAAGTCAGACATAAAACACTAATCTCGATAAGCCATATAATGTCAGAGATTTAACAAAACGACTTTATGATTATGCCATAAGTTAAGTTAGTCATAATCGCTATTTCTGTTGTCAATATAACTTGTTTTGCTTCGTGTAGATTTAGTTACGCCCTTTTGCGTATATCCATGTGAAGGCACCATAAGCGCCATTAGCATTAAAGCGAGTGTAGCCTGTGTACAACCATCCAGGCCCTCCCCTGAAGAAAAATCGGAGAAGGGGGCCCTTCTCCGATTTTTCTTGACGGCAGGGGGGGGGGGGGGGGGGGGGGGGGGGCTGTACACAGTAAGCAAGTGGTATTCGGTCAGATATGGAATGTCGACAATTTTATTGCTGATATTAATAGACTAGTCATTGATCTAAATAGGGAGCTATTCCTTAACTATGGAAGAGGGAACTATGGAGCCAGGAAATTAGGGAACTAGGGAGCTAGGGAACTTGGGAACTAGAGAGCTAGGGAACTTAGGGAATTAGAGAACTAGGGAGCTAGGGAACTAGGGAGCTAGGCAATTAGGGAACTTAGGAACTAAGGAACAAATGGACTAAGGAACTAAGGAACTAAGGAACTAGGAAGTTAGAGAAATAGGGAGCTAGGGAACTAAGGAGCTATGGAACTAGGGAGCCCAGGAGGTAGGGATATAGAAACTAGGGGACTAGGAAACTAGAGAGCTAGGGAACTAGGGAACTAGGGAGCTAGGGAATTAGGGAGCTAGGGAATTAGGGAGCTAGGAAAATAAGGAACTAGGGAGTTAGGAAACAAGGGAACTAAGGAAGTGGGGTGCTAGGAAACTAGGGAACTAGGGAGCTAGGGAATTAGGGAATTAAGGAATTAGGGAACTAGGGAGCTAGGAAATTAACGAGAAAGGGAACTAAGGAACTAGAGTGCTAGGGAATTAGGAAACTAAGGAACTAAGGAATTAGAGAATTAGGGAGCTAGGGAACTAAGGAACTAGGGAATTAGAGAATTTGGGTGCTGAGGAACTAGGGAATTAGAGAATTAGGGAGCTAGGGAACTAGGGAATTAGAGAATTAGGGAGCTAGGGAACCAGGGTACTAGGGAACTAAGGAACTAGGGAGCTAAGGAACTAGGGAACTTAGGAACTAGGGAATTAGAGAATTAGGGAGCTAGGGAACTAGGGAAGTAGGGAACTATGGAGTTAAGGAACTAAGGAATTAGAGAATTAGGGAGCTAGGGAACTAGGGAACTAAGGAACTAGGGAATAAGGGAAGTTGGGAACTAGGGAACTAGAGAACTAGAGAACTAAGGAACTAGAGAACTAGGGTGCTATGGAACCAGGGAACTAAGGAACTAAAGAATTAGAGAATTAGAGTGCTAGGGAACTAGGGAACTAAGGAACTAGGTAATTAGAGAGTTAGGGAGTTAGGGAACTAGAGAACTAAGGGAACTAAGGAACTAGGGAATTAGAGAATTAGGGAGCTAGGGAACTAGGAAACTAGGGAACTAAGGAACTAGGGAATTAGGGAACTAGGGAACTAGGGAACTAGGGAACTAGAGAACTAAGGAACAAGGGAGCTAGGGAACCAGGGAGCTAGGGAGCTGTAGGTCTCACGTTTTAGGTCTCACGCTGTAGGTCTCACGTTTTAGGTCTCACGTTGTAGGTCTCACGTTGTAGGTCTCACGCTGTAGGTCTCACGTTGTAGGTCTCGCGTTGTAGGTCTCACGTTTTAGGTCTCACGCTGTAGGTCTCACGTTTTAGGTCTCACGTTGTAGGTCTCACGTTCTAGGTCTCACGCTGTAGGTCTCACGTTTTAGGTCTCACGTTGTAGGTCTCACGTTTTAGAAATCATAATTTCGATGGAAGCGTCTTGCTAATGGCGCTCATGGTGCCTTCAGGACGATGGACATAAAATTCGTAGTTAAATCTACGAGAAACAATTTAACAAGTTCAATTGACCACGACAATAGAAATTGACTGATTTGAGCTTGTTTTGTTAAATCTTTATCATTTATATTTAATGAAATCTCGAGTTAATTGCTAAAATCGGTGTAGTTAACGAAGGATTTCCTTGCCCAGAGTTTGGTTCAGAACCCAGCATTCTGCAAAAAAAAGTATGCAATACGCAAATTATGCCAAACAAATGCGATGTTTGTACTTTAACTACAGTGTGACTTTTACACAGAAAATGAAAGAAATCTAGCTATTTTGCGCCGAAAATCGACTGGTCGGTTTTTAGACAGAACGCCTTTTAAATGCGTTCCTGCATTCCTGCTATTTTTAAATTAGCCACTACTCTATTTGACCCTGTGGCTTTAGCTTAGAACAGTGGCACATCTCCTTCTAGGGGGTGGAATTGGCTTCTGGCTTGCCGCAGCTGCTTGTGCGGCTCCTGTTGCTTGTGAGGCTCCTGCTGCTTGTGCGGCTCCTGCTGCTTGTGCGGCTCCTGCTGCTTGTGCGGCACCTGCTGCTTGTGCGGCTCCTGCTGCTTGTGTGGTTCCTGCTGCTTGTGCGGCTCCTACTGCTTGTGCGGCACCTGCTGCTTGTGCGGCTCCTGTTGCTTGTGTGGTTCCTGCTGCTTGTGCGGCTCCTGCTGCTTGTGCGGCGCCTGCTACTTGTGCAGCTCCTGCTACTTGTGAGGTTCCTGCTGCTTGTGCGGCCCCTGCTGCTTGTGCGGCGCCTGCTGCTTGTGCGGCACCTGCTGCTTGTGAGGTTCCTGCTGCTTGTGAGGTTCCTGGTGCTTGTGAGGTTCCTGTTGCTTGTGCGGCTCCTGCTGCTTGTGAGGTTCCTGCTGCTTGTGCGGCTCCTGTTGCTTGTGAGGTTCCTGCTGCTTGTTCTTGTGGTCTATCTTCAGCTCCAACGTCTTCAACCTTTGAGTATTTGGCTGCATTATACTGTTCCATGTCCAGTATGCCCAGATACATCTAAAATGTAATAATAATGAAATCATGAGTTTACTACAACTAACGGAGTTTGTTTCCTTTAATTTAGTTTAGTAATTACATCTATTTTGATTTTTTATGAGAAAGATGGGACAAAGGAAAATCAAACTCAACTAAAAGACAGACTATAGAAATAATAAAAAAAAGGTATTCATCACGTTTTTCGTAAATAAATATTATGCATTTTCTGGTCAGTTTCTCAGCTTCTAAACTCTAGAAACTAATGGTTACCAAACCCACGAAACTTAACAATGTTAACAGCTTCCCAAAACATACGTGTGTCCTTGCTCACCACGCTTGGTTGTACTAGCTGTAACTGACTTATTTAATTCTGGGATATTCTTCAGTTCCGTTTTATCTTCCATCTCGTCAGCCGAGAGGTTTGTATACCATTAAGATAAACATACGTGTGTCCTTGCTCACCACGCTTGGTCTGTACTAGCTGTAACTGACTAAGCTAATATCTGGGATATTCCTCAGTACCGTTTAGTCTCCCATATAGTCAGCCGTGAGGTTTGTATACCATTAAGATCATCATTCGTTTTTCTGACTGATTATTTTGTCAAATCAACACAAACAAACCTTTCGCTCAATGTACGATAACATTTCCTGCCTCAGATGTTCAAAATGAGGGCGGAAGAAAGGGTTTTCTTCCCAGCATCTACGCATGAGATGGTACCTACAAATAAACAATTTGAAATTTAAATAAAAAAGGATCGTCTTTCCTGTCAAAGTTATAGAATTGTTAAATTACTTAACACCAAAAACCACCCACTTTAGAGTCTATTTTAAGCGCACAGGGATTCATTTCAGATCGACCAATGAATATATTAGATGTAACACCATATTTCTAACCAAACCCTAAAATCTAAATGCACACAACCTTCGATAACAACAGGACATCAAAAACCACCTACTTTAACGTCTATTTTAAGCGCACAGGGATTCATTTCAGACCATTGAATATATTAGATGTAACATCATATTTCCAAACCAAACCCTAAAATCTAAATGCACCACCTTCGATAACAACAGGACATCAAAATGCTCGAGCAGCGGTTTGTACAACAGCGTGTTGCGTTCTTTCTTTTATCGGAGCCCACGGCAGATTATTGTTTATGAAAGGTGCCATTAAAATAACATTATATTCCCTATTAGGTAGATTTCTATAAATGATTAATAAATATATATAATTTTATGTTGCTTCAAATCTATTTTAAATACAAACTGCAAAGTATACATAAGTTTTCTGCAGAACATATTTTCTTAATTTTATACTACAACTCCAGTAGTAAGGAATGCATATGGTTCCAAGCCTTGAATTTGCATAAAATCTGAAAATGATCATTTCAAAGGGGGCAGACCTCACATAAATGTGGCTACTAAATATATCTGAATTTCGTAACTGTTCATCAGTAGGATGCCCAAAATGCGTGCAATTCCACATTTGGTTTCGGCTCCATTTCATATTAGATTTACCAAAACCTTAAACTTAGATCACGTGACCTGTTATCACTGTTTTCTTACACAAAAAGGAAATTAAAAATGGGGCGCTGAGATGGCATACGATGATTATAAGTTAAAACAGCAGTGTATCTGTATGGTTCTCCCTTAAAGGCTGATTTAGACGACACAACTTTTGCCTACAACTATCGCATACAACCTGCTCACGCCATGCATACAACACGAATCGCGTCGTGTAAATTAGCCTTCAAATCGCTCACAACTGTTGCGTGCAACACGAAAAAAGTTTTAGGATTTTGAAACATGTTTTAAAACCCTACGATCGACAATCGTAGCCACATACAGTGTACAATGTTATATGATGTTGTATATAATTTTTGTCTGACGTAAGTAGCGCGCGCTACAAAAAATCGCATGCGACGAAGTTGTACCGTCTAAAAATCAGCCTTTACACGTTACAACTTTGTCGCATGCGATTTTTTGTAATGCGCGCTACTTACGTCAGACAAAAATTGTGTACAACTCGCATCATATAACATTGTATGTGGCTACGATTGTCGTAGGATTTTAAAACATGTTTCAAAATCCTACAACTTTTTTCGTGTTGCATGCGACGCAGTTGTGAGTGAGTTGCAGGCTGATTTAGACGACGTGATTCGTGTTGTATGTATGTATGGCGTGAGCAGGTTACATGCGATAGTTGCAGCCTTTTATATGAATCTGTTATTTTGTAAAACAGGTCACGCGATACACTTTGTCTCATGATACCTTGTTAAGGTGAGTTCTTAGTATTGCATTGCGCATCACTATACTGCGCATAATTTCTTGCGTCATTAGCGCGCGCAAGAGCGCACGGACAGTCTGAACCAAGAGGATTTCATTTGAGGATAATTTGGCCAAATGAATAAGTGGTTGTTTTCTCCAAAACGAGCATGGTGACCTATCTTTTTTATCGTATAATTGTAATGTTAAAATTACCTTCCTTAAGTTAAAAGAGTTTAAAAAAAATTCCTCGTCATGAAATAAATTTATCGCTAATATAAATATAACATTTTTCAAGCATTTCATTTTAACTGAGCTGCAAGCTACCGCGTAAACTAACGTGAAATAAATTTTCCATTCAGGACACCACACTTTAGGTATTACAAAACAGTCATATAGCGCATAATATCGTTCACGTATTATCTAGAATTGCTATTGGTACTAGCTCGAACATAGGTGCTAGGCAGGTCAAAAATGTTAACAAAAACTTACAGGGAATCATCGATATGTTCGGGTTTCGGCATGCGGTAGCCACGTTGTATTTCCGTAATTGTTTTGAGCTCGTCCCATTCCGGATATGGAATGCCCCCTATTAATTGTGAAAGTCATGTATTTTTGTTTAATCATAAATTAAAAGCTACCTGAGTCAAAACTAATGTCTCTCCTTACCCAACCTTTTGCTGTGGTGTTTACATATTAACTTAAATATTGTTTAAAATTAAGTTTAACTTGAAGCTTGTTTCCTTCAGAAGCAGTGTTATGATGTCAGCGGCGTCGTTTAGTTTTGTTGCAGTACCAAATTTAACCCTCGGACGTACACGCACATATTTTACCTGTTGTAGACAGTCAGTGATGTGCTCTACAAAATAAGGTAAAAATTATGAGTTGGGGCGTTGCTGCGGATCCGTGATGTCATCCAAAATGGCGGCTAAAGTTGTAAAATATGATATAATTTAACATTTTGTTGCTTTCGGTAGCGTTTTAAATGTTTTTTTTTTTTTTCACCGAAAAAGGTAAAAAACACGAATTTTATTCAAAAATGGCTCAATGTCATGCAACGTATGACGTCATATCTCTTTACCATAGCAACTAATTGTCTCCAAACTTTATGAAATGTGTCTCAAGGATAAACGAACAGATACTAAAGATGCATGTGCTAACAAGAAATGCTCTTGAAAAAATCGGCCAAAAACCATAAAGGGAGGGTGGTAACCAGCACATTCCACCCTCCCTTGTACGTCCGAGGGTTAATTTTGTTAAAGAAAAGCATTACGTTGTCATAAATATGTTATTAGGGTGGTGTTTGTTAAATTATAGCGTTTTTTAAACGTTCATAGTAAAACTATATTAATGCAACCCGCCAATAAGAAATTTAAAATTACGGATTAAATTTTGGAAAAAAAATCCCTTGTTGGCTGATTCCAGGATCAAACTGTAACTGCAAAAAGCACACTACACCATCCACTCGGTATGGCGAATACCTTACGCATGCGCACAACCATATCATTCTGGTAGTGGTAAGCATGGATAGCTGTTTCGTCTAAGTTAGGAGTCATAGCATGGCATCGCCAGGCTGGATCTTTTTTTTTCTCACATAAGATCATCGACCCCCGCCACTTTACCACCAAAGCGCTTGCATTGAACATCCCTTTAAGCGCCAGCTCCACATAGGCCATGTGGTAGCTGTTGGCTGGAGACCGCAAAACAGTCCTCGGCATGCGTATGGAGAGGTGGATCCGTATTTCGGGATCGCGTGTACAATAAAAAACAATAGACAAACTATAACTGCAAAAAGCACACTACATCACTCTGCCAATACCAGAGTGATAACTTACTCCGCTTTGGTAGTAAAGTGGCGGGGGTCTATGATCTAATGTGAGACCCTGCCTGGCTATACCATGCTGATGAGTCCTAGCTAGGACAAAACAGCTGTCCATGGCTGCCACTGCCAGGGTGATATGGTTGTGCGCATGCGTAAGGTATTGGTCATACCGAGGGGATGATGTGGTGTGCTTTTTGCAGTTATTGTTTGTCTATGATTTCAGGGTGCATTTCTTATGTTATACTGTATTACTTACCAATGGTGAATATCTCGTAGAGAACGATTCCATATGACCACCTGTAAACAAAATGGCAAAACTAAATTTTTATTCACCATGGACATTACCTCTTTATATACCGTCATCCCCAATGACGAAGGACTTTTAGCACTAAAACATTTTTTCGACCAGCGCTCCATTCAAAACCCAAGCTCAGAAGCACTGCTCCGCTTAGCCGAATTAGTTTTGATACTTAACTGTTTTTCATTTTCCCAAAACTACTACAAACAAGTAAATGGAGTCGCCATGGGCACCAAAATGGGACCAAGCTATGCTAACCTTTTTGTAGGCTACGTCGAAAAGAATTTTTTCGATCAGTACCAAGGAACCAAACCCGAACTCTACGGCCGCTACATCGATGACTGCATTGGCGCTACCTCTTCCAGTAAAGAAGAACTTAATCAATTCATAACTTCTGTCAATACTTTTCATCCGGCTCTAAAATACACCTGGGAAATTTCTGAAACCTCTGTCGCTTTTCTTGACATCAATATTTCGATCAACGGCAACAATTTATCCACAAGTGTACACTACAAACCTACAGATTCCCACAGTTATCTGTTACATTCATCCTCACATCAATCACACGTTAAAAACGCCATTAAGTATTCTCAATTTCTCAGACTTCGACGTCTTTGTAGTGATGACTCCGATTTTTCCAACAAATCGGAAGAAATGTGCCAGTTTTTCAAGAAACGTGGGCACCCTGACTCTGTTGTTAATACGGGCCAACAACGCGCACAACAGATCGACAGACAATCAGCACTACAAACATCACAGAAGGAAGAGAACGAGAGAATTCCATTCACCCTCACTTTCCACCCACACAATCACACAGTCAAAAGCATCATTTTAAAAAATTTCAAATTGCTCCAAAACGACCCCAAAACTGGCAGGATTTTTTCACAACCCCCACTAATTTCATTCAAACGTGACAAAAACATAGGCAACTTTCTAGTTACGAGTACACTGAAATCTGACGATGAACCGGGAACTTTTAAATGCGCACGCACACGATGCAACACTTGCCCTTTCATTCACAACGCGGACAAAATAACGGGACCTAAACGATCTATTAAAATCACTGATCGTTTCACATGCAGCTCCGTAAATGTTATCTACTGCATAACATGTACTTTTTGCAAAAAGATATACATTGGCGAAACAGGGAGGAGACTGGGCGACCGTTTTCGAGAACATCTCCGAGACGTTGAAAAAAATGACAAAGACGCATTCAAACCAGTCGCGCGTCATTTCAATCTTGCTAACCATTCTACACCAGGGCAACAGAGAAAGCCGTAAAAATTTAGAACAAAAAATCATCTTTCGAATCGGCACTCTCAAACCCCACGGAATTAACGAACGCTTTTCATTCAACTAATTTACACTTGTTTTTCACGTCACCAAATTTCCACCAATAGCGGAGCTCCACCTACTATATAAAACCACACACTACCCACAATCCCTTGATTCGCTCCGGCGAAGGGCTAGCGCTCGAAACGTCAGCTTTCTCGAATCCTTTTTCCGGTGGCTAATTTACCTTATCGACTCAGCCGATAAAAACAAATTCTTGTGCTTCACTCCCACCGACGCAGCACCACAGTTTCTCTAGAAACTAACCCCATTCATTCGCATAATTTGTTGTTTGCTATCTTTCGTAAGATGGTTTTGACTTCTGATTGCACGGATAAAGTCTTGAAGTGTGGCCATACAAGTGAAATTTTCTTATCAATTATTTTCTACAGTCTGTTTACGTTCATTTTCTTGTAAATCGTGATTTAGCCCTTGGATGTACAAGCAAGGTCGTGGTCCTGTCCTCTTGTATAAAATATAGTGGTAAATAAGGACCCGAAGTTGAACTTGTGATTCTTAGATGAAACTATATATATTGACCATTTCTTTTTGTAATTATGTGTGTTATGACGCAAGATGTGGCTCTACTTTTTGTTCCTATAAGAGAAATTATACAGTGTAAAGCAGACCAATATTCTAGTGTGGTGCTTTTAGTATGCTGTTGATAAGAAAATGTAAAGTATGACCAATGAAGTAACAGTATTTTCCTTACGGCTGTTTATTATAATGTGAAAAGTGGCGTTAACAGTTAGCCTGTTTAAAAACTTGATGTTTTAACTTTTTATTTCAACTTCAACTTCAACTTTATTACTTCCATCACTACTTATTTGAGTGCATGGATAGATTCTTCAAGTGTAACCATTCAAATGAAAGCTGTTAAGCAGTAGGTTTCTTTGGTTTTGTCTATTATCTATTGTACATATGATCCGGCATGACCTCGACCATAGCCTACCTAGCGTTTTCATCATGTGGGATATACATTACAGTTTATATGTTATTGACTTGATTATTTATGCACAGAGGGACTGACGAGATGGATTGGCTGGTAATCTTCCTTTTTGTAGGTGGTTTGTGATTTCTTCATTTTTAATTTACGTACACATCGCTCTTGACGGAGAGTTCTGCAGGATCCCCGTAGAGTATCTCGGGTGCCGTCCATTTAATTGGCATACAACCCTGTAAAAGCAACCAAACGCAATAAGAAAATAGTTTTACGTTAAAAGTGAAATGAGATCACTCATCCAACTCAAGTGACTTAAGGCTTGGATTTTTTATCCTTAAAGGACCCCCTGCAGAGATTTCAGAGAACCCCATTCTTTCTTGATATAATAACTTTCCTCAGTCATGGACTTTAAGGAAATAAATAATTGACTTGTTCGATCAAACGAAAGTCTCATCAACCATCACGTGATATTCCCTGATCGATGACGTCATAAAACATGTTTTTTGAAATGGGGAACGTTTGCAATCGAAAAGTTTGAAAACTAGCGCCATTAAAATGTCCAAAAGGTCCTTTCCAATGTAACTCCGCCTTTTAAGGCGGTATCCGTCATATGCCTTGTCAGATATTTTAATATTTGTTATGTCACGTGACCTGTTTTCTTTAATTGGCGGTTTCCGTTGACACATGGACACGATTAAAAGGCGGCATTATTAAGCCCTTACTAGGAGTCATAGAAAAAGGAATAAACAAGATGGATATATTGTGACTATCCATTCCCCATTTTCGTTGAAAGATTTTAACCGTTATAAGGCAAATGCAAGTCACGTGACTCAAACTTGACAATAAAAAGTTGATCAAATGGATACAAACGCGAATAACAAAACGCTTGCCAAGTTTCATAAAGATTAGATAAATGCTTCTACTTGAAATGAAAGCCCACCAAATTATTAGTTGAGTCAAGCCTTAACACACTTGAGAACTTATAGATGCCACCCTGGCAAGGCAACCAGCATTGAAAGTGTATGTAAAAACTGGATGTTATTGTTTTAACTGGGATGAAGCCTTGGAAAAGTAACCAGCTTGAGTATAGCTGTGCATATTGTAAACATAATGTTGTGGCGAGAAATAAAAATGACAACAATCATTCTATAAAAATACCAAAACATTTCAAATAATTTAAAAACCCAAGTCAAAATATCAAGCATATAAGCTTTAATAAATATGGGGGATACATCGGGCGAACACCATACGAAAGGATTGAAACGCCTGACAGCCTGACATTAGTACGCAAACATCACCTATTTGCTTTACTTCCGCGTGAAGTAAAGCAAATAGAGGACGTCTACGCTCATACATGTGAAAGCAAATTAAATGAAATACTAACACAGTACAACAAAACACTCTTTGAAGTCCGTATTTCCCATTCTTTATTTCTCTTCATATGAGAAATTACACTAGGCATTGTGTGGTATTCTGTAAATCAAGGACCAAAAAGTAGTAAAACTGTTGTCTCCTGGAAGACATGCGACTTATTAAACTGAACTGAACTACAAGTAAATGAAACACACCATGTAACACAGAACATTATATTTTTTAAATAAAAGTTGAGTTCTCATCCATTACCTTTTTGGCTCTTCCGTGGCCATATTTGAAGTTTTGATATGCTAACCCAAAATCAGTCACCTTGCAAACATAATTTCTATCCAGAAGGACGTTTCTTGCTGCCAAATCGCGATGAATTATCTGAAAACCAAACAAGGAAAAATAAAAGTATACTCACTTTTAAACATTTTTTTGTTCAACAATATCAACAGACATGAAACCATGGACAAATACCGTGTATGATCGTACGTTTTGTGTACATTTTCAGATGCATGTTTGTGTTAGATACACGCTTGAAGCTATTATAATCAGCTATAACTGGAATGATTGATACGATTCGGTTCAATAAGTATATTTAGATGACTGTTTGATATATATATAGCTAACGATGCATAGTTTGCGTCCACCTCACGGTCACGAAAGACGCAGTTTTTGCAATATCTTTTTGCAGAGAAGTTGCCCAAAAACAAATGTCTGTTGTTGTTTTAAATTTAATTTATTCGTTTTACTTGCAAAGTGATTGGCAACATCTACTAGATTTGTACACTTGTCTTCTGGCTGCTATGTCTATGTGAACATTACTCACTGGAATGACAAGTATTTCGCTTGTGCTATGAAGAGATTGATAGAAATTGGCCAGATCATTGACGATTGACGTCAAACTAAAGTTTAAAGAGTCAAATTCCACTGAATTTTTAATTTGTGGCAAACCCGTTAGCGCACTGGATGTTTAAACTCTTGTTATCGCTGGGTCTGCATCTGTCTTTTGCAATTTTGTCAATCAATTTTGTGTATTGCAAAACATATTCGTTGACCCATCAAAATCAATACAAACTTTTCTAACTAGCGTCTAGAGTCACTGGAGGAAAGAGCGATAACTTTGAATGAAGTGGGTACTACCAAGGGCAGCCATTTTCTTAAAAAGCTAGGATATTTGTGTGGGCATTTGGGTCATTTGGAGAAGGAATTTCAGACTGGACACCTTGAGTGGCCCACATGCTGAATGGAGATTGTAGGATTGTAGGCTTATTGAAATGCCACCGACGTGCGATGGAAATACGCATTGGGATGCCTACAGCGCGTAATTTGATATTGCTTCAAGAATTAAAGGCTGGCAACCACTTAAAATGAGACCGCGAGACTAATTTTAACTAATCTTTCAAGCGAAACCCGTATAGCATTTGACATTAGCAAAATCCTTGACAAATATTTTTGGGGCTTCTCATCAATCAGAAATAATTTGGGTAAAGTTTTAAACTCGTACGAGACTTCGTGAAGAATCTCTGCCTGAACTATCAGCGCCGATTTGCAAAGAAGTGTTAAACTGACCTTCCCAAACGGTGAGTAGAGCGTGTAGGATACGTTGTCCAGGGATCGCTTTATTGATGCACTACCGGATCAGAAGATTAGCTTTGGTGTACGCCAAGGCAGCCCAAACAGTCTACAGGGGCACTTCAGTTTGCACTGGCTAATCGTTGGGGTCATAACCTGTCAGACTGGCCAAGTTTATCTGGGTTACTAGCCATACGGAGAAGGTTTAAAAGAAGTGAATTCGGGAAGGTCTCGGGCAGACACTGACCCTTCGAGACTGTGGTTTATTCGGCAAGCTGTTGAACGAGGCTCTGAGAACAGGTGGCAGGGGTTTAGTCGTGAAAGAGTGGAACAGTTAGCCATAAGCGACAAGCCTTGTGTATATTCGATGGTGGAACAGTTGCTGTAAACACGGCGGAGCCAAACGCCCTTACAAGAATCATTTAGGGTAATTTTGGTTCTTTTGCACATTTCCAGACTTTGCACATTCACTTCTCGAAATCATTTCAACTGTAAATAATCAATGACTCCTGTGAGCCTACTCCTGAATGCGAAATGCTCTACATATCTGCCTCTGGCTCATATTTAAGCGATATTCCGTTACAAAAGGGCGTCGAAATGTAGTCAGATAGAAATTTTGAATGTAGACATGTGCTTAGTCTATTTAGTTGAGTATAGTTAAGGTGGCTCGGCTGGGTTTTGAGTGACAATACCTTTTAACTTTGAGAAACCTGTGTACCACTATAAACGATCCAACGTTAACACGATTGCTACAGCTGTACTAGAAAAAGATTCAAGTTTTAGATGAGGTAAGTTTTATCGAAATCAGAGTTGCCATAGCAACGCTATGACGTCATTCCCCGTTTTAAATAATATAGAATTACTTGTCATCAAGAGATAATTTTGGAAAACGCTCTCTATATCTTCGACCTGACGTACTTGTCCTAAGGTCTGCAATATTTTAAGAATTTCCGCTATGGAAGCGTTTTCGAGAAAATTTCCAGTGACGTTTTAAGGTGTTAAAATATAACCTAAAACAAAACAACTTTGAAATATTATTGAAAACTATGTCTACAAGGCTTGATGAAATAACATTTTGGTCTTAAATGAATTTTTATACCATCCAAATACCTTGAGTGAAAATCTCTAGGAAAGCGCTCCGTTTGAATATGAACTGGCCTGTAGTGTTATGTGTGATAAGATATGATTGCCAACTCCATCTATATACACAACGCGTAACGCAATGTTACAGTGTGTTTTAATACAAACACGGTTCTAAATCTTTTAAAATACTGTTATCAACGATATGATGTGTGATATTACTTAAACGTCTACATACACATTTCAGTAGAAAAACGCAAGGATATATTTTTACTTGAGTGAGGAACAGATCCATTGACGACATATGAAAGTTGACATTAAGCGCGCATATAGCGGCGTCACCGCAATAAAAAAACTTTAATGACAAAAATCGCCACAGGTTTTAATTCAGACTGCTGAGATGAATGTTGTTTCTGGGTGGAAATTTTAGGATAAAGTACTTATAATTAATTAAGACTTTCGACGAGGGTTGCCAACTTCATTAAATGTCCGTTAAAAAAGAAAGAAAAAAAGAAAGAAAAATGTTATTTAATGTTCCCACCATGATCGAACTCCGGAGCCGGGAGCGCTGGTTATAGGTCAGCAAAACAGTGCCCCGATCGATTGCATCACAACGTCACAAGAAATCCGTTGGGGTACATTTTAATATTTCAACAGTCTGTGTCCAGTTCTCTCCTATTTTTTAAACCATGCGTATTTGTGTCACGCTAAGATTGGTCTCAGTTTCAACTTTTACAAATGGTAGCGAAACTTAAAAAAAGTCCTTCTGAGCTCGAAGCCTTGTGCAATGGTCAGCGAAATTACCAAGAAAAGTTTACAGCCGCGGTTACGGAAGGAGTGAAAATTTGCATATTTTTCCCAGTCTGCTATAACTCGTTCATTACGCTTTCCGCATTTACAAATTCAAAAAGTTCTGACGTCATAATTGTGACGTCACAAAAAAAGGTGGTACAAAGTTTCTATTTTTCCACCAAATATATCATATTTTGAAAGAGCTTGAACAAAGGACTAATATACTGAAAACCGTAACTTGCGATGACAAATATTTCTCGAGTTATAACGTACATTTCCTATAAAATCAACTCCAGTGGTGGAGCAAAGTGCTTATAATTTAAGGGATGAAATAATTGTGACGTCACATTTTATGACGACACAAAACTAGTGTGTTAGTGTTAAGAACGGTGCCTCGTATTGTTATTGCGCATACGTTATGCGCAATGCGCGATAGTCACGCGAGACACTGGTTATTATTTAAACTCGAACGCGCGAGGCATATGTATAAGGCTAAGTGATCCGCCCACTTTTCATGTCAAACTGTTAACTTCCTGGCTCAGTTTCTTAACTTACGAGATACATAACCCATTGACGACCGGGCTATTTTTCAATTTTAGCAGTTCCCAAAAACACTTTTACGCGACCGTCTGCGCAGTACATTTAGAGTGCAAAAAAGTTACAAAAAGAACTATTTCTCGGTCTAGAATAACTAGCATGACTAATTTTCGAATAAAATACACCAGTTGCGTATCGAAAATTGCCCAAGAAACTGATTTGGAAACCAAAATTGCAAAAAAAAAACAAAAAAAAAACACAGACATCTTTGCAAAAGGCGACGCGAGTGAAGTTAGGGGCCGATTACATGGCGAATTTCAGCCCGGTTTCCTGAACAAGTCTTCTTAAAACGACGTTTGCGATTGCATGAAGAAAGTTTCAGCCCCGCGGGCTTTATTTCAGCCCGGGAAAACGGGCTGAAAAACCTCATGTAATCAGAATGAAACTTCAGCCCGGGCTGAAAAGCGAGGTCACCTGGGTAGAAAAGTGCACTTGGGCGTGCGCAATGATTTATTTTCAATGAAACAAGATGGCGGCATGGGCTGTCAGCTCGGGCAGAAATTCGTCATGTAATCACAACAAAATTCCAGCCCGGGCTGAAATTTGCCATGTAATCGGCCCCTTATAGCTTAGAACTGTAAAATGCAAGTTTTGTTTTGTTTACATAAAATCGCTTTTCAACCTATATAATGAATGAACAAACACATAAAAAAGGACAACAAAATATTGTTTTGATTTTTTTTCAAATATCCGTCAGTTTATCTTTAAAAGCAAAACGCGTACCATTAGCGCATCGAGGAACCATCCATGCAAGCAAAATTGGCTAAGCACAATGCAAAATTCAAGATGTCAATCCGACTGAATTTGGACACGTTTTATAAACATTTCTCAAAAACTAACAAAAACACAAAGAAAAAGTCAATCACAAATTGATATCAACATAAATTCCCATCGAAAATTGTAAATTCTTTTACCATAATGTTCCTCGGCTGCTTGAAAATTCTTTAAAACGCCGCATTTTCGGTTCTGACTTCCGAACAAGCTAAGAAATATCGCCCCGCATTGATATAAACATATGAAGTTCCTCGAAGCAAATTTCATCGCTTGAAGCTCTTCTTTTTCCACAATAGCGGCTTTTGTGATTATTCTTTAAAGCTTTTTCTTTCCATTTTGAATCTTTTGAATGTGTGTTATTACTCAGACAATACGGAACTACGGTTTTGAAAACCAAGCACATGCCGAGCGCGGCAGCCATTTTGGTAGAATTTGATATTCTTGTCCGAGTAACAAACCTCTCTTTTCTAGTACCTCCCTAAAACCACTAAATAAATGCGCAGTAGACGGATCAACTAGTGTCCTTTTTCTTACATAAAACAAGCATTATCTAGGCATAAAATCCAAAGAAAGGCCGGCATGTTGTTATTTCCAATCAGTAAAAGTTTTTGTTTTGGCGGCCAAACTCACGTTGTTTGAAATGTTTGTTTACCTGAGAAAATCTTTTGCCAGTGGCCATTTTTGTGAATAAAAAAGTCTATAACAAAAGCAGAAAACTGTTCTAGTTAAGTCAAACAATGCAAACGTCGAAAATGAGAATAGAGACGAGCAAAGCGTTTCCAAAAGGACGGTTTTTGACAATTGATGAAGATATAAAAACCGCAAGGCTGAAGCCAGCAACTAAAGAAAACACGCCGGCCGCTCCGATCGAAGCTGGGAAGCATCCGACTAAAGTCTTCCCTCCCTCGATTACTGGCAAGCATCAGGTTATTACTAATAGTTTAATCATTCGTAAACACATTCGTGCATTTAGGTACAATTGATTTCCTTTATTCTCTATTATAGGCAAGTGACGTTTTTCGAAGTCGCATCGTGTCAGTTCTCAACTTCTTTGCATTTGAACAAATTTTGATAGGCGAAAAATGTGCCATGATATAAAAAAATTGATAAATATGCCATGATAAACTGGAAAGAAATCGTATATTTTTTAGATCAAATGAAGAAGTAGACTTCGGCAAAAAAGTGTTTTTTTGTAATTCACGATTCTTTTTGAAATTAAAGTGTACTTATTTTTTCCAAAGTTATCAGAGAATCCATTAAAACTACAGCAGCTTCACAAGAAATTAAACAACGTGAAATTGTGCAGAAATGCTTAATATATATTTTGTTATATTATTTTTTTTCTGTTAGTAGTTCACCTACCCCTCTGGATCCAAGGTACACCATTCCGGTAGCAATTTGCTGGGCAAATAAGACCAGGTCATATGCCTGCAGCTGCACAGTCGCGTCCTCTCCCACATGATACTTGTCATCAATTCCCCGGCTTTTTCTCAAATATCCTAGCAAATCTCCATAAGCCATGTACTCCATGACGAGAATTGGTTGAACTGCAAGCACCGATAAATCATTTTAAATTCATTTGCAAGTATATTTAGTCGAAGCCTGGCATTTTGTTTTGTTTATTATAGAGTTTTCACTGACGTCATGTCAAAATTTAGAAGCAGTTTTCTATTCTAAAAGGTTTATGGAATTGTAGAGAGTTTTAAACTACACATCTGGGCCAAATTTTGAAGCGCAAGAGCATTTCATTCAAGAGTTATAGGCGAATGAGTATTTAGTAAGAAATGTATGGAGCGGCCATCTTGGTGTCCCACTTAGGGACACCAACATGGCGGCCAAAAATTGAAAGACTTTAAAGTCTTAACAACACCAAAAATCTCATCTCATCGGCTTATAAACATCTATAATTCAATAATAATTTTCAACTAGTTCAATTTTGTTTATTTTCACGGCTTATCTGAAATAGCGTGACGAATTGCGTGACACATTTACAACCTTTATAAATCGAAAACGAAACATCGTTAAAACCTGAAACTTTTTGTGAAAGATTATAACACTGGTATTCACATACCATGTTAGAAACAGCTTTGTAGGATGTATACTTTAGATTTTTTAATTTTTATGACGTCATGTGAAAACACTCTATTGGATGGTTACCAAACGAGAACAATAGTTTACTTCAAGAATGTGGCTTGTGATTGGACCCAAGTTTATCCTATGCATAAAATATAAGTACGATGCTACAGGTCCGATAACTCCTCAGAGACATCAAGTCAAACGTTAAATTCAGTGCATGCCAAATGCTTTCCAATAACTGAAACAAGATTGGATCCAACGCACTTAAGCGAAAGACCTAACCTTCTCGGACATACAAGGATGGGGTGGGGTTTATTCCCCTTAAGGTTTTTCTCGAACTTTATGAAAAGTATTTATTCTTAGCGCATGCCGTCTTCATTTTGGTCAGTAAAGTGTGAAGAGAAACGGTTGCTATGGTATCAAGAGATGACGTCATATGTAGCATGCGGTCAGGCCATTTTTGAAAAATGCGTGTTTTTCACCTGTTTCAGTGAAAAGAAACGTGGAAAACGCTACCAAATGGAGCACAATGTTTAATTATATCATATTTTACAACTCTAGCAAAAAATATTTTTAATTTCCGTATTTTTTGATGAATTTTAATTTTTAGTAAAATCCAAGATGGCGGTCATCTTGGCCGCCTTTTTGGATGACGTCACGGATCACCAGCAGTATCACAACTCATATTATTTACTTCATCTTCAGCACACGATAGGCTATCTATTAGATGTAAAATATTTTCAAAATATTGCAACCCCAAAATCCACGGTGTGGGTATAAGTTTGGGTGTAGTACGTCCGAGGGTTAACCCTAAATACGAAACCACTCGCAAACACTAATAAGCAAAAGCGTCATCTGTGTCATAAACAATTTAAATTTAGATTTTACTTTCACGATTAACATTAACGGATGATCATGCATCTTTGTTGCATGTGCAGCTTTTCAACTTTGGGTCTTAAAAGAAACGCACCCTTGCAATCTTTCCATACCAACTATAGTAATGAAATCAGTATGAAAAGAAGAGGGAAGAATTGGGAAAATAACAAAACAAATAGCAATCGTTTACGTGTGGTAGTAACACAACCAATAAACTTGACAATGTTTGGCGCAGCATCTTCTGCAAGACGTTTTCCCAACTCGATCTCCCTCATCAGCGCAGTTCTTCCATTCTCACCAGCAAGGGCTGCAATTTGAGAAATGGGATTACATTCTGATAGCTACAATTTCTAATCCATACAATACAACATTGGATATATAACATGGTTGTATACGCTAGCACTCTAATTTTAATGATTGTTTTGATGAAAAAACGTAACCCATTCAACCCTATTTAGACCGCGGGGCGGGGGGCGTGGAATTCCCCTCCCCCCCCCCCCCCCCCCCCGTCCCAGTCGAAGACTAAAATGGAAATGCCCGGTCTAAATAGGGTTAAGGTTTTGTATTCGTGTATACGCCACACGTGCATCGTTTGTATATACACTGTAACAAAGAGGATTTAACGTATAGCGCGTGGAGATTAATCAATGTACGAGTGGTAAATATGATGTACAAATCAATGTAGTGATTCAACAGTTTGCACATTATTAACTACCAAAAAAAGACTAGTGCAAAAAACAAAAAGGGCAAACGCTCCGTCACGCGTGACCAGTACTCCACAAGACTGAAATGAACATATGAATATTTCTTTGTAACGTCCGAGATTTGAATGAAACCTTGAAGATCTCTCTGGAAAACACTTTGAAAATCACGAGTTAACGGAAAAATAACTTCGCTACACGCATGAAAAAACAAATATTGTTCGGATATGTAACATTTCAAATAAAATGATATTTTGTTGCCCTTTGTTTCCGAAAATGCGGTAAAATTCTCACGGGAATTCCGAATCTCGGAATGAATTTACAAAACCGACGCGTAAACTTGAAAAATCCATTCAAATTTTCAAAAATACTGGTCACGCGTGACGGAGCATGGCTGTAATATTTAAACAGGTTAATCCTTCAAACATAAAACTGGTATCAATGGGGACCCTGTATTACCAATTAAAAATATATAAATATATATTGATTAAGATAGAAGCGTGCTAGATTATTTAAAAGTAATGATTAAATGGATAAAACTAAGAATCCTTGACATTTAAAAGAAGTAAACAGGGAGGTTATGGGCGGCACGGTGGTCTAGTGGTTAGCGCGTCGGACGTGTTGTTTCCTTAGACAAGAAACTTTACTCCACACTGTCTCTCTCCACCCAGGTGAATAAATGGGTACCGGCGATAAAATGCTGGGGGTAACCCTGCGATGGACTAGCATCCCATCCAGGGGGGAGTAGCAATATTCCTAGTTGCTTCATGCTAACAGAAACCAGGTTAAGCTCCGGCCGTGTGGGCCATTTGTGGCTCGAGTGCGACTTTGCCTTTTACCTTTTTTATAAAGTAACAAAGTTCTAATGAATAAAATCTATGATGGCACGAGTGCGGTCCTTTAGTTCAAAAGTTTTAGCATTTACAGACAAATTATTAAAACTAATGAAAAAGATCGCTTTGGAAGTAATATATCTTTAGAAAATTAATGTCAGTACTTAGAGATATTATACATCTAAGAGGTTCTTTGGTTCAAGAGTTTTAACATTTACAGGCAATAGCCCAATTTCGATATATCAAAATTCAACTTGAAACAAAAGACATCGCTACGAGGCTTAGGGGAATAAACCATATAAATCCCTACTATCATTCCCCTAAGCCTCGTAGTGATGTCTTTTGTTTCAAGTTGAATTTTAAAATATCGAAATTGGGCTATTGTTTTAACCCTCGGACGCACAAGGTGGGGCCGGGGGTTGGATGCCTCTCCCCCTCCCCATTAAGATTTTTCTCCGAATTTTTAAGAGCATTTATTGTTAGCTCATGCTATTTCAAGGAGGTGTTCATTTATCCTTCAGACACATTTTGGTAAAGTTTTACGACAATCAGTTCCCATGATAACGAGATATTGACGTCATAAGTAGCATGGGATCAAGCTATTTTTTTAATAAAAATTCGTGTTTTTCACCTTTTTCGGTGAAAAGAAACATGTAATTTTTAGTTAAATCCATCTATTTTGGATGACGTTACGGACCTCCAGCAGCGCCATAATGCATAATATTTACATTATTCTGTAGAACACATCACAGGCTATCCATTAGAGGTAAAAAAAATTCCAAAATATTGTAACACCGTAAAAACCCAAGGGAGAGGTTGCAACTACCCCCCCCCCCCCCCCCCCCCCCCCGCTCCTTGTACCACGGTGAGAATATAAGTTTGCGTGTACGTCCGAGGGTTAAAGTAATAAATAGGACCGCTTTGGAGTTTTTATATATTTGAGAAAATACCGTCAGTGCTAAAAGATCTTATGTATTAAGGGGCCTGTGTGTATTCTGGCAGCGTAAGAGTGGCAAATAAGGAGAACATATTTTCTCCCAACGCCGTCAATATAACGCAGTACTGCCGTCTACAAAAATCACAATTATTTTTTTATCACGATTTAACAGTTGTTCGGGAAAAAAAGAAACAAAACTAAAAACAACAACTGCTGATTAAAACTAAAATTCTTAGTAGCCATGAGCTGTCGTATACGACGTTTCTCACGCGTATATAATCACATTTTTGTTTTGCAAAAAAATGTGTCGAAAACTTTTCACGCCATAAATTCCTCATTGAAACAAAATAAAACCCATAGAACATATTTATAAAGTATCACAAAGTTAAAATCGTCGACAAAATTGGTGAATAACGCAAACTTAGGTAGTTTTTAGCCAAAACGTTTTCCAAAATTATGATTGCGTGATTAGCGCGCGCATACAACAGCTTGATGTAAAGAAACTGTTTTAACAGAAAAAAACAGCTTTAAAGTGTCAGTGCGAACAAATTTTTAAATTTCATTTCTTTTGCATTTGTCGCAAGGAAATAATGTACTTAGTAACCTGTCTAAACCGATTTTCAATCCGATCACGTAAAAAAGTTTTTTCGTCCGTACTTTACCCTAATGCACGGCCGTCATTAAATTTGCATGTTCCTGAAGTTAGAAGATAGCTAGCGAAAGTGAAGTCAGAGACTCAAAATTAAAATTCCTCTGTTCACACGTTCTCCATAAAACCTATGTAAAACGCACGTGTAGAGGCATTAAACCTATTCTTTTATGCCGTTCTCGCTGCCGTTGTAGTCATGAGTGCTATGATTTGAGACATCGGGAAAGTGCTGTACAATTTTCATTTAAAACATCAAACAGGCATGTTTTCTTCGAAAATCAACAAAACTTTGACGTTTCCATCGTCGATCTGCTAGTGAATCCTGTAAATACCGAAGTGAGAGGATTCTGGGAACGAATTTGTGAGTCTCAGAAAATCGCAATAACGTGTCATATTTGCATTGAATTCGTATGGGTGTGTATATGCACTCTAAATTGCTATGTTGAATAATAACAGCAAAGATCTACCACAGCTTTTTCAGCCAGGCACTAAATATGGTGTGCCATTTCTATTTGATCAATTGTAAAAGTTCTTAGTTTCTCACACCATTCATCCCGTACCAAAATTGCCCACATCAACATAAGGTTCGCGCAGGTTTTCCCCTGTCTTTACAACACCATTTATTTCAATAGCCAACCGTAATGTATTAGAAGTACTTTTCAAGTATCATTGATTTAAGTAATTTGACACTACGAGTCGTCTCGTTATTACTCGTGGCGTACAAGTTTTCAAGACAATATGCAAGGCGTTCATGAATAGATAGGACCATTTGATATTGTGTTCGCCGCTTATTGCTGTGGATTTTGTTCTGGCAAGTTTTCTGTTTTATGTAACTTGCCATTTGCTTAGCGATCAAGGTTTAAAGTGCCTATCACCCCTAGAAAGATATTTTCAGAATCAACTCTATGGGCATTGAATAGTTGAATGGTAGAATATTTATTGTTTTGAACGTCGCGATTGTGAGTTATAGAGATTTCAATTTACAAAATGCTAATTAGATAACGTCAACCCGGGAATTTGCCATTATTTCTACGCCAATTTACAATACGCAGTTTAAAGCTTGAGGATAATTAATTTTATAAATACTAAAGATAAACTGTGGATAGTCAACTGATTCGTAAAAGATATTAATTGGAGGTGAAAACAAGTAGTTGTATAATAAATGATTCCCGGGTTGACGTCATCTAATTAGCATTTTGAGAATTCAAATCTCTATAACTCACTAACACGACGTTCAAAACAAGAAATATTTTACCATTCAACTATTTAATGTACATAGAGTTGATTCTGAAAATAACGTTCAAGGGGTGATAGGCACTTTAAAGTGTCGGCTACTGAATGTAGTGAAGGTAGTGTAGTCTTACTTTTTAGACATAATTTTAGGTTTCTCCGTAAAAGCACTCAAAACACTCGGGAATGAATGCTGCAATGGGTTAAAGACGCCACGAGCTGAAGCTCTGTACAGCTTCTTGTTATATTAAATGAATTCAATAGATTCTCACGTGTAAAGCATTTCGCGGCAACAGGCATTCGTCTTGCTCTTCCATCTGCTGCATTAAAATTTGCTTTCCAAACTGCTCCGAATGACCCTATGCCAATGACCTCTAGAAGTTTAATACGGCTTGGCTTGATCTCCCATTTGTCCACGTCTTGATTCAAGACCTCCATCTCAATCCCTTGTTGTTCATCAGGATTAGAAGGAACAGGAACAGGAACACTGTAAAAGTTACTTATAGAATTAATTGTCAGAATTGAGAGCCTATGGCAATATTTAAAAATTATGTTTGCTATTAGAAGCATATGAAATGGACACGAATACGTCTTAACGCTCCAGAGTGAGCTGTTCACTCGTCAAAATATGCATCAAAGAGTCATTGTCAGTAAAAAACATGTTACAAAGAACACTGAAGTGCTTAAGCGCTTGTTAAAACGGGCAGCTGTTAAAAATAGTAGACTAACATATTTTATATGGGGATTAAAAATAATAGCTTTGTTTTCACTTCACTTGCGGGCGGCTCAACTCAGTAACAACTTTATTTTTTTGTTATTACTCATGCGCGTAGCGGCATGAGTTATAAAATGGGCTCTGTTTGTCTTTTTTTATTATTATTATTATTATTTTTTGGTGTCACGATTTTGCATACAAATTTATGCACGCATATATTAAATTGGCACTTCCGGCTCATAGACTTCCTGTTTAGTGACTTCCGGCTACTCCCACTTCCGGTAAAACAGCGTTACTGAAGTGTCACGACGTTAGGTATATATACACTGGCTTCATTGTGGTACAGCCTTCATTTACAAAACATTCAATAGTAAAGAACGCAGTTTGCAGGAACGATGACTGAATGAAAGGAGTAACTCTTCTTCATTTCGGACATCTTCTTATCATGTTTAAAATATATCATAAAACTTTCGTACGCATGCGCATGAGTATAGGCTGCTTGCAGCCTCTTGTTAGTCATGCGCATTGCGCGCATGACTTAAAAAATGGGCTTCGTTTTTCTTATTTTTATTTTTCTTGTTATTTTTTTTGTGTGTGTCACGATTTTGCATGCAAATTTATGCACGCATATTTTAGTAACCGGGTCTCGGGTCACTTACCAATTTCTACAAAAATGGCTACCACGCTCGGCATGTGCTTGGTTTTTAAAACCGTATAGATTCGTGTTATCAGAGTAATTACTCACATTTAAAATATTCAAAATGCAAAGAGAAAGCTTTAAAGAATACTCAGAAGCCGCTATAGTGGAGAAAAAGGAGAGCTTTAAGCGACTAAATCTTGCTTCGAGAAACTTCATACGTTTTCGGGGCGATCAAATCCAAAGAAGCGGAGTTTTAAAGAATTTTCAAGCAGGCGAGGGACTTTCGTAAAAGAAATTTCATTTTTCGGTGAGAATTTATGTCGATATCAATTTGTGATTGACTTTTTCTTTGTGTTCTGTGTTCTCTTTAGTTTTGCATTTTGGAGAAATGTATGTTCCATGATATTATGTAAACAAAACTTGAATTTTATAGTTCTATTTACTTCGCACGCGTCGCCTTACGCAAAGATGTCTGTGTATTTTTTGCAATTTTGATTTCCAAATCAGTTTCTCGGGTAATTTTCAATACAAAGCTGGTGTATTTTATTCGGAGTAGTCATACTTGTTATTCTAGAAACTAAATGCAAGGCTGATCGGACAGCTATAAAGGGTATTTTATTGCCCAATATTTCGGTTAGGCAAAACTAACCTTCATCAGGGGTTTGTAGCCCCTGATGAAGGTTAGTTTTGCCTAACCGAAATATTGGGCAATAAAATACCCCTTATAGCTGTCCGATCAGCCTTGCATTTAGTTTTAAGTTTTATTCAATACTGCTGATCCTGATCTACACCAAGATCCAGCTTCACTTCGCCATGCAGTTTGTCCAAGTGGTCCTTGCTTTATTTGAGAGTTACTTGTTATTCTAGGCCGAGCAAAGGTTGCTTTTGTGACCTGTTGTGCACTGTAAGCACAGAGTCAACGGCAGACGATCGCGTAATACTGTTTTTGAGGATTGCCAAAATTGAAAAATAGCCCGTCGTTTACTGATTTTATTGTTTTTAAAAGTAGTCTTTTCAAATGTAACAGAAAGCAGTTATGGTTTGGGAAACATTAGACGCAAACTTGTTTTCTTCATGAAGCCAATAATCCCGGGAAACGCTAGTAAATATAATATTGAATTAAATAGCGCTTTCTGAAATAAAGTTTGCTTTCAAGATTTTTTGATTCGCGAAAACATTATGCGAATCATCTTCAGGGATAAGAATGGCATTCTATATACACAAAGGAATTAAAAGTCGGAAATTTTAGAAAATACTAGATATAATAAAGCAGGTTGCTGAATTGAAATATCTAAATATTTATTTTGTGATGTTTATGATTTAATTCGCAGACGCCAGCTCTCTGCGCTGCAATTAGGATAAGCTTATTAAATATATCGCCAAGCCTCCCGGAAGCAAAAAATCACTGAATTCTGATACGTATTTGACTCTTTTAATCAAAGGAAAGACATTTTCATTCAAGGAAATATGAGTCATTAAAAAGTTTCGACCTTTTATAGAAAATATATTTTGGATTCAGTGGCTGTCAAATTACATTATGAAATTTGCATAAAGCAGAATTGTTTATTGTGCTTTGAAGAAACTGTGAAGCCTGGAAAAAACTTATTATAGATGGCAAAATCAAAGCATTTTTTTAAAGAACCAGCTTTAAGTTATGGAAACATTTCATTTTGATTTGGTCTTAAAATCACGGAGAGATTTTAAAGAACGCGTCACGCAACGTTTATTTACAAAATGTTTGACTGATTCATAGCAATTATCACTAAAGATTTGAAAACTTTAAAAAAATCCCAGATATCCTGAATACGATTTCCTGTTTATTTAGGGCCTACAAAAAGTTAATGACAATCCGGGCAGCAGGGGGTATCTGGGTTAAAAATCAAGGTGCGAGGGTGGGTCTGCCTGGCCGGGAGGGGGTAAAAAATTATTGCATCCGTCGGGGGGGGGGGGATTTTTTTCTGGAATAACCCATTTTACACACTTTGCATGCGATTTAGTAACACAGGAATACTAATTCTTTATATTAATTATCAATTTTCTTTTTACAGTATGTTGGCCACATGCAGTCCTCGACTGCCTATTTTTTTAAGTAGTCTTCAAATGTTACAGAAATAATTCATGGCTTGGAAAATAATAGACGAGTGTGGATTTGATCAGAAATCAATAAATTAAATATTAAAAGCGAGTACAGAAAAATTGGTAACTTCAATCAATGCGTCTTAGAGTCTCATGCGCATGACTATAGGCTAAGTGTAACCTCTTGTCTTTATAATAATTCCAATCAAACCACCAATGGCCATGGCATGATTCACCTGTCTGAACACAGTTGATTAATACTGACGCGACGATTTTCCGTTCCGAAGAATTCAAAAGGTACATTTTGCTATGTATATTGGCATAAGGGTTACGGTCGAGTCATAACAATAAAAAATTAGCCCCATTCAGGATATCTGTTCCACAGTTTTTCTTAATTTTGCCGATTTTCAACCTTGTTATTTAATAGATAATTACTGAGGCGAGCGGCATTATTGGATATAATGCGGCCTCAGCTGCCTGCATTATATCCAATAATGCTGTGAGCCGAAGTAATTATCTATTATAATTACTGATCGTCATCCAAACCCATTGTTTTCTGTGTGCAATTATATCACCGAATGCCGCCGCCCTTTTGTATTTTTGTGGAAAACAAGAAATCAAACAATTCATGACATTCAATGGATGTTTTTATTCAAGGTAACGGTTACATAAGCCATTGTTTTCATGAGTGTAACATGACATGTACGTGTGAAAAATGCAACCAGAAACGAGTTATCGACTGTTTGTTTGTCAAGGTTGATGTCAATTTGCATATTGCTCGACAAACACAGTTGTTTGTGAAAGTCAACTCATTGTTGTTTGGAATGATGGCGGAAAGCTGCTGGGAAAGCAGTTCGGAGGAAGAATTGTTTCTTACTCAGGTATATTAAGGCCTGGGTCAGTTACGATACATCCAAAAACTAAGGGGGGTGGTCTATCTCATTAAGTATGGAACATATTGATATCAAACTTGGCCAAAGGCTTAAACCTGATACAAAGATTAATTTTGATGAGAAGTTGTCACGAAAAGAGTCACGCAACTGATTAAGGTCTCAAATTTCCATGTTTTTCTTTAGGCTAACTGCAGGAGAACTTAAACCACTCTGACTGACAAAATATCTTTTGGATATGTTTAAGTGCGCAAAGTCATACACGAAACTAACTGGAAGGCGTGTCCAGGTCACGTGACGATTGAAATGTCACGATTTTGTTGTCACGTAATAACTAGAACACAGTCATATCGCGTAGGTGGACCAAGTTTCCAGTTACATTTGGAAAGTACCTTAAAAGGGTAGAAATAATGCCACTTAAAACTCTCAGGAAACACAATTTTTCCTTGTCTGCAAGAGCACTGAAGGAACAAACCGGAAGTAAAAGCTCAATTGGTCACGTGATAGGTTGCCATGGAAACATCAACGTCAAAACGGACTGTCTCAACAAGTGGAATGACTTTGCCAAGTCTCATACTTATGACACGTTTCCTTTTGAAGTTACACCACCCCCCTTACTCTTTTTGATAAAATAGGGGCAGAGCCAGTCCTTAATATACCTGAGTACGCAGTCAACATTTACTGCTAAGTCGGACGAACACGATGGTAAGTCGGCTTACTTTCAGTCGTTGCATTTCCATTGGTTTTGCGTAGTTGTATGTAATCCGATCTTATCGTTGTTAAGGAATTGGTGTGTCGACGAGTGAAGGGGATGGAATATACTCAGAGGATAATGTTGAAATCTGTTGTATTAAAGTGACGGAAACTGTAAGTTAGGAATGTTCTTTGTATTAAAAATACTTATTGTGGTGTTTTTGGTTGTTTCTAGTTAGTAAAAAATATGGGGGAAAGTGCTTCACCAGTGGATATATGCATGTAAAGCTAGCTGCATTATTAAAACTAAAACACGCAGCATTATTTTTAATAATGCAGCTTGTTGCGTCGACGAAGGAGACGCTTCCTAATCTTGTCGGCTAGGCGGAACGAATCGAGAAAAGTGTCGGTACCAAATCTGCGCCATCTTGAAGCGTCACAATAGTATCCAGCATGCTTAGCGCGTCGTCTAGGCGGAACATCGAGAAAAGTGTCGGTACCAAATCTGCGCCATCTTGAAACGTCATAGTAGTATCCAGCATTCGCAGCGCGTGGAAATCAGGTTCCGAAATGTCACATGTGAATAATCTATTTGTCTTGATTTAGTTTGCGATATTTTCCCGATTTTGGAATCGTACGGCTCAATACTTCAATGCCTACTAAAAGTACGCAGTGGAAAAATTGGACGAAGGTTCTTCTCCGGACCAAGTAAGTTGTTGGGTCTCTTTGGAATCAAGCAAGAAGTTATCGGATTCTCCTCGCTACCGTTCTGGTATGTTTTGATTGTTCTATCTTGATTTTGCTGTGGTTCTCTGCCTGATTTGGGAAGCTTTCACCTAAATACCGACGTCGTTCTTCGCGATGTTCTACGGTACGGTGGAATTCGCTGTATGTCTTGTAGCAATAATTCACTGACCTGCCGCGCCAGGCGAACGCAGATTAACTTTACAGTGCTCGTAATTGCGCCTGTATCGGGCGCATTTGCGACTAAAGATTTCGCAGTTTTGTGACTAAATTTGTCTAGCTAATAAAGGAATTATATTCAACAGTCTTGTGTCTTACTTGCAACTGGTAGTTGTAATTTTATCCGAAAAATCCTGCGAAATTCACGTTGAATGTTGCGTGACTTAATCGTCGTAACGCGGTGTCCAAGAAGTTTTATCACGGGAGCACTTTTTTCATTCTCAGAAATTTCTCATTTCCGGTTCCGGTATTAGTACATGATTTCAGAATCGGAGAAATAACCGACATGAAATCAAGACAAATATACTATTTATATGTGGGAAAAATCTGAGACCTTTCGGAGTACACAACACGACAGGATTTTGCCCGATCCCATGGCCATAGCGTGAATGTTGAATGTTTGATGTCGGCCCGACGTTTTTGCCTGCGTGACATATCTCGCGACATAGCCCTTCAAACAGTGGCTGAATTAATTCATGAAACTGAGGTACTAGGTCACGACGAGGTGACACGGTATAAGGAGACGCACTATAATCTATGATTACTACTAGTTTTAGTTTTAATAATGCTGTGTGCCGATTTAGCACGTGTAAGATTACCCCTGATAATTTCCCTGCCACCAAAAAAGACCGCACCCGTTTTTCTCACACACTTAGTTTGTATTATTTTTCTCTCGGCATTCGGTGATATAATGCAGACAGAAAACAATTGGTTTGGATGACGATCAGTAATTATACCGACGATAAAGAGATCGGGCTAACAAATCGTAGCCTGTGCATCGGGTCTTGAGACGAAAATGAGTTTGAGATAAGGCTCAAAACTACCAGGAGACTATACATGTAGACCTTACTTTTTTCTGTGCTCCATTGTATAAGTCGCTCGTTCGACGAATAGTAACGCAAAAGAGTGGTATTAAGAGCGCCTGTTTCTGGTGAAAAGCTAAACGTTGATCATGATGATTAATTAGTAATAGTAATTGGACTGAGTGGAGTACAATTCAGGGAGTAATTGGGCGTAATGGGCGTATTGGGAGTAATTACGAGCACGATTACGCCTGAATTGTACGACACGAAGTTCAATTACTAATTAATCGCATCGATAACAAAATTCGAGATTAGAAAGTCTATGTCGACTCTTTTGTACTAAAAACGTCTAGGATATTTTCTATCAGTTTGAAAGTAGAAGAAAATCAGCAAATAAGAACCTATTCTAGTGCAACTGATTGACACGCGCGCAACTTAGGTGTCCAATTACAGCTATCCAATTACAAAAAGTTGTAATTGGACAGCTGTAATTGGAAACCCACGTGACCGCGCGCCAATTACGTGACAAATAGGCGCGCCGATGACCAATCACAATCGAGAATTTTGTTATTGATACGATTAGAATGGTAATGATCATGATGATAATGATGTGCGTCCATTGTTGGTAGCAAGGGGCCATCAACATCCCTTTGCGGATATCTATGCGGATGAGATAGTGAGTTCAAAACGGGCGTAGAAGTGACTCCCATTGGTAGGACAAGTGTGCCGGAGACGGAGAAGTAAAGGTTCTTGCTGATCTTTATTTGCGCTGGACGTGATTTCTCTTAACCTCGACTACACGGCCCTCCTCAGCGATAGGAAGTCACATAATGACAGTGCGCCAGAAGGTATGGTCCAGGGCTGTAAGCGCCCAGGAAGTGTTTGGTCTATCAAGGGCCTTTAATCGCTTGCCCTTTCCGTTGTGTGACCGCCTCCCTGAGGGGAGTTCCACTGCCGAAGATCTGCTAAGGTATGCGTTTGTCTGCACTCACTACAATGGGACCTGCTAGAAGCCGACTTGTCGTTTTATATCATTGTGTGCATGGACATTGCATGAAACGGCCACCGTTTCCAGCGTGTTTCAACCCACCCACTGTAGTGGCATGTAGTTCCCAGACTCCCCTGAGTCCTACATGTTCAAATTCAAATTGCGGCGGTTTGTCAGTTTTTCGACGTGGTTCATCAAAGACCGACTCGGTACTTCTTATTGGTTTAGAATGTACGGAAGGACATATTTGATTTTACTGGTAGTTGATCTTATCAGCTCAATATTTATTCGAATGCGGAATATTACAGGAAAAGCTGCAAGGAGACGCAAACAAAGTGCGGATCGATTCTAGGGTTGTTTATAAGAAATCGAGTGTTTTCAGTGTTAATCGACCGCGAATAATTATAATTGCTTCAAAAACATTAACAATTCATAAGTTTATCAGCTTATCAAACGAGGTAAATTAATCACGTGCATCTCATTGGGAAAAGCTTGCATGGATACAGAAATGTGGGCATTTGATATTTGTTCCGTCGTAACGCAGGGTTGAATGTCAAAACAATACAATGATCGCTGAATTTTTAGGTCGTTATCTTGCTCTTTATATTATATATAAAATCAAAAGAACGCTGGAAGCTGTGTAAACTTTAACGATTTGGTGACACATTGATCGAATTCTATTTAGACAGCACAGAGACCACATACCACAAAGTTGAGATGATCAATCAGCAAAAAACAAGTTTTTAAAAGATAAACTCTATTCATGCAGTGTCCTGTTTCACAGAAGTTATAATTAACACGTAAAGGACGAAATTTGACCGATTTATTTGAACTGATTCGTTATTATTTCAATATCGTTTTTGCAGCTTCAACCATTTTATTAATGACAACAAACAATCCTCATATCTATAGTAACGAGAATAGTCTTGCAACAACTCAACCAAAACAGTATTTAAAAAAAAATTTTTTTAAAAAAACCAGTAGATTTACTAGCAACCTTTATGGCATTTCTGATGTTTGTTTATGGGATCCCAAATACATGGGTTCCCAAATCTCCACTGAGGACAGTGGGTATTGTAGGGGGGGGGGGAATTGTGTATGTATAGGTGTGGTTGTGAAATTAAAAAAATAAATAAATAAATAAAAATAAAAATAAAAAAAATAAAATAAAATAAATAATAAAAACAAAAAATCAAATGAAAAAAATAATAATAATAATAAAAAAAAATAATAATAATAAAATAAAATAAAAAGCAAAAAAAAAACCATTTGCTAGGGGTTAGCATTTTAAGAGGGGGGGGAACCTATTTGCTAGGGGTTAGCAATTTTAGAGGAAAAAAAACACTCATGTACTAGGGGTTAGCATTTGTAGAAAAGGGTTAGCATTTGAAGAGAGGGGGGAGGGGGAAACCCATTTGTTAGGGGTTAGCAATTGTAGAGGGGAAAAGTATTCATGTGCTAGGGGTTAGCATTTATAGAAGGGGGCGGGGGAAACCATTTGTAAAGGGTAGGGTTAGGTCTAACCATCCTAGGGGTTAGTAATTGTAGAGGGGGGGAAGAACCCATTTGCTAGGGGTAAGCATTTGAAAAGGGGGGAACCTATTTGCTAGGGGTTAGCAATTTTAGAGGGAAAAAACACTCATGTACTAGGGGTTAGCATTTGTAGAAAAAGGGGGGAAACCAATTTACGAAGGGTAGGGTTAGGTCTAAGGGGATGGCTTATCAACCCTATGGGTTAGTAATTGTAAAGGATAAAAGTAAACCCATGTGCTAGGGGTTAGTATTAGTAGAGGGGGAAAAGAACCCATTTGCTAGGGGTTAGCATTTGAAGAGGGGGGGAACCTATTTGCTAGGGGTTAGCAATTTTAGAGGGAAAAAAACACTCATGTACTAGGGGTTAGCATTTGTAGAAAAAGGGGGGGGGGGGAAACAACAACTCAAACAATCGTTTTTTTAAACGGAACGTTTGAAAGAGGGATGATTGAGACTGTAATTTTGCAATCCGCTTGCTTTAATAGTTGTAGGTTTGTGTTCTGGTTGAAACCTACAACGGCCTATTTCAGCAAGTTGTTTTCGCTGTCTTCAGAAACCAAACTTACTTGTAAAAACGGTGTATATTTGCCCATACGTCCACCTAATTTACCTATCTATGATTTTCGAACGAAGCAATTCTGCTGAACCTGTTTCGTTAAACGATTTTTGAAACTTTCCTTGAGAATTTTCTTCTTGTTGCAGGCCAATGTTTCATGAAACAGCTGGATATGTTTGCCGGTGCAATTGTTTGTTTTTGACAAACCTGTGAACTATTGTCATCAGACACAAATTCAAAAACAACAAGCCAAGAAAAAAATGAAAGCATTTGCAACTTGCGTTTGCAGTGTGAAGAAGCCGAAGCGGTGCTGTTAGCTTTAATGTAAACAAGCTTAATGAGCTCCTAAAGGCCTTAGGAGCTCATTAATTCCGGCTGTTCAAATCAAAACAAACAACATCAAACTTCGTGAATTTCCGTCATTTTTAACTTCTTTTCTTTGATTGACGTCGACTTAAACTCAACCTTATCCGCCTCTTTTGAAGGAAGAAGAAGTGTGTGACTAGAGTGGAAAACGTCTTTGGAGGCGTCTGGCTGTTTGGTAGAGCAATCAAGATTTACATAATATAAAGCCATATTTCTGGGAAGTGCCAGTAAGTTTATACACATACTTAATAATTTAAGAGTTAACAAGGAAATTAATGGACTTACTTTGCCCTGGCTGTGCTCCCAATGAAAAGGCGTTTGAAACAATAAATGAAAAAACGAAAGACAACCCCTTGGTCAGATGCAGATAGATTTGGCATTGTACTAACATGAACAGCGATTGAGTTACAACAGCAGTGTTTCATTTTGTGGCTCGACATGCAAACTGATGGAAGGGTATAATGGAGAATTCGGAATCAGCCATTTATTCCTGGGAAGTCCAGATGAACTCTTTCAAGAGAAATTTGTTTAAGAGAGGAAGTTGGAATACATCTTGGTTAAGGTAGCGGCGCATTATAATCAGTTATGTGAAAGTTAATGATTAACACAACTACTAACCTTCTTACCCTTCGAAGACTGCAGTACAGGCAGCCGAAAGCTCGGATTTTTAAAACTTTTAAGCCAGAGAACGTTTTTACATTCACTCACAACTAGGACTTTTTCCATGTGAGATCGAACTCTGTGTGATGAATTTTTACACCTGTAGAAATGTTTTTGTCAACCTTGTTTGTTGAGTTTTGTTTGTCAGTGACATAATCGATTTTAGAATGAATCTATTTTGGAATTAAGCTAAACAGAGATTTCTGGTGGGGTGATTATTCATACCTGCCACCAGTCTTCGTTTGCGGATGCACCAGATGATTAGGACAAAACCGCCAACAATTATAACAGCTATCGCTGCAATAATGTAATACATGTACTCCAACGTCGACCCACTGGAAGAAGGAGCGGCTGTAGCGAAAGCTGCAAATTAAATTGTTTAGTGAAAGTAATTATGTTATTTGAAATTTTTATCTAACTCTTACGTATACCATTGAGCCTGTAGATGAATTCTGACAGAATTTTAAATAAACTGAGTTATTCAATGCCTCTATGTTTGGTGCAGCTCTTACATTGGTACTAGTTACAATGTTTTACGTAAGGGTTAGACAATGAACGCGAGTGTTCTATGGGATATAGTGCCTCGAGCATAGATAGAAGTCCACGAGGGCGTAGCCCGAGTGGCACTTCTATCTAATGCGAGAGGCGCTATATCCCATAGGACACGAGCGTTCATTGTCTAACCGTCTTAGAAAATGGTCATATCCGCGAAGAAAACATATGTTATGCAGATTTTATTTATGAGCGTATTTTAATTGTGTCATTCACACTTGGGAATCACGTTGTTATTTTGTTTTGGATGTCGCCGAAATGTTGGTAGAATTTTACGAATAACAATGCTTTTCTTTCTTTGGAGCTTTGTTTATTCTCTGTTGTTTTGATGGCTCATTTTCTCCGGCTATGAGCCAGTATACAGAGCTCGAGGAACTTGAGGCCGTCCTTGCCACTCAAGAGTTACTTGCTTTTGAGAGCGTAGACATATCCGAGTGCTTGGGGGATGATATGAATTCGACGAAAGTGCACGTTTCCAAAAGCCTACGACAGTGAACGAAAAGAGAAAAAGGGAAAGAAAAAGAATTCCAAAGCACGGTGAGACCGTCTTTCGGTTGTTTCGGTGTGTACCGGAGGACAGATGACGTAAAACAAAAGGAACAAAGAACGACAATAATACTAATGCAAAACAAGACCAAAAATACAATACCTCACAAACAATAGAAGACAATGAGTACCGGTACACGCAGAAAGACCCAGTCTTTCGTTTATTTTTTGCATATTGTTGCATAATGTTGTTTAATTTTTGCATTTCGTTTTGTTATTTTGGTGATTAAACTCTTGCTTAAGTTATGTAAAGCGAAAACTTCAAATAAAATTGTCATTGTTATAACTGCAAGTTGTTTTTGTTTAAATTAGCAGCCTGTAATTCATTAGTATGCTCTATATACTCATTAGTATGCTCTATTTTCTCATTAGTATGCTCTATATAGAGCATACTAATTAGGCTTTAAGACAAAGGAAAACAAAAGAATTCATTAGTATGTTCTATATAGAGCTTACTAATGAGTAGTTATTTTACCCCACAATTTCCCTGGGCTTCAAAGCCCCCGCCTCTTTACATAATTTAAGACAGTTTATGGGAAATAGAGCACACAAATACTGGGCACTGATTGGCTGAGTGGGTGTGACCATTTTCTAAAAGAAAGTTCTATTTAATCTTAAAAACTCTGTGACTAGAATTCCAAAGTAGTCATAAAAATTGATAGCTACTGAGCTAAAAATAACTTGCGTTTTTGTTGTTTTTATTTTGTAGAGGTTGGTTGCAATATAATGTTTGAATCTGTGAAGGAAGTTCTAGTATCATCGTTCAATTAAACGCTAATAAGATGCGATTATTTGTGATGCAATCAGTGAAGTGAGTGAGTGAGTGAGTCTGGTGATAAAATTCTGGAGAGTGGCCATTACATAATGCCAAGTCTGGAGTAGTCAATAAGCAATAAAACTTAAGTTATTATGAATATGTAATTTGATACAGTTTATAACACATAATTCAATCATGACCGCGGGATGGCACCAACGTCCTGCAAAAACAGTTGTCCTTGTTTTCCATATCATTATCTTTCATAGGTGAAGATTTCACAGCACAGGTCGTTGAACAAACACCTGAATAGCAAACTCATTACCGGCGGGATCTTTCGTCTACCCAAAATGAGCGAGGACTCGAATGAAAACCCTGGCTTAGGCTGTATATGGTCTCCCAAAATATGGGAGAAAACAAGAATTTGCGGCAAGGAAGAAGTAGTAAATGTCGCTTTTGTAATAAAGGAAAGATGTCATTAAAATAATATCCGTCGACGTCATTACTCATCAATTTTCTAATCGACCTGCAAGCGGTTCAAGTTGTTGTCGATAAAGCCAACACGTTGCTAATCCAATCCACGGAAAGAACGTTTTTGTTTAACCGTCGGACGTACACTCAAACTTATACCCCAACCATGGTACAAGGGGGAGGGGGATGGTTTCAATCCCCCTTGGGTTTTGCGGTGTTACATAATGTTTCGAAAATATGTTATCTCTAATAGAAAGCCTGTGATGTGCTCTACAAGAGGAAGGTAAATACTTATTATTCGACTGACGTCATTTATCCATATAGGGGCAAAAGAACACGAAAATATGCGATCGTATCACATTGTAGTAATGACATTGTCATCAAACCAGCTGTAGTACATTGTAGTAATGTAGTAACCACATTGTAGTAATGACATTGTCATCAAACCAGCTGACAAGGGTGGCGCCGTGGTTGTGTGGGCTCGTCACTTGTATATAGAGGAGGCGGAAAGACACTTGTCTGATTCAAACTTTTATCGACAACTGGACCATGATCACACCGTTGAACATAATGAAAGAATCAGCACGGTTGTCCGAGAGGCTATTTCTAAAGAAGAGCTACCGGAAACAGCGACCAACCTTATCGTACAACAACCTCGCAAGGCTAAGTTTTATTTACTTCCAAAGATCCATAAGCCAGGTAACCCGGGACGTCCCATCGTATCAGCATGTAGCTGCCCAACGGAGCTTCTTGCCACCTACCTTGACAAGGTTACTTCTCCTCTGGTTCGCAACTTACCGAGTTATGTAAAAGAAACCAATCACATGCTTCAAATTGCGAAGTCATTTCACTACCCCGGCACCAGTAATTACGTGTTCACGATGGGTGTAAAGTCCCTGTATACAGTTATTCCTAATGAAGACGGCCTTACAGCGCTTACGCACTTCCTCAACAAGCGGTCCGTGCTTCAACCACCGACAGAAACCTTAGTACGTCTGGCCGAGCTCGTCTTGACCTTAAATACTTTTTCCTTTAATGGCAGCTACTACCAGCAGACAGGCGGCGTGGCTATTCTCATTGCCAAAAAATGCCACGAAATCAGCCGTGCGGAATTTTCTTCCCGCTTTTGGTGCCCCGGGTGAATTGATCATTAGCCTACTACTCCCGGGGGTTCTAATTACCTATTTAAGATTCGTTTTCTGGTATTTTTTCCCTCTTTTGCCAAGTTACGCGCTCGGCGTCGTGGTCCAGAATATTTTTTCAAGTTATCGCTAACGTCGCCGAAGCTCTTGTCTATGGCTGCTCCTGTCCGGCCTGATCCGGCTGCGTTCGCTGCTCTGCAGAACCCCGTTCCTGATCCGCCAGCACCCGCAGGACCTGTCCAAAACCCTGACCCACAAAATGCTGATCAAATGCAAGAAGTATGGGTTTCATTTCTATCTTATTTATTGCGCTAGTCTTAGCCGTTGTTCTTCTCGTCGTTCGTGGCGTTTTTCGCTTGTCCCGTTCGCTTCGTTCTACTTTATTAGTTTTGCCTTATGCTTCGCTTCTTTTTGCCCGCTTTAGTTCTTTCGCTGTTGGTCGCGCGCTACTTTGTTTCTCTTCGTGTTCGTTGTCGCCTTTTTTGTTTCACGTTTCTGTTGTGTTTTGGCCGTTTTCACCATTATTTCTTGTTGCCGACCTCGGGTGGTTTTCCCTTTGGCTCGTTTACCTTCGTTTTCGGTTCCTTTGTCTTAGTATTTTTACGCCTTTGCACGCCTGGTTTTTCGTTTCTTTTGTCAGTTTCGCTATCGTATCATTTTCCTTTGCTTTCAGTGCCCGTTTTGTTCACTCTCTTGCGTTTTAGCTCTGCCTCTGTTGTTTTTCGTGGCGTTCGGTTTATCTCGGTTCTGCTCGTTTGGCCCTTCTTGGGCCGCGCGTTTGACGCTTTGTCCGCGCTCGTGTTTTGTGTTATTACTTGTTGGTAGGGCGTTTGCTTACTCACTCGTTTTCTAGCTGTTTTCAGTACTCGCGTTTCTAGGGTTATTAGTCGGTTTTCGGTTTATTGTGTGTCGGGCATTATTCGGTTTCTCGGGTTTCTAGGTTTTTTAGTTGCTCGGGTGTTTAGTGTTTTCGTCGGACGTTTCCGGCAGCTTATGTGTCGAGCGTTTTCAGTTGCTCGTGTGTCTAGCGTCTTCAGTTGCTCATGTGTTAAACCTTTTCAGTTGCTCGGGTGTCGAGCGTTTTCGGTCGCTCGTGTGCCAGACCTTTTCAGTTGCTCGTGCGTCGTGCGTTTCCGGTTGCTCGTGTGCTTAGCCTTTTCAGTTGCTTGTGTGTCGCGCGGTTTTCGGTTGCTCGTATGTCGAGTGTTTCGGTTGCTCGCGCATTATGTGTTTTCAGTTCCTCGTGTGTCGTGTGTTTTCAATTTCTCGTGTGTCGAGCGTTTTCAGTTGCTCGTGTATCAGGCATTTTCGGTTGCTCGTTTGTCGCGCGTTTGCAGTCGCTCGTGTGCCTAGCGTTTTCAGTTTCTCGTGTGTCGAGCGTTTTCAGGTGCTCGTGTCTCAGGCGTTTTCAGTTGCTTGTGTGTCGGGCGTTTTCAGTTGCTCGTGTGTCGAGCGTTTTCAGTTGCTCGTGTGTCGGGCGTTTTCAGTTTCTCGTGTGTCGAGCGTTTTCAGTTGCTCGTGTGTCGACCGTTTTCAGTTGCTCGTGTGTCTAGCGTCTTCAGTTGCTCGTGTTAAACCTTTTCAGTTGCTCGTGTGTCAAGCGTTTTCGGTCGCTCGTGTGCCAAACCTTCTCAGTTGCTCGTGCGTCGAGCGTATCCGGTTGCTCGTGTGCTTAGCCTTTTCAGTTGCTCGTGTGTCGCGCGGTTTTCGGTTGCTCGTATGTCGAGTGTTTCGGTTGCTCGCGCGTTATGTGTTTTCAGTTCTTCGTGTGTCGTGTGTTTTCAGTTTCTCGTGTGCCGAGCGTTTTCAGTTGCTCGTGTGTCAGGCATTTTCGGTTGCTCGTTTGTCGCGCATTTGCAGTCGCTCGTGTGCCTAGCGTTTTCAGTTGCTCGTGTGTCGAGCGTTTTCAGTTGCTCGTGTGTCGGGCGTTTTCAGTTGCTCGTGTGTCGAGCGTTTTCAGTTGCTCGTGTGTCGACCGTTTTCAGTTGCTCGTGTGTCTAGCGTCTTCAGTTGCTCGTGTTAAACCTTTTCAGTTGCTCGTGTGTCAAGCGTTTTCGGTCGCTCGTGTGCCAAACCTTCTCAGTTGCTCGTGCGTCGAGCGTATCCGGTTGCTCGTGTGCTTAGCCTTTTCAGTTGCTCGTGTGTCGCGCGGTTTTCGGTTGCTCGTATGTCGAGTGTTTCGGTTGCTCGCGCGTTATGTGTTTTCAGTTCTTCGTGTGTCGTGTGTTTTCAGTTTCTCGTGTGCCGAGCGTTTTCAGTTGCTCGTGTGTCAGGCATTTTCGGTTGCTCGTTTGTCGCGCATTTGCAGTCGCTCGTGTGCCTAGCGTTTTCAGTTGCTCGTGTGTCGAGCGTTTTCAGTTGCTCGTGTGTCGGGCGTTTTCAGTTGCTCGTGTGTCGAGCGTTTTCAGTTGCTCGTGTGCCGAGCGTTTTTTCAGTTGCTCGTGTGTCGAGCGTTTTCAGTTGCTCGTGTGTCGAGCGTTTTTTCAGTTGCTCGTGTGTCGAGCGTTTTCAGTTGCTCGTGTGTCGAGCGTTTTTTCAGTTGCTCGTGTGTCGAGCGTTTTCAGTTGCTCGTGTGTCGAGCGTTTTTTCAGTTGCTCGTGTGTCGAGCGTTTTCAGTTGCTCGTGTGTCGAGCGTTTTTTCTGTTCCTCGTGTGTCGTGTGTTTTCAGTTGCTCGTGTGTCGAGCGTTTTTTCAGTTGCTCGTGTGTCGAGCGTTTTCAGTTGCTGGTGTGTCGAGCGTTTTTTCAGTTGCTCGTGTGTCAAGCGTTTTCAGTTGCTCGTGTGTCGAGCGTTTTCCGTTGCTCGTGTGTCGAGCGTTTTTTCAGTTGCTCGTGTGTCGAGCGTTTTCAGTTGCTCGTGTGTCGAGCGTTTTTTCAGTTGCTCGTGTGTCGAGCGTTTTCAGTTGCTCGTGTGTCGAGCGTTTTTTCTGTTCCTCGTGTGTCGTGTGTTTTCAGTTGCTCGTGTGTCGAGCGTTTTTTCAGTTGCTCGTGTGTCGAGCGTTTTCAGTTGCTGGTGTGTCGAGCGTTTTTTCAGTTGCTCGTGTGTTGAGCGTTTTCAGTTGCTCGTGTGTCGAGCGTTTTCCGTTGCTCGTGTGTCGAGCGTTTTTCAGTTTGCTCGTGTGTCAGGCGTTTTCTGTTGCTCGTGTGTCGGTGTTTCCAGTTGCTCGTGTGTCGAGTGTTTTCTGTTGCTCTTGTGTCGAGCGTTTTCAGTTGCTCGTGTGTCGAGCGTTTGCAGTTACTCGTGTGTCGGGTGTTTCCAGTTGCTCGTTAGTCGAGCGTTTTCAGTTGCTCGTGTGTCGAGCGTTTGCAGTTACTCGTGTGTCGGCTGTTTCCAGTTGCACGTGCGTCGAGCGTTGTTAGTTGCTTGTGTGTCGTGCGTTTTCAGTTGCTCGTGTTTCGAGCGTTTTCAGGTGCTCGTGTATCGTGCGTTTTCAGTTGCGCGGGTTTCGGGCGTTTTTTCTCTTGCTCGTGTGTCGAGCGCTTTCAGTTTGTATCTTCCTCTTGTTCGTGTGTCGAGTGTTCTCAGTTGTTCGTGTGTCTAGCTTTTTCAGTTGCTCGTGTGTCGAGCGTTTTCGGTTTTTCGTGTGTCGAGCGTTTTCAGCTGCTCGTGTGTCTAGCGTTTTGTTCGTTCGTGTGTCCAGCGTTTTCAGTTGTTCGTTTTCAGTTGTTTCTCGTGTGTCTAGTGCCTTCAGTTAATCTCATGTTAAGCGCTTTCAGTTTTGCACTGTTAAGAGGTTTTGCCTTTTGCTTGTTCCCGGCTATTTAATTTGTTTATTTTGCGCTGTTGTTATTTTTGCCTCTGTGTATTACCGGCTGTTAGGTTTGTCTTTTATGCGCCGGTTTAGTTTTGTCTCTGTAATTCCTACAACTGGCCATTAAAGTTTGTTTTATTTTGCGCTGGTCTAAGTTTGGTCTCTGTGCTTTACCGGCTTCTCACGTTTGTCTTATTTTCTGCTGTTTTAATCGTGTCTCGGTTTTTCACTGGCTATTTAGTTTGTCCCATTTTGCGCCGCTGTAGTCTCGGTTTATTTTTTCGCCCCAGTAGGCCCCGACCCCATCCTCCTCCTTGCCGTGACCAGAAGGGTAATCTTATTCATGCCCTATAACCTGTTTTAGGACGGGTTCCTGGTCCGGCTCGGCTGGCGGATTTTTTCCCTCCCTATTTTGGGCTTCGCTCTCTTTCTTCCACGGTTTTAGCTTCGTTCTTTCCCCCTCCCTTTTCAGGGCTGTACATCTGCTTCGTTTGCCGCGGCTCTTATATGGAGGCTCAAGCGAACCCACGCTCGTTGCGGTGGTGCGATTGGGAGGGTAATCCTGTCAGCTGAGCCGGACCTTTACCGTCTATTGAGATGGCTTCGCAGGGTTTAGTCTCCGCTTCTCCGTCCCTGTTACGTTTCCCAGCACCAGATAGTTTTGTAGCTGGTAATCTGCGTTCCTGCTCGTCCTTCTGGGAGGTCGTCTTGACGGGTCACCCGAAGGCTTCGGAGGTATTGGGGTACATCACAGAGGGGGTTAGGGTGCAGAAGTTTTTTGTCCCTTTCCGTGGCTCCTTCAAGGGCCGTTCTTACCATTCTGACACCCCCCTCGGATCAGTTTTCCTAACTCGCCTTCGTGTACCCGGTTTCCGCCGCGGGGTTGTTTCGTTCTAAAAACGATCTTCAGGGTTTCCCTCTTGCATTTCCCTGACGTATATTTCTAGTGTTTCGCCTCCTTGCCTTCCTTTCTGAGTTTTGGAGAGGAACACTTATTAAAGTTGCTCGTTTCCTCCGGTTTGGTAGTCCCTGTCTCTTCGTCCGTAAGTCGTTGGCTAAATTTTGCCTCCCATATCTTATTCAGCTAAGGAGGTGAGTGTCTGTTTTGGTAGTGAGGATTGTTTACTATTCTTATAGGCCATTTGCACGATGGCGTCATTTGACTACAACTACCAGAATTCATTTCGTTTTCCCTTTCTTATTTAAATTTTGTAATCCCAGTGCGGTTTAAATAACAATAGCCCTAATTTGCACTACAAAACAAAAAAACTGGAGGATTCTGGTAGTTGTAGTCATATGACGTCATCGTGCAAATGGCCTATTGCCAAAAAATGCCACGAAATCAGCCGTGCGGAATTTTCTTCCCGCTTTTGGTGCCCCGGGTGAATTGATCATTAGCCTACTACTCCCCGGGGGTTCTAATTACCTATTTAAGATTCGTTTTCTGGTATTTTTTCCCTCTTTTGCCAAGTTACGCGCTCGGCGTCGTGGTCCAGAATATTTTTTCCCTCCCTCCTCCCCTTCGGCGACGTTCCGGTACACTTTCCTCACTGTCTTGCGACCTCCTGCCAAGGCTAAATTTTGCCTCCCATATCTTATTCCGCTAAGGCGGTGAGTGTCTGTTTTGGCAGTGAGGATTGTTTACTATGGGTAGCCGACTCGGTCCGAACTACGCGTGTTTATTCATGGTATACACGGAGGAGCGGATCTTTCAACAATATGGTGGCAGACGGCCAGACTTGTACAAACGATACATTGACGACATTTTTGGAGCCGCGTCTTGTAGTAGGGATGAAATCGAGGATTTCGCCTCATTCGTTAACAATTTTCACCCTAGCCTGAAATTCACTTGGTCGATATCTGATGACAAGTTACCATTTCTTGACCTCTATCTGAAACCTACGCCGGACCACCTAATCAGTACCATTCATTACAAAGATACCGACACACACTGCTACCTTAATTACGAATCATCCCACCCGCTCAGATGCAAGAACTCAATTCCGTACAGCCAACTTCTGCGATTGAGACGAATCTGTGGCGATAATGATGATTTCCAAAACAAGAGTAAGGAGATGGCCGATTTTTTCAGACAAAGACAGTACCCCCGAGAGATCATAGATCGAGCGCTGACCAGAGTGTCTACAATCACCCGCGAAATGGCTCTCCGAGTGAACAAGGAAACAACATCAGACCAGTCCACGGTACCGTTGGTACTGACCTACCACCCCACTAACACCAAAGTAAAGAATATCCTCACCAGAAATTTCCACCTCCTGCAAAATGATTCAGAAACGAGAGACGTCTTCCGTCCCGTCCGTATCTTGTGCGCCTACCGTAGAGACATGAATTTGCGTGACTCCCTCGTTCGTAGCGCTCTCCAACTGGACACGACACTTGCCGAAGATCCTGGAACGTTCCCATGTAACCGCCCGCGTTGCAAAACCTGCTGACACACTAGCGCCTCGCCCACCATCCACGCTCCAAGCAACCCTATATCTGTCCGTGGCAGATTCAGCTGTACCACAACCAACCTCGTGTACGCCATCCAGTGCGGGGCCTGTGATAAGATTTACATTGGAGAAACAGGGCGACGCTTGGCCGACAGGTTCAGAGAACCTTTGCGGTCAACTAAAAACAACACCGATCTTCCCGTTGGCCGTCACTTTGCATCTTCGGGTCACAGCATCAAGGACATGTTTGTTTCGGTGCTCCAATCAGGTTTTGGAGATACTGTGGAGCGACGCCGTGCGGAGGCGAGGATGATTTTCAAGTATAAGACACTGCACCCGCGAGGACTAAATATCGATTTTGCATTCATTTAAGTTGTTCTCTACAGCTTTCAACAGCGCGCGCGCGTGACATGAACGTTACTTTATTTTAAATTTAAAATTCTATCACGCGCGTCCGTTTTTTCAGTTGCTGTAGTCCCTGATGAAGAGATAGTAATCTCGAAACGTCGGACGACTGTTATTCGTTTTTTGGTGCTATTTTTGTGATATTTGACATTCCTGTTTTTTTACCATATTAGTACATAGCACTACACAGTTACCCTTTTATTCTATTCACATTGTAGTATACCGATTTGACAGGTTAGGAACAGGTAAGGAAAGTCTTCACAAGCCTAATGGCTCACAACTGTCAGAGCTTAACCGGTTTCTGTAGCATGAAGCGACTGAGAGTATTACTACTCCCCCCTGGATGGGATGCTAGTCCATCGCGAGGTTACCCCCAGCATTATGTTGCAACGTGGAGCAAAATTTCTTGTCTAAGGAAACAACACAACGGCAGAGACCAGGCTCGAACCACAGACCTTCAGGTTGAACGTCCGACGCGCTAAACACTACACCACCACGCCTCCACTGGCTAGGAACAGAGCAAAGTTAAATCGAAGTGCGCGCACTCCGCGGGCGAGAGAGAAACACTGAACGAAAAGCGATGGCTTAATTGAGAAGTTACTAAGGAAAATGTTGGAAAATAAAGAAGTCGAATATTAGATCTCTTATTTGATGGTTTGTCAGATAATACGCGCGAATATCTTACTCAATGCTCGCATTTTTCCTCACTCCTACGGGGTACGGAAAAGTACCACGTAACTCGTAAAATATCCGCGCGTATTATCTATCAAACTAACAAATTACGTGTAATTATATGGGTTATTGCGTTGCTGGGGATCTGTAACATCATCCAAAATGGCCGCCATCTTGAATTTTACTCAAAATTTAAATTTATCAAAGAAATGTGGAAATAGTCCTTTTCGCGGTTAACCCTTCTCATTTGCATTACAATAAAATTCAACATGATTGCGAGGCAATTTCGGGCAGAAACTACAAAATTGCCCGAAATTACCTCGCAACCACCTTCATTTTTATTGTAATGCAAATGAGAAAGCTGGTTAGCCGCGAAAAGGGCTATCGAAAATATATTTCATAACCAGAAATCCGATACAAGATGGCTGCCAAAATGGCCGTGAGCACGCGCTGAGCGCGGAAATGCGGATGAAATATGGCTGTGAAGTATAAAGGAAATAAGGGGGAAATTAAAATATTTGCATTTTGTGGCATTATCCCTAGAAACTCAACGTTCCCAATCATCAAAATAGATAGAGTCAAGTTCGAACCGTATTTCAATCGAAAGAAAAGTGAGAAAAAACTGGTTTTAGACGGTGCCTTTTCATCTCAATTGTCGTGATCTAGTTAATTATTACCTAGTCACGCGGCTTTGCTATTAGTCATGTATAGGCGAAATTGTTGAATCCATCGCCGCCAATTTTCGGCTACGTTGCCTTCAAAGGATAATGGTTTTGGTGGGCGAAGCGTGTGTTCCATCGTGGTTTATTCTGACACCATGTTATGTTTAGAAGACCAACACATAGGAACAGACATTAGTTCAAGTCCAAGTGATTTTATTCTAGTGTCATCGTAGCCGTACACAATTCTTTAAGCGGGTGTTGCCTGCCACAGGAGGAGACAAAAAGGAAGAGAATGTACAATGCTCCCTGTTGTTGTCTGTTGCTGGCGAAGACGCTGTCTAAGTATTCAACACATTTAACTTCACGTGGTCCGAAAAAAACAAGTTTGCACCGTTGGTACAGAAATTTGAAGAGTACTGCATACCCAGAAAAAACGTGACCTACGAAAGGCATCTGTTCAATGCATGGAACCAGGGACCGACCGAAAGCATTGATTCTTATGTAACAGCGCTGAAGAACCTCGCGAAATCTTGTGAGTTTGGAGAACTAACAGTTTCCCTTATCCGAGATCGAATTGTATGTGGTATCCAGAGTGCCGAAATCCAACCGCGTTTGCTGAGAGAGAGTGATCTAACCTTACAGAGGGCATTGGAAATCTGTCGTTCCGCAGAAATCAGCAAAGCTCAACTGAAGAATTTGGTTCCAGAGTCCGCCGAAATCAATGCGATCAACACAAGCACAAAACGAAACCCTCAACGGAGACGAGGCGCTGAGCGGTTGTTTGATTGTGGCCGATGTGGAAAACGACACGAAACATGAAAATGCCCCGCATACGGCCGAACATGTGGGAAATGTAATCGACCCAACCATTTTGCCAATATGTGTCGCGCGAGACAACCACAGACATCACAAGGAACGGGTCATCAAAGCGTCCATATGGTCGAGGAGTGCTCCGATTATTCCGATGAAGAATTCTTCGTTGGAGCTATCACAAAGGAAAACGAAGACGTCAAAGAGTGGACGATCGAGTCGAAAGTGAATGGCACAAGCACAGTTTTAAAACTTGACACAGGAGCACAATGTAATGTGATGCCAAATTCCTTGTTTTCCATGTGGTCCAACGCGAAGATTACGAAATCGAAGACAAAGCTACTTTCGTACTCCGGACACAGCATTAGAGTCATCGGGAAAAGCACGCTACTAATCGGTCACAAAGGAAAATATTTTCCTGTAGAATTTCAGGTGGTCAGCAGCGAAACCGACGCTCTTCCCGTTATTGGCTTACCAACGCGTTTAGAAATGAACTTGATCAAACGTATTTACACCGTCAACACGCACACAAGCGCCACAGGAGCCGAAGGGCAAACAAATGCCGACAAAATTATGGAAGAGTTCCGCGATGTTTTCAAAGGTCTGGGCTGCCTTGACGGAGAATACCACCTCAAAACAGATCCCAATGTGCTGCCGGTTGTTCATCCTCCACGCAAAGTGCCCTTTGCGCTAAAAGGAAAACTTAAAGAAGAGTTAGAAAGAATGGAAAACCTTGGCGTCATCACAAAAGTAACCGATCCAACCGAATGGGTTAGCTCGCTAGTTATCGTTGAAAAGCCTAACGGAAAGGTCAGAGTGTGCTTGGACCCCAGGAGTCTAAACAAAGCCATTCTACGCGAACATTATCCGACTAAAAGTATCGAAGAAATTGCAGCGAAATTGAGCGACGCCAAAGTATTCAGCACCCTTGACGCCTCTTCTGGATTCTGGCAAGTCAAGCTGGATGACACCAGCGCAAATCTCTGCACATTTAACTCTCCATTTGGGAGGTACAAGTTCCTACGACTTCCGTTTGGCATCAACTCCGCACCGGAAGTTTTCCAACGAAAGATGACCCAAACCTTTGAATATATCGATGGATGCGAAACCATTGCCGATGATATTTTGATCTGGGGCAGAGACACCCAGGAGCACGACCAACGCTTGCGACAAGTGCTACAACGTTCCAGAGACGTCAATCTCAAGCTTAATGAAGAAAAATCGAAGATAAGAACAACCGAGGTGTCATTTATTGGACATCTGTTAACAAGCAATGGAGTCAAGCCAGACCCCAAGAAAGTTCAGGCCATTACAGATATGCAAGCACCCAAGGAAAAACCCGAGCTGCAAAGATTCTTAGGAATGGTCAATTACCTCGCAAAGTTCATTGGTAACCTCTCAGATGTTTCGCAGCCCCTAAGAGAGCTGTTACAGAAAGATGTCGAATGGCACTGGGAAGAGAAACATGAACACGCCTTTACAGAAATAAAACGGAGAGTCACATATGAACAACTTCTACAATACTATGACGTGAAGAAACCAGTGACACTGTACGTTGATTCGTCCTCATATGGTCTCGGTGCATGCCTGCTTCAGGATGGACAACATGTCTCGTACGCCTCACGATCGCTAAACCAGTAAGAAAAAAACTACGCCCAAATAGAGAAGGAACTTTTAGCAGTCGTGTTTGGATGCCAGAAGTACCACCAGTACATATACTCCAAGACAACAACGGTACTGACAGACCACAAACCCTTGGAATTTCTGTTCAAGAAACCACTGTCGTGTGCGCCACCGAGACTGCAGGGAATGTTGTTGCACTTACAGAAGTATGAATTAAATGTCGAGTATCGCCCGGGAACAAGCTTAGTCATAGCTGACCAAGATCTCTTTCAGGTGCACACAATCACCTACCTTCCAGTTAGCATGGAAAAACTAGCAGAGTTCCGTGTCGAGACAGGCAAGGACAAGGCACTACAGAAACTGAAAGAGACCGTGATCAATGGTTGGCCAGAACACAAACAAGATGTGGACCTCAGCATACGAGAAAACTGGAGCAAGAGGGATGAGATTAACTTACAAGATGGACTCCTGTTGAAAGGTGTGAGACTAATTGTACCAACATCGTTGAGACCAGAAATGCTGAAGAAGATACACGAGAATCACTTAGGAATAGAGAAGTGCAAGAAAAGAGCACTCGATGTGCTCTATTGGCCCGGTATGAACGGCCAAATAACCGAGCTCGTTACCAGCTGCGGTACCTGCCTGCAGTTTAGGAACGCACAGCGGAAAGAGCCTATGCTTGGACACGCAATTCCCAATCGACCATGGCAAAAAAATCAGCCTGGACCTGTTCGAACTTGACGGCGGCGATTTCATCCTCCTTACTGACTACCACTCAAAGTTCTTCGAGATTATGAAGTTGCCTAGCACTACAAGCTCCACTGTAATCAAGTACCTCAAATCCCAGTTCGTAAGGTACGGAATACCTGAGGAAGTCATTAACGACAATGGGCCGCAGTTTTCCTCCAATGAGTTCGCAGAATTTGCGAGGACTTACGAATTCAGGCACACCACGTCCTCACCAAAGTACCCTCAGTCTAATGGCCAAGCCGAAAGAACCGTCCAGACAGCAAAGGGGATACTCAAGAAAGCGAAATATGACAAGAAGGACCCGAACCTATCCTTGCTGGATTGGAGAAACACGCCACTGGACGACGTCAATTTGTCACCAGCACAAATCCTAATGGGTCGCCGGACCAGACCTCGGTTGCCAACCATGCCTGAACTGTTACAGCCCCAGTATGACACAACGACAATCAAGCCTGCACTCCAAGAATGGCAAATACAGTATAAAAAATACTACGATAGAGGATCAAGGACATTGGAAGCTTTGAAACCAGGAGAAACAGTTCGACTTCGAGAAGGAAACACATGGACTCCTGCAATGGTTAGGAGTTGCGCAGGACCGCCACGATCATACGTCATCGAATCAAAAGATGGTGGAATCTACAGAAGGAACCGGAGAGATATTTTGAGGGACACAGAATCCTTTAACACGAAAGCTTCACCGGCACCTGATGATAACCCGCCACAAGAAAATCAAACCCATGGAAACAAGCCACAAGAAAACCAAACCCAGGGAAACCAGCCACAGGATAACCAAGTTCAGGTTACCCAACTACCAGATACTCACCCACCAAGTGATCGACCTCGGACAACTAGATCGGGAAGGATCATTCGTACCCCAGGAAAACTGAAGGACTAATTCACGGCTGTGGAACATTTGCATTTAATATGAACCGGACTGGACATAAGTGATTAGTTTTTATAATGACCAAATTACTCTAATTATTTAATCCTTGAGAAAGGGAGATGTCGTGATCTAGTTACTTATTACCTAGTCACGTGGCTTTGCTATTAGGCAACACTCGCTTAAAGAATTGTGTACGGCTCCGATGACACTAGAATAAAATCACTTGGACTTGAACTAATGTCTATTCCTATGTGTTGGTCTTCTAAACATAACACCAATGACCTCATATAATATCCACACTTTCCTCGTAATATCCCTTAAAATAGGCCTTACCTTCATGGTTTCTTTAGTCTGCTACGCGGAAACGGTTGCACCGATTCGGTTCCCCATCATCATATCCGAAAGATAAGAAGTTTAACTCGCAAAACAAACGTTTTTCCGCTACAAAAAAAACATCCCTTAACACGGTGCCTTTTCAATGTATAAAGTGGCATTTTCCAGAAATGCGAGATGCGAGGAAATGAGGCCATTACTTAGGAATGCTCCTTCGAGCGGTTTGTTTTCTTTTCACTCCGGCCGCCATTTAGTTTTAACGTGTTTCCAGTGGTCATAGTTGTCAGTGGTATTTCCCTACGAATACGTGTTGTATGGGGACATATAATGCACCCTACTCTCCCCGTGTACAAGAATCGACTTAAATTCGCAAAAGAGTGGGAACTTCGAGGGAAATTATAAATGCCATGTCTGATATTGCCCAATAAATTCCTCTCAACCTTGGAAAATTTATTCAGTAGAGACATCATTAAAATATGCAGGGATAACTTAGAGGCAACAAATGCAGCCTTAACCATTTCTTTAGACTATGCCACCATATGTTCGCCATATTGAAAACCGAAATTTACGTGCCCGCGGTTCAAACCGCTAAAAACTAAATGCAAGGCTGATCGGACAGCTATAAAGTACGAAAGCCGAGGAGGGACTTCAGACTTCAGACTTCGGACTTCAGACTTCGGACTTCAGACTTCAGACTTCAGACTTCAGTGGGATTGATCGACGCTTGCCTCCTGTGCCAACCACCAGTGATGTGTCTTCACAGAGACCTGTGTACTTCCGTAAAGCCAGCACCAATACATCCGTGTCGGGGCTCTGGATGCTAAGGGATGTTGCTCCTCTCTGTGTGAAAGCCGAGGAGGGACTTCGGACTTCGGACTTCGGACTTCGGACTTCGGACTTCGGACTTCGGACTTCGGACTTCGGACTTCGGACTTCGGACTTCGGACTTCGGACTTCGGACTTCGGACTTCGGACTTCGGACTTCGGACTTCGGACTTCGGACTTCGGACTTCGGACTTCGGACTTCGGACTTCGGACTTCGGGCTTTGGACTTTGGACTTTGGATTTTGGACTTTGGACTTTGGACTTTGGACTTTGGACTTTGGACTTTGGACTTTGGACTTTGGACTTTGGACTTTGGACTTTGGACTTTGGACTTTGGACTTCGGACTTCGGACTTCGGACTTCAGACTTCAGACTTCAGACTTCAGACTTCAGACTTCAGACTTCAGACTTCGGAACATGTTCGCATACGCAAAGCCCACAACCGACGCTGTTAGTTGAAATCGATTACCTTGTGCACTTTTAATCTAAAAATAGTAGATTTGCATTGTACTCTCCTGTATACAGTTGTGGTGGCTTGAGACTGCTCTACAAATGTTTAGAACTTTAATGTACCATAGTTTTAGATTAAAAGTGGACAAGGTATTCGATTTCAACTAACAGCGTTGTGGGCTTTGTGTATGTGAACATGTTAACAAAAGCAAAACGCAAACAGCGGTTACAAACATTTTGTCTAAAATGCATTTCTTTCAGTTACTTGACGTTTTGTATGTACCACATACATCATCAGAAGTGATCGTTATTAAAAGCGAACTAAATTTAAATGTACAAAGCAAAGAACTAGAAACTAGTAGAAACAGGAGAGCTGTTTGCGTTTTGTTTTTTGTTAAAACTAAAATGGCCCTAGAAAAAGAATTTTTGTGAACATGTTAGTTACGCAATTGGATAAGCAATTTACATGCGTTTTACATGCGTTTTACATCTAAAATCACTACGAAAAGGAACTTTTCAGTCTTCAAAAGCAAAAGGAAACAAAAATTAACGCCCGAGGGCGAAGTCTGAAGTCTGAAGTCTGAAGTCTGAAGTCTGAAGTCTGAAGTCCGAAGTCCGAAGTCTGAAGTCTGATGTCCCTCCTCGGCTTTCGTAATAAAGGGTAATTTATTGCCCAATATTTCGGTTAGGCAAAACTAACCTTCATCAGGGGCTGCAAAGAGCTAAGTAAAAATGGAATAAAACTACGGTTACAAGATATAAAACGATTCAAATGAAAAGATTAAATATGATTGGTTAACAAAAATAAACAGCAGAAACGTTTACAAAAGCTACTATAAAAATAGAAATATATTAAGTTTCATCGCGCCTGTTCATCCCATAGGGTTCAAGAGTCTTGCCCTTGGAAATTAAAAATGCTTCTCTGGCCTTACGAATCTGGCGTCTCTGTCAGAGTTAATGAGTTCAAGCACAGGCGGCCCAAGCTCACTATCAGATAACGGGGACGTGACCCTTGCTTTATGAGAGGTATTGTGTTACAAAGATTCGATTTATAAAGATTTGTATGGGAACGCAACGGTTTTGCATCGAAACTTAAAAACTCGAATGGTATATGAATAAAATTGACTTACCCTGTTGCTGTTTTGTATTCTTTGTTGTTTGCCTGCTCTTCGGGGCGATTTAACGCGATTTCGGCGAGTTATCGTTATTTGGGTGTTCCACTGCTTTTTCTTAGCAGTGGAACACCCAAATAACGATAACTTGCCGAAATCGCGTTAAATCGCCCCGAAGAGCAGGCAAACAACAAAGAATACAAAACAGCAACAGGGTAAGTCAAATTTATTCATATACCATTCGAATTTTTAAGTTTCGATGCAAAACCGTTGCGTTCCCATACAAACCTTTATAAATCGAATCTTTGTAACACAATACCTCTCATAAAGCAAGGGTCACGTCCCGGTTATCTCATAGTGAGCTTGGGCCGCCTGTGGTTCAAGGGGAATGAGTTTTATGTCGTTGATTGAATGGCCAGGAAGAGTAAAGTGATCTGAAACGGCGGTTGGCTGATCAATGTGATGTTGTTTAATGGCTTTTCCGATTGCGCGTCTGTGTTCACCAAATCTGTAGCTGAGATGTCGTTTAGTCTCTCCTATGTATTGTACTTTGCATCTGCAGCACTGTATCATATATATGAGATGCGTAGATGAGCAAGAGATGTGGTGTCGTATTCGTTGTTGTTCGTTTGTAGAGAAAAAGGTGTAAAACGTGGTTCCCTCTGAGATAAAAGGACACGTTTTGCACCTATTTCTGTTACAGCGGAAAGCTCCTGGTGTTTTTTTTTTTTTGGGGGGGGGGTGGTCTGCGGTGTTTGGCTCTGACTAAAATGTCACGTAGGTTGTTGCATCGGCGGTACGATATGAGAGGAGGAGAAGGGAATGCTGCTTTGCATCGTTGTGAAGAACGAAGAATGTTCAGATTGTTGAAAATGATTCGACGTATGTTCGGAAGGGCTGGATTAAATGTTACTACAAATGGGATTCTGTTAGACTCTTTTTTCTTGGATATTTGTAGGGCTTCGCTGCGAGGAATCAGACGTACTTTCTCTATTTCTTCTTTAATAAAACGGTGTTCAAACCGCTGACTGTCTAGGATTTCTGGTTATGTTTTTGCTAGTGTTGTAAAATACGATGGTAGCATTTTGCATTTCTTTTAACCAAAAAGATGAATACACGAATTTTTAGTCAACAAAGGCTTGGCCTCATGCTACTATGACGTCATATCTTGTTACCATAGTAACCGATTCTCCCAAAACTTTACCAAAAATTGTCTCAGGGATAAAAGAACAGCTGCCGCAGACGGCATATATATAATGCTCCTGAAAAAATCGAAAAAAAAACTTAGGGGTGGGTGGCATCCAACCCCACCTTGTAAGTCCAAGCGTTGGGAAAAACTCTTCCTTTCTTCTCAGCGCGCCTTCGAAGGCGGCCAACGCAATCCCCAATGTAATGGTTTGAACAAACGCGTCATGGCACGTTTGCGGCAGAAACCGTTCGCTTTATGGAGCTGCCTTAACTGACAAAGAGTTAATTTTGGCATCTCAAACGAATGTAACCATTTTTTCACAAATAATTTTCAACAGCAGAAAGTAACACATATGCAAAAGTGACAGTGGCTCAGTCCCATATGTACACCACGTACTAACTAAAGCTGAAAACAGTGGATCAATCTCTTATAATCTCTGAATATGGAGGTAAGTTAATTTTCGTACTTGTCCTGTTTATTGAATAATATTAAATAAAAGGACTGTTAGGCGGCAGATAAGCCGACGCTCCTGACTTAATTTACAACAAGATAGTCAACGAAACGATCAGTTTCAGTTATGACTATATTGGCTATATTTCACCTCTCACAGATTCATACCAAATTTAGCGTATATTGTCATCATTGTGAAAAGTCAGATTTTACAGACTTGCTTGTTCAGAAATAAAAGCATCATTAGATGAAGCAAACGATAAATGTGGTGCTTATATTTTGTTCCGGCAACATAAAATGGAACGGCCTAACACGGTCAGTTTGCAAATCAAACGGGCAGGATTCCAATTAGAGCATATATACTCCAGCTGAATGACTTTCTCGAAATGAAAATCCGACTCCGCTTTTGACTTTCTGGAACTTTGAAATGTACAGTGTTGTGCTTAGTGGCTCGCATTTATTAATGTCGTCTCCTGTTGATTTGAAAATCACAAGGGGTCACGTGACCAGCCTGAACCAGGGCCTTTCTTCCTGTTGGGGTGGTCAAATTTAAAAGAACCTGCGGACGATATTGCTTACTCTATCAAGTGCGAGCAAACGTAAAACCTAAATTCGAAAATAATAACCAGAAATGCAAAAAAACTCAGGTTACCGTTGAGCTTTACTTAATTCACCAGGTTCCTTCGAAAAATGTGATTCCAAATGGTGAATTTCAATTCACTCTAAACAAACACTTCAGTTCGTCATAGTTCTGAGTAACTTACTTAACATACATGAATCTCAAGCATGTTAAGGCATGACCCAGAGCCTAATTTGCATAATTTCCGTCAAGAGTCATTACTTTGAAAAGATATACATAAACATCCTCAAACTTGGTAACAACATAAAACTTGATGTCCTTAAATTAGTGTTTACTTTGTGGAATGTTTGCATCGCGTGACCAGTTATAACAGTTTTCTTACGCGAAGAGAAAAGTGAGAATGGGCCGCCGATATGACATATAATAGGTATATATTGAAATGCCAACGTAATTCTGTGGTTTCCCCCTTTAAGAATCTGTCCTGAATGGCTGACTGCGATTTACGGTTAAAGAGTAATTTTCAAAAATAGGTCACTTGACCCTTTTATCCCTTTAATAACTTCTTAATGAAAGAATATATTTCTCCATTCAGGACACGGATTGTATCTATGCACCAAGTCATTAAATACCGCATGGTTTTTTGGCCGCCACAATAAACCATCCTTTGCCCGTTTCACATTGCTCTTTTTTTCCCTTAATTATGACGTCATCAGCCACGTGACCACAGTTGTTAACACTCAAAAGGTTTAAGGACGTTGAAATATTCCTGCTTTGCACTTTCAATGGTCGTTAAGACCAAAAGAACATTACTTCTACTAGAAAAAAAATAGTTTTCTTCGTTGGGGTTCTAAGATCAAGGGACAGCCATGCCTTAAGGTTACCGTGTACCTTCGGGGGTGTCTCCAGTATAACAGCTCTAGCGTCTTAAGATTACACTTAATATATTTAAACCCCCGATATCAAATTAAAGCTTATAGAGTTGGCTATCTAAATATGGAAACCATTTGGTAATAAAGTGAATTGTCGAATTTTTTACGACGTCTAAATTCGAACGTCCGAATCAGCTTTAAAACGCTATAACTCAAAGCGATTATTGTATTTTGCTTATTTGATTTGTTCTCGGGTTTTCGGACACGAAGCGCTAAAAAAAACGTATCGGCGATTTCCCATATTCAATTGCAGTGAAAAGTTACAGAATATTTTCGAAAACGGGAGAAAAAAAATTGGAGTGATCGCACGGAAATGGCTCTTGACGAAAACATTTTCGGAAATAAGAAATTCGCCGAAACATTTTTGTTGATTATATGTAGCCTAGCTTCTGTCCAAATTTGAGGAAAATCGAACAAATTCCCTTTGAGTTGTAGCTCTTTAAAGTGTCCCCTACAAGCGAAAAATTAACTTTGAGAAAACAGCGCTTAGAAAAACATATCGCTTCAAGTTATACCGTAATTTCTCCGTCAATTTTCACTATTTTTCGATAATTTTTTTTGGATGAAAGTTCATTCTGTAAACTTTATTTTGACGCCAAAAAAAATTTCAATAAATTTTCGATCTGAAGGTACATGGTAACCTTAACATGCTTGAGATATTTGTAAACTTCACACTGAAAGAACTTTTCAAATGCGATCTTACCCAAAAATGTAACTTCAACAGTAGAGGTCACAGAGCCCGCTTGGTTTTGTGCTTCACACGAATAATCACCGCTGTCACCAGTCTCGACTTTGTCAATAACAAGAGCACTCTTGTCGCCATTCTGACGGATGCGTGCTCTTGGAGTTATCGAGGCACCATTTTTCGTCCACTTGATCTTAACTGCCGTTTTACTTTTGGCCTTGCAAGTCAATGTGAGCCTACCACCTGGATACATTGTAGGATACGGATTCGGAGTTATTTTAACGGTAGGTTTTTCTGTAATAAAAAAAAATCAAAAAACAAATCAAAACAACAATCACAAATAATGCAGCAAAATAGTAAAAATTGTTTGCACTGACAAATGAATTCTCGGACAAAACATAGCAATAATTGCTTGTGCAACTGAACTGATTTAGGTTATTTGTATTAAGACCGTCTGGAAATAATAAACAAATAAATTAATAATTACTACACTCGAACAGGCGCTTACACACTATTTCAACTGTCTTAAATATACTGTCTTTTCTTTTCAATCTCTATACGTTATACCAGGATGTACATAACAGTTATCAAGGAGTAGTCCACTGCCGTTCCCCATGTGGTGGACTCCATATCAAAGTGACGGGGATGCTCGTCTGAAATTTTGAAAATAACCCTTGAAAGGGTGTGCCCCCTATTTAATTTTACCACTAGAAGGTGCAGACGCCACAAGACGTGATCGGATAACGTCAGTTTCATTAAGAAAAAGATTGAATGATTGAAACTTGACTACCAATGCCAAGCATGTAACAACACTCTCATGTAAGTCATTTAAGTCAGTTTCAGATATATTTAGTAGCCACATTTATTTGAGGTCTATCCCCTTTGAATTGATAATTGATTTTAGATTTAACTGACTGGTGGTTTGTGATAATCATATTTCGGCCCTGAGTGGGCAGGGTAGAAAAGTACGATTCTGTTTCATGAAGTTATTGCAGATATTGACTGCTAATGTTATCACAAGGCGTTGTCAATAACAAACGACAGGCCTTTAACAATCGATGCTATTTTCTTACTGGTTCAGTTACCGTTAATGTTCACGTATGAATAGAAACATTGAAGCTCTAAAACTGCTCGGGCGAGGAAAAGAAGAAAAAAAGAAAAGAAAGCAGTCTGCACTACCACCCTGGCCAAACTTCTAGTACTCACACGAAGCCGCTACCAAAACTTTATTTTCCTTAAAATGTTTTCTGTATATTTCGCCATAGCTTCCAATCGAAAATAAATCTGCATATTATAAAAATCTTGAACCTATCACCCTTAAAGTAGAAATGGCAATTGCTTCAGCGGCTTTGTTCCTTGCTGTGCACTTGTAAGCTCCTTCCATGCTTTTTGCAGTGTTTGGTAGCAGAAGGAAGGATGCCTCCCCAACCCCTCCCTTGGGTTTTTGCGGTGTTACAATATTTAGGAAATATTTTATCTTTAATAGATAGCCTGTGGTGTGCTCTACAAGATAAGGAAAATATTATCGATTAAGCGCTGCTGGGGTCCGTGACATCATCCGAAATGGCCGCCACGATGGTCGCCATCTTGGATTTTACTAAAAATTCAAATTTATCAGAAAAATGCGGAAATTGCAAATATGTTTTGCTAATGTTGTAAAATATTGTTCAGTTAAACATTTTGCTGCTTTTGGTAGCGTTTTTACATCTTATTTTTACCGAAAAAAGCTCCGGAAAACCTCATACTTCTTATGACGTCATATCACGTTGCCATAGCAACTGAGTGTCTCCCACTTAATCACTGAAATGTGTCTCAAGGACAAAGAAACAGCTACTGAAGACGGTATGAGCTAACAATAAATGCCCTTGGAAATATCGGAGTTAAACCTTGAGAGGGTGCCCCCCCCCCCCCCCCCCGTACGTCCGTCTGAGGGTTAAATTACGTCGCCACGTAAGTTGATATTATGTTTTTAGGGTTTTTTTTCTTGAGCAAAATTCCCTTTTATCTTACTTTTACCCCATTTTTAACTCCGATCTGTTAAAGCAATTTATTTCGTCTCCCTCTTACTGTTTATGGCACCATTTGGACCATACTATCCACCGATGTTGGGTTCCATGCTTGAGCCTACAGAATCTAGCAGGCTTTCACTCTCTTGAACAAAATCTTTGACTATCCTTTCACGGAGCAAGACATTTTACACAGTAACTTGACTAATCAACCTCTAAAAATTCAATAAACAGAGAGCAGTCGCAATTATAGCGATACTACGACTTCTTGTTCTCATTTTCAATTAACTAACTGTTTCGTGATTCGCTTTAGCAAAGTGAAAAGACACAAAATAAATTTTATTTTCCAGACTTCTTGTGACAACTAAGTGACCTTAAAGCTTATCTTTGATTTACATCGCTATGATCACAGCTTTCCATGGACGCGGGCTTACTGTATAATGTGAATCCACTATGTTTGTCGTCAAAATCTCGCCCAGGAAAACGTGTAGTTTATAAAACCGCCCTTTGGCATAAAGCTCATTTAAAAAAATTGGATAACATGTGAGTGGAAACTACGAGGTGGTTTTGTGTGCAAGGGACTCTTTTCGAACTTCGAAATTACGAACACGGAATTACAGTCCGAACACAGGCGGTATTATGTTCAACAGTTGTCACAAGCTTCCAACTATGTTGTATTCAAATGAAGTGACGTTTATACCACGCATTATGCTAATTTATGACGAAACCCCTATTATGCGGCCACATGCATATGCCCGTTCAGGGGTTCGACTGCATTCATATGGTGGGTCATCTGGAAGAATTAAATCAACTGAAACTCTACCCTAATTCTCACATGGTCCGAAGTCGCTCGCATTGGCTCCCTCCTCTTTCCCGTCTGATGTCCTTTGTTTGAGTGCTTATTCTTGACGTCATCCTACCTTTAAATATTTCCACCAATCAGTGTACGTTCAGTCACATTCTTGAAATTCCTGATGGAGAAAAACCCGTCGAACAACCACTCTGCTCGGTGGAAATATTCAATGGTCACATGACATCAAGAACAAGCCATGAAACAAAAGATATCACACGGGAAGAGGAGAGAGTGAGTGCGAGCGACCTAGGACTGTCTGATAATCATGCTACTATAGTTATGCCCTCAAACAAAGGACATCTCACGGGGAGAGGAGAGAGTGAGTGCGAGCGACCTGGGACCGTCTGAGAATCATGCTACTATAGTTATGCCCTTAAACAAAGGACATCTCACGGGAAGAGGAGAGAGTGAGTGCGAGCGACCTGGGACCGTCTGAAAATCAGGCTACTATACTGTGAAACTCTTGCCTGTCCAAAAAAGAAAGTTAAATGCGCAATACGTCCCCTGGGTTACCAAAACTTTCGACTACTTGTATATAAACACTCAGGTTAATGACGTGGCACGTCATATAGACTGCTAGCTGTCCCTTCTCAGTCAATCGAGCGGGAGAGCGAATGAGCCGAGGGGAAACTGGAGGAGAGCCTTAACCGCCTATTCCCCAGCGCCCTCTCGGTTCGCATTAATTTCGCTCGCTCGACGCTCGGTTCATCGCCTATCGAGTATTTGCGACTATCCAGCGAGGGACTGCTAGCAGTCTACATGTCATAGTATGAGCACGAATTTTGGCCTATTTGGCCTTTGGAGACTACAAGAGAATCTTTCCCTTTTAGGAATGTCATTAGAGTGCCAAAATACATTTTTGAAAATGCTTGCCGTTTATTGTGCCGTGAATGTCACCAGATATCTGGCAACGACCTTTTGGGAAATTTCTCAACCTCGGTTAGGTTTCAATTTAATGTCGTCTAAGACAACAAACGATGTCCGAGTGTTACGTTGTAATCAATTGCAGCTGAATAACAAGTAGCAACATCCAAACGTTAAGTTTGTTTCTGTTTCTTTATTTTTGGGCGAAAAAATACGCAAAATGAACGCTCACAGAAACAAGAAAAAAGAATCTTTATCCAAATTGTTTTGATTCTTCTTTTACCTGTACATGTACATAAGCGATACCAGTTTCTATAGCAAATTTAACACTACAAAATAGGATCCTTTTAAAATGCAATGCGGCTTACAAGTTTACGATTGGGTGTTGATATGTATGATAATCATTTTGGTGCTGAAATCAACATATAAACGCGATACAAACTCAAAACATACTGAAAACATAATAAAATGAAGAACAAAATAAAGTAAAGACCAAAACATACCCAACACACGAAGGGTTGAAGTGACCATTGTTTTATTTGCTTTGTTTTCTGCCTTGCACTGGTATGTTCCTTCCATCCCTTTTGTAGTGTGTTGCATTTGAAGGACTGATCCGCTCTCAATCTCTGTTTCAAATACTTCCTCGGGAAGACGTCCGCCCTCAAAGTTCCAGGATAATGATGGTTTTGGGACACCAGATGTGACTTTGCAGCTGATGTTGGTTGCTTTTCCTTCATGAGCAGTTTGGTTTGTCGGAGACACATAAACCTGAGGGGAAACTGATTGAGACAAAACTACTGATTAGTAATTAGGGATTACCGGTCACATGTTGATATCAATTTGTGATTGACTTTTTCTTTGTGTTCTCGTTAGTTTTGGAGAAATGTTTATAAAACGTGCTCAAATTCAGTCGGAATGATATCTTCACACTCGTCGCCTTACGCAAAGATGTCTGTGTATGTTTTGCAATTTTCGTTTCCAAATCAGTTTCTCAAGGAATTTTCGATACACAACTGGTGTATTTTATTCGAAAATTAGTCATACTAGTTATTCTAGACCGAGAAAAAGGTTTCTGTGCACTCTAACAGACGGTCGCGTAATTCTGTTTTTGAGATTCTTTAAAATTAAAAAATAGCCCGGTCGTTTACTGAGTTCATTGTAGTCTTTTCAAATGTAACGGAAAAAAGTCACGGTTTGGGAAATAAAAGACGAGTGTATATTTGATCGCGAATCAATAAATTAAATATTCAAAGCGAGTACAGCTGTGTACTCTTAACAGAGTCAACAGACGGTCGCGAGAATTGCTAAAATTGAAAAACAGCCTAGTCGTTTACTGATTTCACTGCTTTTAAAAGTAGTCTTTTCAAATGTAACAGAAACCAGTCACGGTTTCGGAAATGTTAAACAATTGTGGATTTGATCGGGAATCAATAAATTAAATATTCACAGCGAATACAGTAAACGTGTCTCAGTGTGTTCTACCAGTGTAGCCTCTGGTTTGCATAAAATCTGAAAACGATCACAACTTTGAAGTAATAGATCAACAACGAGTGCGAGGGTTTGATCGGGGCATCCAAACACCGAGAAGCAATGAAAGCACGAGGCCGCTTCGGCCGAGTGCTTTTATTGTTTCAAGGTGTTTGGATGCCCCGATCAAACCCGAAGCACGAGTTTTTGATCTGGCTTCTCAAATGAAACAATACAGAATTATTCAGTGTTAGTTTTTTTGGCTTTGTCCTTTTCAAATGCCGTCACATGCATAATTTTATTGAGCTTGTTGTGTTTCGCCATTTGGTATGAGACCATGTGCGAAGCAGAAGCGTCTCGGTTTAGGGAGGCTAAAACGGTTGTCGAAGAAGAATATCTAGTCGATAAAGCTATTCCCCCGTCAACGAAATATAAAAAACAAATGGGCAACATCCATTTTCTACGAATGACAAACTTCTCGGACGGTTCAAGTTCCCGTTCTCTAAGATTCGAGAGGAATGTTTAAGGACTATGATTTACACAAGATTATGTCACTTTCTGCTCGTATCATCATCATCATCATCATCATCAATCTTTATTTATACTCGAAATCGTATCATATTTACATGGTCTTCCTAGGAGTCGTGTGAATTTACACTAGAGTATATTACCTGTAGAACTACTTAACTAAGAAAAATAAAGTACAATGAAAACTACGATCAAGGTTTCTTCAATTAATCAAACTACATTAAACTAAAAATTGAACTATAAAACTTAACTAAATTACACGTATAGAATGCTATAAAAACTTAAATGATCATATTGTTTCATTATAATCTTTCACACATAAAAAGGTTTTAAAATCGTTCAAGTTGGGCCGCTGTCTGATCTCTAAGGGGATCTTGTTCCACAGAACAGATCCCTTGTAGTGTATGCTACCTTTGGCGTATTCAGTTCTCGGTCTAGGAATGTAACAATTAGACTCAGAATTTCTAAGATTGTGTGTGTATATTATGCTCGTATTGAAGAAACGGACGCATTTAGTTTGAATTATGGGCTTAGCAAATTTGTCATGGACGTGGCCAAAAAGTCGGGAGAGAGATATCCACCGAAGACTGTTTGTGGCATAATATGCGGTATCCGACGTTTTCAAGAAGCGCCAGTAATGAGGAAAGGACAACCCGATACAGCGGACGTACATGTAACTCCAAACGGTTTATTAAACAACAGTAACAATTAACAACTCGACAATATGGCGGCCGAGAACACGAGGGCGAGAGAGCGAGAGCATGATACGCATGCGCGGATAACATTGCCCGCTGGCGCAACCTCTTCTTCTTTTTTTAACAAAACTAGAACTAAGTCTACAATGGCTGCGGCCAACAAGCGAATAGTGATTTAGAAACAATAATCGTTAACAGTTCTATAATGGGAGCAATGTCTCTGAAATGAGTGTCCAGGTGAAAGAGTAACTAATTTCACAGTTCATAACAATCTTGCAAGGCACGCTAGTCCAGTATGTAATCCTGGAGATGCTTTGGGGGTCTGCAGGTTCGTTTAGGCTCTGAGGTAGCAGGGTCGGGAAAATCCGGTGTGAGGAGCGGAGGAGAGGTGGGAACTTGCGTTAAGACGTGGCTTGTATCATCTGAAGTGCCAACATCCGCGTGGTCAGATTGGCATGGGGAGGGAACTGACATGTGCGGGCTGTGAGGGCGTAGGAGGTCCTGAGGAGCGGAGAGTGGCTGACAAGGTAAAGGTGGTTCGGAGGAATTGTCGCATGCGTCATCATCATGAGCAGGAGAAATTAACGGTTGAACCACAGTCGGGATGGTGGGTGGTACACTGTAGCACTCCGCTAGCTTGACTTTGTAAGACGTAGCACGCAGCTGGGAGCCAGAGAACTTCTTAATGAAACACCACTCTCCATCAATACTCACGATAATATACCGGTCGCGGGCCCTTGATTTATCTCGGTCTGCTTTCACGTATACGAGGTCTCCAACTTGTAGGGGGGTCGTGGAGGGGGATGGGCCGTGGCCGCCTTTTGCCTGTTCACTGAACGGATGGTTGATTTGGCGATCCCTGTGCTTCTCCGTTATGTGTTTTAGGTCAGACAGAGGGATTTGTTCGTTGGAGAACTGATTACGTTGTGTCCAAAGCTCACGGGAAGAGAGACCTTGGTTGCGGAGTCGGGCGTTTAAACGAGCAGTGGCGACCGCGAGGCCTGCCTCGGTTACAGGGCCTCCACCTGGCTCTTGGCGTAAGAGTTCCTCTTCAAGCTCTTGTACTGCTTTTTCAGCGACAGGGTTTTTGTTAATGTTCTTGATGCGGCCGACTTCAATAGAAACGCCAAGGTGTTGTAAGGCATTCGTGTTTCTCAGTGAAACAAATCCAGGGGCAGGATCAACGCGTATGACAGCCTGGGGACCATCTAAAGGGTGCAGGCCCACGACTAATCGGGTGAGGGCGTTGCGAAGGGTATCGCTCTTTTCATCAGGGACTATGCACGACACAGTGTAGGAAGTTGTAGTTTCTCTCAAAAGTAGGATGAGTTGGCGACATCGCCTGATGACATCAGCTGCAAATGATAAACCCACAACTTCAGGTGGATCATCTGACGACTGGCTGGCGAGGGCACCTGGGAACTTCTTGAGTGAGGCACAGGTGTGACAGGAATCAGACACGCGAGTGATAGCAGTGCTCATATCAAGAGTAAAAAAGTGACGTTGCACGACCATGAGGAATTGGTGCTTAGAGGGATGGTCTAGTTGACGTGAAGGGCAGTAGGTAGACCATCGAGTACGGGACGTGGGACAACGATCAACTCAGTGGGGGGCGTCAGCGGTTGAGAACGATGGACGACTAGCAGGCCATCTTTAGATACAGAGGTGACATTCAGGTAGCGCTTCACATCTTTGATGTTAGTCAGTTTCACTATCAGTTAGGGACTGGTCAATAAGTATAGGGGGGGTGGGTCGGAGCATTTGGGAAATCAGTGGTTGCAAAACAAGTGACCCACCCCTTCCTCTTGGCTCAAAATTGACTGACCCACCCCTGATCGAAGGTTGAAAATTACACGACCCACCCCCTCACAACAAAATTCTTGTTTTGCAAAATCTGGTTTAATACTCTCCTATTTGCATGTACATGTATGAATATTTCTTGATTTACCTTTGTTGTCCACAATATAAAACAAATTAATTAACACGGAGTATACTTAATGGCAAATCGCTCTCACTGTCACTCTCTGCATTTGTTATCTGCAAATACACGTTACTGCTATGGGAACTAAAATGGCCGTTGCCTTTGCAAACATATTCATGGCGAACATTGAAACACAAATTCTAAGCAAAAACGTCTCTAAACCCACAGTTTGGAAACGTTACATTGACGATATATTCTCACTATGGGACATCAGCAAACCAGATATTGTACAATTCATCGAACAAGCCAACTCACATCACCCTACAATCAAATTTACGGCTGAAATCTCAGACATTGAAACTACATTTCCAGATACAGTTATATACAAAGGCGAAAGACTTCAAGGAACAATCTATCCTTGATATAAAAACACATTTTAAGGCAACGGAAACCTTTCAATATACACATTTTACCTCTTGTCACCCACCAAGTGTTAAAATAGGATTCGTGAAGGGCGAAGCCCTGAGACTCCTACGAACTAATTCTTCAAAAACCACTTTTGAGGAAAATATTTCAAAATTTAGAAAACGCTTGCTGACTAGAGGCTACCCAAATAACCTGGTAGAAAAAATCCTATCAGAAATAAAATTCACAGAAAGGGAATCGGCGCTTAAACAAGATAAACAAACTCAAAAAGACAGTTTGCCGTTTGTAACACAATACCAACCATCAGTGCCAAACATCAAACAAGTTTTTATGAGAAAATGGCACTATATACAAAACCAACCACCTTTACGGCAATTTTTTAAAGAACCACCTATTATATCCTTTAAAAAAGGAAAATCTTTAAAAGATACACTCGTTAGAGCAAAAATATAAAAGGTTCTCAAATGTTTCACACTAGTATAGAGATTGTGCGGCCTGTCACCCTTGCTATTTCCTGCTATGGCGAGTTTCTGAGTTCTGTCATTTTTATTTCAACAAATAGTTCATTTTTATACATGTAAAATCGTAAAATCATTGAATCACAAATATGATGACCCACCCCTTTTGGCTAGCTCAAAATTTAATGACCCACCCCTTTGTAAGGGCTCAAAATCTAGTGACCCACCCCCCATTTGCTCCGACCCACCCCCCTCTATACTTATTGACCAGTCCCTTAGGACACAGGCGCGGTGTTTGGACTGAATGATGAAAGGACTATAATGCTTAACGGCAGCTGCGATGCTCAGCGCTTCGACTTCACAGGGTAACCATGTAACTTGGTGCTTGCGTAACTTTGCGCTGTAGAAGCCCGCTAGGTGCAGATGGTCGTGGCGAGTAACGTACAAAGTAGCTCCAAGGCCACGCTTGGTAACCGAACCATCAGTCACGATCCAAAGTTGGTCGGAGGGACAGGGGAGAACGATAGACTTGTATAGGTTAAGGGCTTCTTCAGCAGCGGTAAACTTCCCGCGGAGATGGTCGTCCCACTGAAGTACATCATGTGATTGGAGGCTGGGTATTGACGACTCAAGTGGGTCTATGACTAGAGAGCAGTGGGGTACAACACGGCTAAGAACCTTATAGGCGCCGATGAAGGAACGCAACCCTTTTACGGTTGTGGGGGGTGGGCAGTTGGCGAGTGTGGCGATGCGATGAGGGCTCGCCGAGAGTGCGCCCTGTGACCAGATCCAACCCAAGACTGTGGTGGATTTGGGACAGATGACGGTTTTGGCGGCAGACAATCAAAGATTGCAGCGGCTTAGAGCCTCGAGTATGCGTGACCAGTTAGAGATGAGCTCTTGTGGAGTGTCGCCTCCGCAGTAAAGATCATCGGCTAGTTTTGCTGCGAATCCTTCCTGAATGAAGTCGCCGAGCACACGGCACATTAACTCTTCTAGCGAAGTCTCAGACCCAGGCATTCCCATGGCTGATCTGGTGTACACTCTGATGCCGCTAAACGGGGTTGCAACGCCACAATATTTCATTGAAGCCTTTGATAGTGGTATTTGGTAGAAGGCGCGCGTGAGGTCAGACTTAATGATGTATTTCCATGGAACAATGGTGCGAAGAGTAGAGTCAACGTCCGGCATCAGCGACAGTTGAGGTTTGGAGTACCGACCTATATCTGCAAAGGCCGTAACAAGACGAAATCTACCGGATGGTTTTTTGACAAGAAAGGATGGATTTAGGTATTCGACAGTGACTCCAACGTCCTCGGGACGGCGGAAGACTTGACAACGTTCTAGTTCATCGAACTTCTCTTGTAACTCGACAAGCTTGTTGCGGGAGTATTGGGTAACACGGCCCTTGCGTTGTGGGGGTTGTACAGGACCCATGTTGATGGTAGCTTCGATGGGGCCAGCAGCACCATTGTAGCCTACGACTGTGGGGTTAAAGACATCATCGTAGGTCTGGAGTACTTGACGGAATTGGTTGCGAACGCTTTCGGGTACGATATGATCAGGGTCAACGGTAACTGCGTCTGAGAAAAAGCTGGCCTGGGCGTGGGGTGTCTCTGTTGTTGAAGGGAGGTAACGGGGGTTCTACAGGAGCAGACGCTGAGTCTAAGGTGGTGGTGTGACGTACTTGGCAGAAGTGCTCATGTCGTCGGATTGTCCGTGGCTCATTGGTGTTGTTGACTATGCGAACTTTGTGGGCTACTGCTTCAACAATGTGAGGCTGAGGCCAGAGTTGCGCAACCTTGGAACACTGGATGGAGCGTCGGTGCGTGCCTCTATAGCCAAGGTACAGTCAGGGCCAAAGTCAGGGGGTACGTCCATTTCGAAGAATTCACCGGGAAACACAACGGTGGTAGGCGTTGACGAGCGCAGGAGGTAAGATTGGGTGCGGCGAACCGCGTGGGCCTAGGCGCTGATATTTGCATCCGCATTGTAAATGATAACTTCGGAGCCTTGAATCAGAACTTGCCTTTTGGCAGGGCGAACAGATATGTCATTAGCGATCATGAACGGTGTTCCAGCTAAAATGTCGACGTCCAAATCTTCCACCACAAGGGCATCGAGTGTGAGGGTGAGATGAGCTCGTGAGAGGGTGAGGTGAGTTTCACCGACAACAGCGAGTGGTGTGCCTCCGTCTGCTTGTAGAGCCTGTTGAGATGATTTGACGATGGGAGCATCAATGGAACGAGCGACGGAAGCTTTTATCATGCTTGTTTCGGCGCCAGTGTCTAAAATAAGCTTGAGCGGGTGCTGACGATAGAAGGCGTTAAAATGTGGAGATTGTTTTGTGCTCACACGGCGTGAAACGATCTGGCTGAAGGGCAGGGTGGAGTCACTGTGTCCTCTGCCTGGAGCGGATGGAATAAATCGGGGTCTTCGGTTTCAACATCTTCGTAAAGGGAGCTTGTGAGGCGTGCTTTAGTGAGAAATGCGCGATCATCGGCTGGCAGGTAGGTGCATTTACTCAGGAATTGGTAATCGTTGCGGCCGGCCTGCTTGCACAAGGGGCAGGACCTGACGGGGCGCTTAGTGACGAGCTGTGGGCGTGTATTGTAAGGAGCTCTCGTAGAGGGTCTGAATGTTGATGTAGATGCGCGGAGGATCTTGGCATCGGCCGAGGTGCGGATTTCTTCGAGGAGCGAATCCAAAGCTTGGGAGATTTCCGGTTTAAGGGATGCGAGGGACCTCGACCTGAGCTCGGTGCCATAGCGTTATTTTACAAGGTTTGGTAGCTCGTTGTGGACTAACCTTAGCCAAGTTAGTACGATTAGGTTTTCCAAGGTCGGTGACATTTCCTCGTCTGTGGTGGGTGTTTCGCTGTGATGTGAAATATGACCGTTCCCCAGTAATAGGTTGTCTTCGATAAATGACATCAGGCGTTGATACAAGTCTTCGGGGCGTTCATCTGGGTCAAGCTTTATGTTGTTCAAGTCCAGAAGGTGAGCGCCGGTTGATTGAAAACCGTAGTGAAGTCGAATAGCTTGCCAGATAGACTTCTTCATAGAGGACGAGTTCTTAACGATAGTGTTGCGAGAAATCACGGGGCAATAGTTCGCGATCTGACCTAGCATTAGCTCGAGATGGTTGCACTTTTGTTGTGCAGTTCTGCGGGCAGATGCACGTACAGATTCACCGTCATCTTGAAAGCCGCGAGAGGGAGTAGCGGGCGATTTCTTCAGCCATGTCACGTTGTCAGCTAGGAAACATGCAAAATTGGTATCGAGCGAAAGAATGTACTGAAGGTTTTGTCGCCAAGCTTCAAAGGAAGTTATGGATTCGTGTTTGGTGAGGGACCATTGTTTCGGTGCTCTTGTGTTCATTATGGTGTTCCGTTGAAGTTAAGAATAAACGAAATTTACTTAGCTTTGAGTCTTGGAGCCCGGACTGAATAGCTATAGAGTAAGCTGCTTCGCTGTCTCCTCGTGTGGAATTCGGGTGAAAAATCCGCCACTATCCTGGCTTTCTCTTCGTTCGAGACGTGGATACGATGCACCGCTGCCACCACGCCAGTAATGAGGAAAGGACAACCCGATACAGCGGACGTACATGTAACTCCAAACGGTTTATTAAACAACAGTAACAATTAACAACTCGACAATATGGCGGCCGGGAAAACGAGGGCAAGAGAGCGAGAGCATGATACGCATGCGCGGATAACATTGCCCGCTGGCGAAGAGAAAAAGGTGCTGCAGCATTAAATCCTCTTGATAATGGCGACCAAAGATGAGAAAAAGGGTCCATTTTGTTTTTAAATTAAAATGTCGATGTCATGTTGAAGTTCCAGTTATAATACTCAGATTATTGTTTTGAAAGTTTACTCTGTTTCACCGAGCATTGGACGCGGAATCGAAAGATGGCACACGAGAGGGCTTATATTTGAAGACCAAGAAAGGAATGTAAGGTTCCGAATGTAATGATATAATTGAGTGAAATAACATGTATTGTTGCAAAACTCATAAATATGCAAGTGTTTGATTTGAGATCAAACACGGTTTTGAACTGAAATCAAAACCCTTAAGATCTTGATCTAGTGTTTCATTGGGTATCATCCACCTGACCCAAATGGACGTCATTTATTGGCTGGTCACTTTATGAATTATTAATGAGTTTGAGAAGTGATTTATCTAAACAGGCTCAAACTTGGCAGCAGGATGCAACTTTTTTTTAGCAGGATACAACTTGATAACCATATATTCGACATTTAAAGTAAGCAGTTGTTCATGGTTAGCAGGATACAACTTGATAACCATGAACAACTGCTTACTTTAAATGTCGAATATGTGCATCACGTGACCTGTTATTGTTTTTTACACAAAAAGAAAATTGAAATTGGGGTGCCGAGATGGCATATGATGGATACAAATTAAAACGTTAATGTATTTGTATGGTTTTCCCTTATATGAATCTGGCCGGAATGATTGACTATGATCTACTGTTAAAGGGTATTTCTAAAAAAGGTCACGTGACATATTTTGTCTCTTAATATCTTGTTAATAAAATTCAAAAAATTGTCCATTCCGGCCAAGGATAGTCTTGATGCATTGAGGCAAAAAAATGCGTTCGATTTTCTCTTAGCCACAGTTAACCATCCCTACCCCATTTAAAGTTTCGTTTTTGTGCAAATTATAACGTCTTCACACACGTGATCACAATAATCAAACATTAAGGAATTTATGGACGCTAAATGCAGTTTGATGTATACTTTTGGTGACTGTTAGGGCTAAGAAAACATTACTTCCAAAGGAAAAAAGAATTTACTTCGCGGGGGGTCTACACCAAGGGCCGAGCCATGCCTCAACATGCTTGAGGAGGGGAGAGAAGTTTAGGACTTATTCTAAAAGGTAACACACTTCAAGTGTTCTATATTTACTTAATTAATGATGGAATTATTTTTTTATTTTTAAACGAATATAACTATGATTATGTCATTTTATTGATTTATTTATTAATTCGGACCGCTAATATCAAAAGTTAAAAGTCCGAGTGGCTCAGACCTCCACACAATGTCTCGAAATATAGACTTCAATTCAAGCTTGGACTAATATACACAACTACTAGAATAGCGCTTTAAAGAGAAACCAGAAACACGTCTTTAAACTTTACCTGTTACATCCAACCAGAAACTAGCGCGTATTTTTCCTGCCCTGTTTTCTGCACTACATCCATATTGACCTGCATCGTCAAAAGTCACGTGACTGATACGTAGTGTAGGGCTGTTGTTAGCAAGATGTCTTCCATTCTTAGTCCAGTTGACCTTTGGTGAAGGATTACTGCCCACAATGCATGCCATTACAAATGCAGAGCCCAACGGAACTGATTGGTTCATCATTTCCGGGTTCACTTTCGGTGGAACTAAAAACATTTCATTGTAAGTGCATGCAGGGTTCAGAGGAACATATTTGTTCTCGAGGTCAGGGGGTGACGTTGAAAAAAATTAGTTAATATGTTGTCTGGCAGATGGAAATCTAATTACACTAATCATAGGCTAATTAAGGAGTCTGGAAAGGTTTTAAGCTACACGCGCGCGTACCGTTAACTAGTCACATGCTTGGACACACTTGTTATCTGTTATTTCAATCATAGTGTTGAGCGCGCAACTTACCGGAAATGAGAACTTTTTGAGATTACAGCGGAGAAACAAATACATATTGGAATCTTTTTTTTAATCTGGCAACGGTCTTTTTGGAAATTTCTAAACCTCGTCTCCCGGGCCTTCTTCTCATTCAAAATGGCGGCCGGGATTAGAAACCGCTGGTCAAGGCCGACGAAATACTCTGAAAATAATGGAGCATTTGTCTCGTAAAACATGATAAAATGTCTTCGTTTCGTTTGAACAACGGTTTGAGATTGCTAGAAAAGAAACACCGCTTCATATCGTTGAACATAACCTCCGAAAACGCCATTACATCGTTTGTCACGTGTCAAAATATGTACTTATTGACTAAGTGGAAGGGCCGGATGGGGAAATATTTGGCTCGAGGTCATGGCCTACGGACCGAGCGCAGCGAGGTCCGTGCGCCATGACCGAGAGCCAAATATTTTCCCATCCGGCCCTCCCACTTAGTCAATAAGTATTTTATCATATGACCAATTTGGAGACAAAGTGACTTGAAATTTTAACGCGCGAGGCTGTCTTCTTTTGTAGTAGGGCCGTACGCCTTTTTCCGGCCCCGCTCGCGCAAATACGTACGGCCCTCATACGGGACTTTCATCAATGGTTTTGCAAAGAATAGGTTCGGAGGGCGGTACGGGTCATATGATAATACTCCATAATAGGCCATTTCCGAGTTGTCAAAGCGAGGCTAAGTGCACAACCTTTCATTTGAAAATGTTTTTCATTCAAATGCAAATAAAACGCATCTTCATATGAAAGGTTGTGCACCAAGCCTCGCTTTGACAACGAGGTATAACCTAACTCGGAAATGGCCTATTTCTTTGTCCAGTTGACCTTTGGTGAAGGATCACCGCCCACAATGCATTCCATTTTCGTTACCATGGCAACTGAATGTTTCCAATCTTTATCAAAGTGTATCTCAAGGATAAACGAACAGCTACTGAAGACGGCATGAGCTAACAAGAAATGCTCTTGAAAATATCGGAGAAAAACTTTGAGGGGTACACCCCCACCCGTTGTACGTCCGTCCGAGGGTTAAATTACGTCGCTACGTTAGTTGATATTATGTTTTAAGTTTTGTTTTTTAGCAAATTTTCCTTTTATCGTACGATTTTTCCGCATTTCAATCCACAGATCTAAAGCGCGACTGCTACATGTTTTTAACATGGATTCGTTTATGGCACCATTTGGACTAAACTATCTACCGATGTTGGGTTTCATGCTTGCGCCTACAGAATCTAGCAGGCTTTCACTCTCTTGAACGAAATCTTCGACTATTCTTCACTAATCAACCCCTGTAAATTCAATAAACAGAGAGCAGTCGCAATTATAGCGATGCTAAGGCTTCTAATGTTCTCATTTTCAATTAAAAAATTGTTTCGCTATTCGCTTTAGCAAAGTGAAAAAGACACAAAATAAATTTTGTTTTCCTGACTTCTTATGAGTAAGTGACCTTAAAGCTTATCTTTGATTTACATTACTATGATCACAGCTTTCCATGACAATACAAAATATCTGTCTGAACGCTTAAGCAGACTTAGCCTACTTACGTCGACTTACGCAAAGTCTACTTAACGCAGGATTAATGTCTGGTATGAATCCATTGTCTTTATCGTCGAAATCTCGCCCAGGAAAACGTATAATTTATAAAACCGCGCTTTGGCACAAAGCTCGGTTTAAACAATTGGATTACGTGTGAGTGGAAACTGCGAGTTGTGGTTTTGTGTGCAAGGGACTCTTTTCGAACTTCGAAATTACGAACTTGGAATTACAGTCCGAACACAGGCTGTATTATGTTCAACAGTAGTCACAAGCTTCCAACTATGTTGTATTCAAATGAAGTGACGTTTATACCACGCATTATGCTAACTTATGACGAAACCCCTATTAAGCGGCCATATGCATATGCCCGTTCCTCGAGGGTGGCCGCTGTAGTGGTTTACTCTTCGGATTGAACCGAAAGAAGCGGATTGAACACAGAACAAGAAACCACTCGTGGTTGATTCGCCATTCTCAAACTCATTAATAATTCATGAGGTAATTGTCCAATTGCGTGGACCCATTCGGGTCACATGCATGCACTGGATACCCCGGTAAAGAACGGCGTGTTTGGATATCCAAACACACGTGTTTGGAAATCAATTAGCAAAAACAATGCAGCACTTGAACAAACCTTTATTAGCTTCCATTCTAAATTATTCATTACAGTTAACATTTACGTTTACGGTACAGTTCAAGAACGTTGCTGAATTTAACATTCCAAATCAAAATCTTTGAACACACTTCCCGGCTCCAGTACAGGAAATTTTGTCTCTCGCGTTGCTTGCCAATTTTTGAAAACATCTACGGACCACTTGTCTTTGTACTGTGTACTTTTAGGCTTCGTCCGTTCGAGCAAACCAACTTCCTCTTCACAACTTTTAGGTCGTCGAAACCGCAAAGATTTTTCAGCAGCTGGTTCCTCCATGCCAACGAATATTACAAGAACACCAATGCAAATTTTGGCTAGTTTTAAATACAAAACAAGCTTAAATAACTTGTGAAAAACACGGAGAAATATTTCGTCGCAAACTAGCACCTACATGCTAATTAAACAAAAGAAAACAAAAACCAAATCTTAATGTGAAAAATTTCTTTTGTTTATTATCATGCGCGATTGAGAAGCCATTTCTTAAACTCGTGCTTCGTGTTTCACCGGGGTATCCAAACACCTTGAAACAATAAAAGCACTCGGCCGAAGCGGCCTCGTGCTTTCATTGCTTCTCGGTGTTTGGATACCCCGGTAAAACACTCAAACTCGTTTAAGAAATATTACTTAACAAACAACAACCATTTAATCAATACCCAATAGCCTTATGGGTACAACTATTGTAGGTCCGCAATACACTACAATCCCCCTTGTCCTTAGAAATCTAAATCTAATTTAATCTTAAGGAAATACTGTGTTGAATCTTGAAGTTCAAAGTCCTGAATACAAACGATTTGTTTTTTCCTATACTGAATAAACATGATCCAAAAAAAATATAGCTCTCTATTGTTCACAAACAGTAAAGCAGATAAAAACAGTGTCATCAGTAAAGTTCATAGTCTTTCAAGTGTCCTGGAGGTCGGGGCTCCCTCTGCGACCTCCTTGGAAGGGTATCAGGGTCGCTGGAATCTCTCATCGTTCCATTGTTCAGCTCTGACTGGGATGCAATATCAGGATTGGGATCTTCAGTAACTTCAGAATGGTATTTCTTAACATGAGTGATATTACGGCGGTATTTCTCCCCTGTACTTGACTGGACTGTCACTTCATTCCTTTGCTTGCTCACCACCTTGTATGGTTCTGGTGTAAGAGGCGTGTCCAGCTTACTCCCTTTGTTTTGTTTGAGTAGGACTTGATCTCCCAATTCCAAGTGACTTTTCCTAGCATTTCGTCGGTCGTCTGCATAGTCCTCGCCTTTCTGTTTGGCAATGCCATCGCTTTCGCGAGCATACTCATCTGCAGCTGTCGCTCTATAACCACTTGCTATGCTGGGAAGTTTTGTGCGAATCTCTCGCCCAAACAAGAGCTTGGCTGGACTTACTCCAGTGGTAGCATGGGGTGTGCTTCTATAAGCCGTAAGAAATTTCAGCAACTCTCTCCGCCAGTCTTTCTTTTCCGCCTGTGCAATTCTGATTGCCTTGAGGAGACTGCGATTTTGCCTCTCCACTTCTCCATTCGCCTGGGGCCAGAGAGGGGTAGATGTTCGATGCTCAATGTCATTTTCTTGAAAGTAGATCTCTATTTCCTCAGAAATGAACTGTGGTCCATTGTCTGTCTTCATAGAGTAAGGTATCCCGTGAGTAGAAAACATGTCCTCAAGACAGTTAATAATCCTACTTGACACCACTGACTTTAGGATAGCAACTTCAAAATAGCGGCTATAATAATCCACAACGACGAAGAGGTATTCGCCTGAGGGTAGTGGCCCAAGTAGGTCACCCGCCAGGTCATGCCAAGGTTCAACAGGAAATTCGGCTCGTTTCATTGGCTCTGGGGGGTCAGGCTGGCTTTGGCACCCATGGCACACTTTACACTTGTTTTCGACACTTTTATCCATGCTGGACCACCAAGTCTTTGAGCGTAGCCTTTGTTTGGTCTTAACTATTCCTTGATGACCCTCATGGGCGAGGTCCAGTACTTGCTTCTGCAACTTTTGTGGCATTACAATTCTAGTTCCCCTCAACACCAATTTGCCTAACACAGCAAGCTCAAAACGCACGGCTTTGTATGCAGGAGGGCAACAACTCCAATCGCCACTGGAAATGCACTCTCTTAGTTGAGAGAGTTCGGGATCAGCCGCTGATTCACGTTCCACTACTTGAATTGGAATTGCTTTTGGGGATGCTTCCTTTGCCACAAATCGAATGTACTCTTCAGCCACGTTCCTGCGGTCAGTTCCTTCCGCCTGTGTGAGACGTGACAGGGGATCGGCTATATTCTCCGAGCCTAGGACATACTTCACTGTGAAGTGGTAAGGCTGCAGTCTAAGAACCCAACGTTCAATTCTAGCAGATGGTTTCGATTTGCTTGAATAGATCACTTCTAAAGGCTTGTGATCAGTTAGTAATTCAAACTGGACACCATAAAGATAAACGTGAAATCGCTCGCATGCCCACACCAGGCCTAATGCTTCTTTTTCCGTCTGAGAGTAACGGCGCTCCACATCCGTTAGGCTTCTGCTTGCGTAAGCAACGACACGTTTGGTTCCTGAATCAGGATAGCACCCAGTCCTACCGGGCTTGCATCCGCCAACACTTGAGTCTTGGCATTCTTGTCGAAATATGCCAGGGTTTCAGCCTTGGAAAGCTTCTCCTTTAGCTGCTTGAAAGCTTGTCGCTGTTCACATCCCCATTGAAATGTAACTCCTTGCCGTGTGAGCTTTCTTAGCGGTTCTGCTGTTGTCGCCAGATCCGGGATAAAACGGGCACAGAAATTTACTAGCCCGAGGAAACTGCGGACTTCTGTTGCACTTTCCGGCTCTCTCGCCTCAAACACTGCCTTTACTTTTTCTTCTGCGGGGCCAATCCCGTTTTCGGACAACACGTGTCCCATGAAGGTAATTCTTGGAATTCTAAACTGGCACTTGTCAGGGTTTACAGTGAGGCCTTTGTCTTTCGATCTCTGAAAAACGTGTTCCAACCTCTGGTCGTGTTCTTCAACATTTTCACCATGGACTATGATGTCATCCGCGATATTGTGGGCCCCTTCACAATCATGTAATACTTGCTGAATGATGTGTTGATACAGTTCTGGGGCAGAACTTATCCCAAACATAAGCCTATTGTAGCGAAATAAGCCTGCATGGGTTGTAAATGTTGTAATCTCCCTTGAGTATTCAGCTAACTCTATTTGATGGAATCCCCATTTCAGGTTCAGCTTGGTAAATACAGTGCTCTGGTTCATGTTCTGGAGGACCTCATCTACGGTTGGGATCGGATGCCTCTCTCTCTGAATGGCTTCATTTGACGTTCTCATATCAACACACAGTCTTATTTCCCCTGATGGTTTAGGTACTACACAAACAGGACTTACCCATGGGGTGGGTCCTTCTACTTTCTCTATGATATCTGCTTCTTGGAGTTCCTTCAGCTTTGCTTCTACCTTTTCTCTCAAGTTGAATGGTATACGCCTCGGGCTCTGGGCCACTGGCACAACATCAGGATTAACATGAATTTTGGCATGATAGTCCTTTAACTTTCCAATGCCACTAAAACACTCTCGGAATCTGGATTGCAGGGACATATCAATACTACTGACTTGTGGCTCGAGCTTCAACGCTCCCAGTTGTAGTGCAGTTTTTCGGCCAAGCAGAGGTTTTCCTTTTCCACTAATAACTATGAACACTGCTTCGGTCTCTTTGTTGTTGAACTTCCCCAGGGTACTAAGTGGTTCAGCGGAGCCATACGGATAGATCTTGTATGTTCTCTTTTATGATGTGCATTTGATATCTTGCCTTTTCGCATCCTCCCAAGTTTCTCGGTCAACAACATTGCAGGATGCTCCGGAGTCAATCAACACGTCTTTTATAACCGCTCCTCCAACACTAAGTTGGACAGTTCCACCTTCTACACCACAAACATATTCATCGGCAACTGTGAAAGCATACTCATCATCATCCTCTACACACCGGACTCTCTGTTTACCGCCCCCTCTCGGTCGCGGTGCATTGTCTTTGCCTTTTCCTTTCGTTGTCGGTTCTGTTTCAGAGCGTTTATCTCTCTTTGTCTTGCACATATTCGCAATATGTCCTTGGTTGTGGCACTTGTTACAGGTTGCCTTCAGCGCTGGACAGCTTTGATCACGTGCGAAATGGCCTTCACGTCCACAGCGGTAGCAACTGCCACTCTTCCCTCCACTGATGCTATTTACTTCGCCTTTCGATTCCATTTTATTGGCTTGGATATCAGCTGCTTCCATTGAACGGGCAAGCGACTGGGTCTGCTCCAGTGTTAGACTCTGACCTTTCTCTAACAATTTTCTCCTGAGCTTACTCGAATGGCACTTATCGATTATCTGGTCACGAATCTGTTCCGTTTTGTTTCCCTCAAACATACAGTTTTCGGCTTGTCGCATTAACCGGGTTTTCTAGGGTCAGTTAGCGTTGCGAATATTTCCTGAACATCCATTCCTGCGGAGTGTAACAACAGAGCTCTTTTCTGTTTCGCATCTTTCACTCCTTTTCCATCCACGAAAAATTGGAAAGCAGTTTTCCATCGTCTCCATCGGGGACCGATACTTGTCTGATCGCCTTTGCAATCGAACGGGGTAATTCCTCCAATCTCGAGATTTACTGCCATAATTCCTTCTCCGACTTGAAAACGCGAGTTTTTAGATCATCCTCGTCGCCAATTGTAGTGGTTTACTCTTCGGATTGAACCGAAAGAAGCGGATTGAACACAGAACAAGAAACCACTCGTGGTTGATTCGCCATTAACAAACAACAACCATTTAATCAAGACCCAATAGCCTTATGGGTACAACTATTGTAGGTCCGCAATACACTACAGCCGCTTAACAAGGGTTCGACCGTTTTGATATGGCGGGTCATATGGGAGAATCAAAGCCGCTGAAACTCTAACCTAATTCTCAGACGGTCCAACGTCGCTCGCATTCGCTCCCTCCTCTTTCCCGTCTGATGTCCTTTGTCTGAGGGCTTGTCATTGACGTCGTCCTACCTTTGAATATTTCCATCAATCAGTGTACGTTCAGTCACATTCTTGAAATTCCTGATGGAGAAAAACCCGTCGAACAACCACTCTGATTGGTGGAACTATTCAAAGGTAGGATGACGTCAATGACAAGCCATCAAACAAAGGACATCTCACGGGGAGAGGAGAGAGTGAGTGCGAGCGACCTGGGACCGTCTGAGAATCATGCTACTATACTGCGAAGCTCTTGCGTGTCAAAAAAGGAAGTTAAATGCGCAATACGTCCCCTGGGTTACCAAACGTTACGACTACTTGTAGTAAATACTTAGGTTAATGAGGTGGTACGTCATATAGCCTGCTAGCTGTCCCTTCTCAGTCAATCGAGTGGGAGAGCAAATGAACCGAGGGGAAACTGGGGGAGAGCCTTTCCCGCCTTCTCCCCAGCGCCCCTCGGTTCGGTCGAGCGAGGGACTGCTAGCAGTCTACATGTCATAATATGAGCAAGAATTTTGGCCTATTTGGCCTTTGGATACTACAGGAGAATCTTTCCCTTAAAGGAATGTCATTAGAGTGCGAAAATTATTTGCCAATGCATTTTTGAAAATGCTTGCCGTTTATTGTGCCGTAAATTACGCCAGATATCTACAATTCCCCATGTTGTTACTTTTCTTGGGTCCCCTGTTTCCGAAGTTCCCATAGGCCTTTTCGAGAGTCAGGACCATGTGCTCTTCGCGTCGGCCATGTTGCTTTTTGTAACCAGAGTTTATTTATCTGCTTCTGAATGTTTTTTCTTTTTTACGCCGGATAGATCTACGAGTATCCACACTGGTGTAAGTTTATTATTCTGTACCTTCCAGTTATTTACTTTGAGTGTATTTAGGACGTTTTTCTTAGACGGAACATTGTATTTTGCAGCGAATTGCACCGAACGAATGCACCGAACGAATACACCGAAAGCAGATGTGAGTGAACTTGTAATCTCGACTGTGAAAACTACGGTATAATAAAGTCCTTAATCTTTCTTCTCGAGTGTAATTGAAATGTCTCAACTACACGGACCCGGCGACCACACCCCAAATACAATTTTATCTACACTTTGCGTTACCCAAAATGTCCCCTTTCGAGTATAAAACATGTTTCGTGTTCCGCTTTAGCAAAGTGAAAAAAATGTTTTCCTGACTTATGACAACTCAGTGACCTTATCTCTGATTTTCAAATGATGACAGCTTTAAATAGCAATAATTATACCATAAATATGTCTGAACACTTAATCAGACTTAGCCTGACTTACGTCGACTTACGCTAAATCTACTTAACGCGGACTTACTGTCTAGTGTGAACCCACTCTGCTTATTGTCAAAATCTGCCATTAAAAAACGTACATTTTATAAAACCGCGGTTGGCACAAAGACAAGTCCGGTTTAATGAGAGACTTTTTGAGATTACAGCCGAGAAAAAAAAACCCATTGGGATTGGATTTTTTTCAATCTGGCAACGCCCTTTTGGGAAATTTCTCAACCTCGGTTAGGTTTCAATTTAATGTCATCACAGACAACAAACGATGTCCGAGTGTTCCGTTGCAGTAATCAATTACAGCTGAATAACAAGTAGCAACATCCAAACATCAAGTTTGTTTCTCTGTTTCTTTATTTTTGGGCGAAAAAAATACGCAAAATAAACGCTCACAGAAACAAGAAAAAGAATCTTTATCCAAATTGTTTTCTTCTTTTACCTGTTCATGTACATAAGCGATACCATTTTATATAGCAAATTTAACATTTACAAAATGGAATCATTTTAGAATGCAATGCGGCTTACAAGTTTACGATTGGGTGTTGATATGTATGATAATCATTTGGGTGTTGAAATCAATATATAAACACGATACAAACTCAAAACATACTGAAAACATAATAAAATGAAGAACAAAATAAAGTAAAGACCAAAACATACCCAACACACGAAGGGTTGAAGTGACAATTGCTTTATTTGCTTTGTTTACTGCGATGCACTGGTATGTTCCTTCCATCCCTGTTTTAGCGTGTTGCATCTGAAGGACTGATCCGTTCTCAATCTCTGTTTCAAAAACTTCGTCGGGAAGACGTCCACCCTCAAAGTTCCAGGATAATGATGGTTTTGGCACACCAGATGTGACTTTACAGCTGATGTTGGTTTCTTTGCCTTCAGGAACAGTTTGGTTTGTCGGAGACACATAAACCTGAGGGGAGACTGATTGAGACAAAACTACTGATTAATAATCATGATTACCGGTCAACGTTTACGTATCTTCGAGACACTATTGTCAAATGTGTATGCATATACTTAATATGATATATAAGCATCATTAATCTTAGAGAATAGATTTAAAACTGAAACACTATTATTTGAGCTTGACAATGATAAGATGCTACTCAATTCTGGGACTACTCCTTGGAATTTTGCATCTGGGATGAGAGAGAAGATGGGGGACTTTTTCTGAAGTATTCTATATTTACTTAACTATTGATGGAATTATTTTTCATTTATAAACGAATATAACTATGATTATATAATTTTACTGATTTATGTATTAATTCGGACCGTTAATATAAAAATGCAGAGCATCGGCTTACGGGATGAATTTTGTCGGTGGGATGAACTTAATTTGCCCGAATAAAACTCGTGCGTCATGTTTTTCCGTCATGTTGATGATTCCAGCACTCGTTGACATTTTACTTTTCTACAGCTGTGAACGATCCGAGAATGACCTTCTTCATCTAGCATTCTTCGCACTTCACACAGCACCGATAAGATATTTTACGAGACTTCGACGAAGACATACTTTAATCGACCAGATACCAACCACACACACTGTTCTAATAACAAGATGATCGCCAAATGTTATACTTAGTCTCAGTCCCTGTGCGGTCTGCATTATCATTCCTAGTCTGGCGGACCACAACGCAAATTTGTCGTTCAATACCGGCATGCTCACGCGGTTAGCATCTAATGGAGCTATCGCATGGATGAAATGATCGATGTAGTATAGAACTTGGTGAGAAAGTTAAGTGAGTAATGCGAACAAATAAATTAATACCTTGAATCACAAAGTAATTCAGTAATTATACTGTCTGTGGTGCCCGAATAGTGGACCAGTTTTGGCCGAATAATACTATATTTTTTACGACTGGGGGGCTGCAGTACCCCTGCCCCTTCCCCTTTGTACGCCTATGATGCAGAGCTCAACGGAACTCATTAGTTCATCATTTCGGGATGTACATTTTATTGTAAGTGCATGTAGAGTTCAGAGGAACATTTTTGTTCTTGAGGCCAGGGGGTAACGTTAGATGGAACTTTTTTGCTTTCGATCATACGAATGCGCGCGGTCTTTGAACAAAAAGTCTGGAGCGAGTGTGAATATGGAGAGTGGAACTGGGGAGAGACCCTAAACAATTTCTCGCCTCACACGGGCGTGTGAGGCTCGCGCGCTGGGCGCGCGAGTATCCACGTTTCAGACGCTTTCGGCGCTTCGCGCCTTTGCGAGTGAGCCAGCGAAAGAAAACGACTGTTTTGCAGTCTAGATGGAACTTACAGAAAAGAAAATAACTAGTTATATGTTGTATGGCAGATAGAAATCTAATTGTACTAATAATAGGCTAATTAAGGAGTCTGGAAAGGGTTTTAAGCTGCACGCGCTCGTACTGTTCACTCGTCATGTACAGACGCACTTGTAAACTGTTATTACTCGTGGCAAAATGCCAACGAGTTATAAAATGAGTACTGATTCTCGGTCACTTTTTGACGCCTGTTCTATAACGTTCTAGAAAATTCTTTTTGAAGTGTTTTTGAGATAAGAGTTTCAAAGGTTAAAAGTTTCTTGAATGTGATGTCAAACAGGAAATGATTATAGAACACCAACAGAGGAAGATATGAAGTGACGTTTCGAAGGGAAATTCAACCATAATCAATTTTTAGCGACACAATTCCTACTTAAGCGGCTACTTCTGATCTTGCAACTCTTTGGAAGTGAGCCAAAAAAACCCCATTATTATGCCAAGAGCTAGCAAACAAACGACGGCATATTAAACTAAATATTCTAAACGGCTCTGAAAAGCGTAAATTCCTCCTGTCAGTATCACAGCTGGACATTTTTTCCTAAGATCAAAGAAACGACAACATTTAGAACAACAGGCCTGTTATATCTTTATTTTGATCTAAAAGGAAAAATCTCTCAGGCACGTACTTGGGGTAGACTTATTCTAAAGCTGGGCTAAACTGCTTGTAGCGACGAGCATGATTTGTGCTAGGCCTGTCACCTTTTATAACAACAAACTTGGTCTCCCAACAGTACTCGCCATTGACACTACACTACAAGCCCGAACTAATCGATCAAAATAACATAAAATAACAAACGCCAATCAAATATATCGATCAAAAGTAAAACTATAATAACTAAACAACTTATTTCTACTAAATTAAAAACTGAAATATAATCTCCGCGGATGGAAACGGATTTTCGAAGTAACTCGATGTATCGGGAATTTTCGACTGCGTTAAATTCAATCGTCGAGGCATTGGGCGCGCAATGCATTTTGGGAGACACTGGGCCTTGAACAAATCAAGCAGAAAAATGCTTTTTTGTCTTTTTCTCGATAAAATAAAAGTGCGTATAGGGGTTAGCATTTTAAGTTCGTTTACCGGCGGATTGTAACTGAATAAGCTGAAAATTGGCAGGAATGTTTTGCAATACCTCTTTTGAAAAACGGTGTCGGGCTTTTTTTTAATTTCGCTTCCGTTACAAAGTTATGGTCTCTTTTGTAGAAAGATACATAAACATTGGGGACATCAAACTTTAGGAGGGTGTTAAAAGAAAACTAAGGCACATATCTGAAAAATCGCCGACACCGTTTTGGAGGGCAATCTACGAGAAAATATTTGCGTCACTCCTATAATTCACGCGCGGAAACGAACGTGATTAAGGTGAAGCAGTGATTTTGGCTATTCTTTTAATATCTCCGTGGCGTTAAATTTTTAGATATCTTCGAATATATATTTGTATTCTACGGGTATTGAGGTTTCAGAAAATGTATAGGTTGATGGGGTGTCCTCTTAAAACGCGCTTGCGCGACTACTAAAGACGGTCAAGCTAGATGTACTGATACCTTGAATGTGGCTTTTGGTGAACTGTGAAGCTTATTAGGGAATAATGTTTGTCAGTTCTGGAATTCATTATAAAACGTTTTGCAAACGTTTGTATCTCGGAGAGCAGAGGGAAATGAAATACAAGAGAAATTTAAGGCTATTTATTTATCAATTGACTTGTAGCTGTGGGTTATATTGATTTTGAGCAATATGGTTGTGCTGAGAGATTATTGTGTCTGGTCGTCGATTTGCGGTCTCTGTATGCTAAATGTTAGTGATAATGAGATAATAAATGCGGCTGTCAAAGGCTATTTAAGGAAAGATTTAATCTACCCTTGTTTTTTATCAATGTTGTATTACTGTGAAAGTGAATTGTTATGCGGAGAGTTAGCAAGAAACGGCGGCATAAGTAAATATTTTAAATGGTCCGTTATTTTCATAGGTATAGTGGTTTCAAAGTCGACAATCTTGGATTTTCGGTCTGATGTCTGTGGTAACGATGAGGGATAATGGGATGGTAAGTCTTGCTGTCAATGTTTTTTTAAGGAAAGAATTACTGAACTTAGGTTAATTCTATGTACCGATGTTGTAGCTTTTGTTATGCCTCAGAATACCTCAGGAAACGAATACTAGTCGTTTTAGGCTCGTCAACACTTTTAAAATGGGAGCGTACCAGGGAGCGTAATACAGTGCTTTGCAGGAACGTTTGACGATTTTCTGGTCGTAAGTAATAACATGCGCGCGAAAGAGTTTGATGGTTGGCTTCAGTTATGGGGAACGTTGTGTGGTCGGAAGAGATATAAGAATAGAGTGTTTACGTTACATGCGCTATTTTTTTCGATTCTTTGATTTTGGTAGTTTGGCGTTGTATCACGGTGGCTAAGAAATGTGTGAATGATCTTTTGAAAATATATCTGAATAGTATTTCCGGAAATCAGTGGTTGTAAATGAATATAGAACTGTTGAATTTTTATTTTTAGTTACGAGTTTAATCTATGTTTTGAATCTACGTGCGTGTTTTGTAATTGAAATTCTTAGATGTTATCAGTTTTTTTCTGTCTTTATATGTCAGATGTTTTGCTTTTATAAAAACGTTAGTCGGTATTGTTTTCTTACTAGAGTTGTGGTTGGTTGAGGTCACTCTAGAGACTTTACTATACTATGGTAATTAAACTTTAGTTAGCTAAATCACCAAAATTACGATGTCTCTTGCATACTATTGCATAATCAAACCGTAATGGCAATGATTCAGTATTCCAAAATAGAACAAATCGCAAAGTTCATGCTATCTTGCTCTTCCATACTCATACATAGTCAAACCGATAGAGTTCTACATGTACTAATTCGCTGAACCAGCAAAATCTGACCTCTCTTGCATACTATTGCATAATCATGAGAGCCCAAAGCCATTCATTTAATAAATTGAAGTTACTAATTGCTGCTTTCCTCAAAAATCACGACAAGCTGTCAACAAAAAAAAAAACAAAGTTTAAATAAACTAGAGATATACCCACCTATTATTTTGGTAACCAGATGGTTATCTATTATCAGGTTATGTTTGTTCTTTCCGAATCGAGATGATATTACAGATATTAGAGTCAGCAAAATCATGACTTATTGCTCTTCCATACTCTTGCCCATTTAATTCACAGGAACAAAATTTTACTTTTAAACAAAAAAAAAAATATTTTTCTTACCGTTGATAGTTTTGATTCTTAAACCACTTAAACAAAAAACTCTTAAGACTAGCAACATGTCATCACTATTTTATTTGAAAACAAGCATATGCATCAAGATCTGGGGGGAGGGTACTAGTGCAAAGGTGAAAGTTGCATGAAAGCCAGCTTCAAGGGGTTTTTCAAAACTAGACAAGAGAGGAGGAGTTAGAACAGCTAGTGACAGTTAGTAGTCGAGGGTCAGTTGATCTAGGGTGATCAAGTTTGATACTATTGCCTATCACGTGACCTGGGCAATCTTAAACCTGGGACCTAACCCTAAGTTAGGCCTGGCCCTGAGCTAAGTTACCCCCTACCCTAGAAGTTGTTCTAACTCTAGAATCTTAACACTAACCCTAGATTTGAACTATCCCTAACCCTAGCTTTCGCCGGGGGGTGTCAAAAGCCCTGGTCACGTGACCTCCATTTTTCTTTAAACGAATGCAATTCGTATATTTAACTAAACAAAGAAACTCACTCTGCTCTCTGGGCGACAATTCAACGTGACATAAGCTATTTATACTTTACAGTATGTCCAATCTGTCAACAGTGTTCAATAAATTTGATATTATATTCCGTTATTTCGCTGAATTGATTATTGCTGAATTGATTATATTTTCGCTCATATGAAAACCCAAAGTTTCCCGTGGGATTTAAGTTCCTCAAACCGTCTGGATTCATTTTAAAAATGCACCGTGAAATTTTCAAACTAGGTTTCGCAACAACGCACATTTGACCTACAATATACGCTACTAATGGAAGCACTGATGGCTTTCCGACAAATGATTGACAAGGAAAACACAAATTTCTTCATTTAATCGATTTTGTCACTTTTTACCTGCGGCAAATTTTGTCGATGGTGCCTTTGAAAATCAACCCGTCTCGAACAAAATTTGTAAAGTCGCGACAAACCAACCGCATTTGTTCCTCGCGAAGCGAGGTTAATAAATTTGTCGTGCCTCGGGAAATAAGCCGCGCGAATTCGAGCAAAATAAAATAAAAATATATATATATATATATATATATATAACCGTAGAACTTGTGAGGGGTCTCGCAAACAATGCAAATCCTTAACCAACGTAAAATGCTTGCTGGAGGATCACTAAAGCGATCGTGGACACTTGAAATAACGTAAATAAAACCGAAAATGTGAGGGTCAAGAGTCCAACTCCAATGTAGCTTTGCTGGTTTATTCGCTCAACGTTTCGACCATAACGGTCTTCATCAGGAGCATCTGAGGTATATGATGCTCCTGATGAAGACCGTTATGGTCGAAACGTTGAGCGAATAAACCAGCAAAGCTACATTGGAGTTGGACTCTTGACCCTCACATTTTCGGTTTTATATATATATATATATATATATATATATATATATATATATATATATATATATATATATATATATATATATATATATATATATATACTGTTCATACAGTTTGAGCACTCTCTGGATTGGGTGGAGAGCCTCGTAAGAGGTGTTCACTATTGGCATATTGCTTCGCTCACTGCTCGCAGTTTGAGCACTCTCGTGACTCCACAATGCAATCCAACAATGTGTAACCGTACATCCTGTGCCCAAGTTCAGGAGTTGCCATAAAGCCATTATGGTAATAACCGGGAGGGCACATTGTATACATATTTGTATATATATATATATATATATATATATATATATATATATATATATATGTAGATGAAGGTGTCGTGCAAGTGCCTGGCAACAGCGCAACAAAGCTTGAATGACGTCAGACAAACGAAAGAGGATGATGGGAACGCCTGTGGTACTACTTCATGTAAGCCTATATAGGAGCATGGTAAACAAAGATGGCGGACTGTAAACGTTACGCGAATCATCCAAAGGACCTTTTATCAACGTTTTTGGTTTTAAAGAAGACGAAGTGGAATGACGAAAAGCCTCATACGCAAATCGAGAAGCCACCAAAGTTTCGACCCGCGGTGCACCCTCTCCCGAGCTTCGCGAGGTTCTGCGAGACACGTATTTCTAGTAAAGAGTTGATGATGACAGAAAATGTGTCTAAATAAACAGTTTTTCGCTAGTGCGGAAAAGCCCTACTTCTTTACCATGAGACAGGCCCACTTTTAAAACCTATTTGAAAGTTCTCATGCGAAAAGTTAATAAAATGATGACATGCCAATACCCTGGGGAAATCAACAATAGGTCCGGGGGTCCTCCCCAAAAATTTTAGTGGCGGCGTGCGACGCACTTCTTGAATTCCTTACCGTATTACGAACCATATCCTTTGGTGCCGTTATGTAGCTTATATAGCTTATATAACAAAAGTTTACGACTGAGGGACATCGAGTTCATATCTATACCCATGCACTACATCTCGTTTCCGCTTGCGCGCATTAACGAGATAAAAATTGTATGCCTTGGTAGACAAATTTGACAGTTTTAAATTTCCGGTTTCAATTGCGAAACAATCACGCGTTACAAACTCTACGCAGAAATAAGCAACAAATAACTGCTTCGGTTTTGTTTGTAGTGGCAATGTTACTGTGAAAATAGCCAAAAAATGTTAAAAATACAAAATAAAGCATTTTTTTTCCTTGCAATACTCATTTGAAAGTACATCTATCTACAGGTTTGAAATGTTTTGGTAGATTTTTAGTTTACAAATATCAATGTTAAAGCTATCGTAATCAAGCTAGTGGAATCTTTTTTCTGCTGTCATTTTACAGTCCCAGAGAATTGAAATTACTGGTTTCTCTAGTCATTTCTTTATTACTTTTGCTATTTACTAAGTGGAAAATAATAATGATATTCTAGTCGATGCCAAAAGTACAAAAGTTGAACACTAATTCAAACAACTGAGCGTCAAGTTAGAAGTCCGATACATAATACTTATTCACCATCATGCCGAAACACATATGATTAAAAAATTACAAGACTCAGTGACATACAACTTGACAACTTATACCACTTAAAAGCCAAATGATAATTATGATGTGTTGAAATAAGCACAAGCAATATATACAAACAGCTATCGCTAATTTTACCTGTTACATCAATCCAGATAGTAGCGCTGATATTTCCTGCTCTGTTTTCTGCACTACATCCATATTGACCTGCATCGCTCAAAGTCACATGATTGATATAGAGTGTGTTGCTGGTGTTGGCAAGTTGTGTTTCATCCTTAGTCCATTTGATCCTTGGTGTTGGATGACCGTCCACAATGCATTTCATTTTAAGTGTAGAGTTCAATGGAACAGATTCATTTCGGAGGTCAGGGTTGACTTTAGGTGGAAGGACTAAAGAAATGAAAACAGCCAGTTAAGGTGGTTCGATACAGTTTTCTGGAGACCATACCAACATTTTTCAATCGGCTTTTAAGCGATCTTCTCCAAATCAGATCAACGTGAAATTTTCACCACTAACTTGTTTTGAATTGAAGTTTGGCAAAATGCATTTTCTGGTAAAATCGATATTACCATGACAACGATAAACAAGAAACTTAGAAATCAGTCAAAGTGAAATTTAGCGCGTTTAAGATCTCGCATTGAAAATCCCACATAGACATCTTAAAATATGGTATATGGCATATATATTTTGAAAGAATAAAAAAATTCTGTATGTTTGAATTAAAATAAATCGCAAGAACATTTTAAACCGTACTTTTTGTATAGAAGTAATATATGAACCATGAGATTAACACTGGTTTCGTGAAATTACTTCCAAATAGTGTCATAATGTAGCTTCATGTTATGTTTGCACGCCAGGAAAGTTTTGTGTACTTTCTCCTTTGCGATCTTGAGAACTACCATTTTTCCTAACATCGCTCCGTGTGTAATTTTTGGGTAGTTTTCGATTTCGATCGATTTTGCGAAAATCTCGGAAACGGCTCGATAGATTGTTTTAAAAAAATCACCACGTATGCTTGGTGATGTGAAAAATATTATCTCAAAGTTTCATTGGCATTGATTTATTAGAACACCTTGAAATTTAAAGATGAAGACGACGTTCAAAGTGGCCGATAGTTGGCGTTACAAATTCGGCATAGTTGTTAACTTATGCTAATGATTTCAAATCAATGCGCACCACATTCCTCCATGATTAATACATTTCATTGTAATCTGCTTTGCATCCATTACACGCAAATCGTGCCCCGCGCGTGCTTATTAAAAAAATGCGCGCTACATTTCTCAGTGATTAATACATCCATTGTACCCTCTATAATGCAAATTTCTTTGCAACTGTTTTCTTTTACGTTCAAAATGCCTGCTGTGAAAACGTCTTTTAAACGCAAAAGGGCATTAATTGCGCAAAATAATCATAAAAAGAGACCTCAGGATGGGAATCAGGAAAGAAATCAGGACTAGCAGCAGAAAAAGCACCACCACGAGTGAATAAGGACAAAAAAATCCTTTGTAAAATAATCAATTTTTTTGAAGAAAGACAACACTAAATGTTGCACCGGGCTATGTTGTTAAAAGTTTCTATCAGTCACAAATGCAATAATTCTAGGTTTTTACATGTACTCAGGAACGTTAAATAATAATAGTTATGTAATGATAGGCTTAATATAGTGCACATGATCCTAACTTTAACAAACACGCGCGAGGCACGATTTGCGTGTAATAGATGCAAAGCAGATTACAATGAAATGTATTAATCATGGAGGAATGTGGTGCGCATTGATTTGAAATCATTAGCATAAGTTAACAACTATGCCGAATTTGTAACGCCAACTATCGGCCACTTTGAACGTCGTCTTCATCTTTAAATTTCAAGGTGTTCTAATAAATCAATGCCAATGAAACTTTGAGATAATATTTTTCACATCACCAAGCATACGTGGTGATTTTTTTAAAACAATCTATCGAGCCGTTTCCGAGATTTTCGCAAAATCGATCGAAATCGAAAACTACCCAAAAATTACACACGGAGCGATGTTAGGAAAAATGGTAGTTCTCAAGATCGCAAAGGAGAAAGTACACAAAACTTTCCTGGCGTGCAAACATAACATGAAGCTACATTATGACACTATTTGGAAGTAATTTCACGAAACCAGTGTTAATCTCATGGTTCATATATTACTTCTATACAAAAAGTACAGTTTAAAATGTTCTTGCGATTTATTTTAATTCAAACATACAGAATTTTTTTATTCTTTCAAAATATATATGCCATATACCATATTTTAAGATGTCTATGTGGGATTTTCAATGCGAGATCTTAAACGCGCTAAATTTCACTTTGACTGATTTCTAAGTTTCTTGTTTATCGTTGTCATGGTAATATCGATTTTACCAGAAAATGCATTTTGCCAAACTTCAATTCAAAACAAGTTAGTGGTGTAAATTTCACGTTGATCTGACTTGGAGAAGATCGCTTAAAAACCGATTGAAAAATGTTGGTATGGTCTCCAGAAAACTGTATCGAACCACCTTAATGTGCTCTATGACAGAAATTCATTTTCCTAAATATTCAAATGGCAATAAGGAGAAAGATGAAGGATGGATACCATAGGGCAATCAATTAACATAACCCTCGGACGTACATCCAAACTTATAGCCCAACCGTAGTACAAGAGGTTAGAGAAGGGGTGGTTGCAACCACCCCCCTTGGGGTTTTGAGGTGTTTTAATGGCTCTGTCAATTCCAAGCCCGCTCATCCCCACCGGGCATTTGTCGGGCGTTTTATAACTTTTCTTTCCCAAGGGTGGGGCATTTGCTAAAACAGGTCAGCCCGGGGGTGGGGCATTGTCAAAACAACGTTATCTTTCGGATTTTAAAAGTCGTACATGCTTCGCTTGTCACAAATCCAAGAAAAAACTTGTTGAACTGCAAAAACCGTGGACGAAGATCCTGCCGGTTTTACGTTGGATCTCAGAGGAGGAGACCTAATTAACTAAACTGAATCAATATAAACGAGAAGTTCAAGGACTACTGCAAAGCTGATACAACGAGTAAATATATTTGAAACAATATTTCGGTTGGCCAGACCAGCCTTCTTCAGGTTTAGATGTTACTAAATTACAAAATGAAACTGCAACATTATAGCGGAGCTTTCGCGGGCCGAAGGCCCGCTGCGGAGCCCCATACTCATAGAACCTATGCCCGTCATTTTTCACGGTCATGGCCAGGGGAATGTTTCGCGGGCGCGTCGTGTGCCCGCCGCCGCCCGCCGTCGCGCGCTGGGCAGGACTAGCTCGCTGGCGCGTATGACGTCGCAAAACATGCGCGTACGACGTCACGCAACATACGGGATCTTAGCAATTTTGAAACCAAAGCGAGGCTTTGTTTTTCGCGCGGTTATACGGCCGAATGTCACGTCAGCTGGGAAAACACTTTGTTCTGCTGTGTTTACAAAGCGGAGAAAACCGTTAACCGTGGACGTTATTTCCCTGAATTTTTCGCGGTTTGCTACTCAAGACAGGAATTCTAATTAAGGGATACTCAGAAGCCGCTTTAGTGGGCAAAGAAGAGCTTTCAGGGATAAAATCTTGCTTCGAGGAACTTCATACGTTTTTATCAATGCGGGAGATGTTTGTTTTTATTACGGATTTCAGAACCAAAGAAGCGGAGATTTAAAGAATTTCCAAGCAAGCGAGGGACTTAAAGGTAAAACAGATTACATTTTTTGATGGGAATTTATGTTGATATCAATCTGTGATTGACTTTTTCTTTGTGTTCTTGTAAGTTTTGGAGAATTGTTTTTAAAACGTGCTTAAATTCAGTTGTATCGATTTCTTGAATTTCATCGAAGGCAGCTCGAACTCGATGCCCTATAAATGGTACCCGTTTTGCTTTTAAACATAAGCTAATGGAGATTTGAATAAAATTTTTCGAAAGAAGATTGTGTTGTCCATTTTTATGTGTTTGTACATTCATTACATAGATTAAAAAGCGATTTTATGTAAACTAGAAATACGTGTCTCGCAGAACCTCGCGAAGCTCGGGGAGGATGCGTTGCAAAATTTAAGCGATGTGGGAGAGATGGAATTTTTGATTTGACTGGAGAGATTGGATTGCATGCCGGCAATGGCCCCGAAAATTTAAGTTGAGACATTCTAGTTTCCAGTCGCTTCGATTTAACTTGTAGTTAGTGCCCTCAGTCTTCCTAAGTTATAATAAATGGGAAGTGGTATTGGTCAGTTTTGGGTTTTGAGCTGTGGGTCACTGTAACTGCTATGGGACTGGATATCAAAAGATCCTAGGGCTCTTCTTCCCCCCCCCCCCCCCCCCCCCACAACCTATGTTCATTAATTTTTTTTTTCACAAAGAAAATTGGTGTGAAAGTGGATGTATAGTATTGTTGTGGACATGGGTCCAGGACAATATGCAGTGGTGTTCTGTTTATTTTGATTGGGTGAGAGTTTGTTTATCAGGAATACAGGTAACTGCTCCTGTCTTGATTAAATTTACTTTTTGAAGCTTGTGAGTGCTATCTCCCAAAATTAACCTGTTCCCTTTACATACTGCTGTAGGTGTTGTTCCATATACTGTGTATCAAATAATTGCTAAATTGCAGGAGTTAATACTATATTTTGGAAACAGGTAATGAGAATTACAATTGATTATAAAAGTTTAACGTGAATCTGCAGATATCATAAGGAATGTATAGAGACCAGGATGGAGTATTCGTAGGTTAAGACCAGGACTTAGGCCTTCATGACAAGTTAACCTGTTTAAAAATCTCAAAATGAAAATAATTTGTAGATGTACATTCTCCTTACTGGTGTCAATACAGTTCACATAGTCACATAACTACAGTGAATTTGTATTCAATTTCCACAGACAACTCATGTTAAAGGTGAACAGGTTCTCAATTTGCATAATCTATGTATTTGTTCGTACACTGATATTGTAAGGAGATTTGAGATACTGATCACCATTCCAATAATAAATGTGAAGCAGTAATGTTGATGTGTCATGTGTTTATCTATACAGTTGCTACACATTAGCTGTCACGATTGCTAACAGAAAATTGTTTTTTTTTACAAAATCAAAATTGTAGACAGAAATTCTCCTTTCTAAACCATTTGAATATTATTTCTTATTGAACTATTTTGCAAGGAATGCCGTAAACTCAAGATAGCGTATACAAAGTATATTTCGCTCACTGCTCATTCACAAATAATGCTACATTATGCAAATGTTGTATATTTGTGAAATAATTTCCGCCTGTGTGATCTGTAGTTTTGATCATTCTTGACAGAGAAATTATATGTTGACACCATGGATTCGTTTTGTAGAACTATATATTTGTGCTGGAAAGAGTTTTGGCTTCCATCAGATCAGACCAGTTTTCTTGCATCTTTCCATGTCATTTAATCTTATATCAAAGTTCCTTAGTGACCTTAGCGAGAATATCAATAATGATCAATTTACAGCATCTACTAAGACAATAGTTTCCAGTGTTTGAATACTAATTTTTTATATTGAAAAAATATCCTCTTATGATCTGCCTGTCAGTTGTTTAGCTACTCAAAATCTTTTTTTTTTTTGGCAAAAGGAAGATAAAAGCTTTTAAATGTAAGCTTAGGTTGTTGCGTTCGACGATGGGAGAACGCAACCTAAACTCAACAAGCGAGAGGCCTGGGCACGAGCATTTAGCGGAGAGAAACTCGATTTTGTGGGTGGGTCAAGTACCGGAAATACGTCATAGCTTCGTCCAGCAAGGTGCGCGCGCACGTTTTTCTCCTTACACGTACGTCATAGACTCATCCAGCAAGTTGCGCGCGCACATTGGTTTGCCATTTTTTCTCACCTCTGCTCTATTCGGTGTTTAATCTCTATCATTTTTGCAAGTAACTGCAGTGTTTTTACAACGAAGCTTGATCGGGAACATGTTTACTGCTTCTGAAAGGTACAGAAAGTCCTTTATTCCAGCTACAAAGAAGCGAATATTATATTTCCAGTCATTGCCTCGTGTTATTATTATCAAGTACACCAAGAACAAAAAACAAACTTTTGTAAGATACTGTTAAAGTTTACTATCACTTTTATTTACCGCCTTGAATTAAACGTTTCATTAAATAAATGTTGGCTTTGTTTTTTGAAAAATACTAAAACGTTATGGTTGTCCTTGATTCCAGAAAAAAATCGTTACTTTACTGTAGAATCCGTACGAACTTGTCAAATCTAATGTCATGCAATCATGTTGCAAGTCGCACTGATAGTTATCACCGGAGCCGCAAGACAATCGTAATTGGCTAATCGGTCAAGAATTGGATTCTACAGCAGAAAGAGGCAAAAAGAGAAAACGAAAAAAAAAAGTTTGGTAGGCTGCCTCCTCAAGGTCAAATGTGGCAAACCTCAATACCCATAACAAACATTCGAACGCACTTAATAATCCCTGATTACTGCTAGTTTTAATTGAAGAGCATTAAACAGCGGATTAAAGTGCGGTGATTTGAGCTAGATTTCTTAATCGTCCTTCTTGTTTGAGCCTTTGCTGTAATAAGTGTCTGCTTTACCCTACCGTATAAAAGATATTCGTCACGAGTATTTAGCTGATCGTGTAATTCTTGCCGCCTCTCGTGGCGTCTATAAACAGAATCATTTTGTCCAACACTTCTAGTCGGTGTCGCCTCTTCTGATCGGTTTCGTTCAGAATTCTAATGGAGGCATTTGGTCAAGGCGTTTGAACCAACTCAAACGGTGTGCCAAGGCTGTTCAAAGTCTTTGTAATCGATGTTGTCGTTGTTCCTTCGTTGCTCGATCGCGCTGAATTTCATATCACCGTTCTCGCTCCAGCGGAGTTTCGGTGGTTAATCTTCTCGGGAAAGGATTTCCAGCCACCTGTTGAATCTCCAGCGTTGTTGTGTTTGCTGTTCTTTCTAATTTGGATGAGAAATTGGTCGTGTTTCACCGAGAGTAAACACTTTTTCAGAGACGATGAGCTTGAGCGCGCGCCATTGTCAGCGGTCGCGATTTTTGTTGCCAGGCAACTGCACGACATCTTCAGTATATATATATATATATTTATAAAATAACTCAGATACTACGCGCGTTCTGATTGGCCAAAGACCTATTAACTATTGTGCCGGTAAACTCATAGAAAACCGCGCAAGCGAAACTGTAAAGTAAACAAAGTTCAATTTTCCACTGCATCAACACAAGCGTGAGGAGAAAGAATTTCACAACTCCAGCCGGTTTAGTGTCTTATTGCATATTGTGGTCTGTTAGAAGATGAGAAGAGAAGATATGTTTCTTGTAAACGATAAGTTGCTGCTCAAACCTACAAAATAAAAAAAAAATTCCCACGCACGCAAACAAAAAACGGCTTAACGACAAAAGAACACTAAGCTTTAATATTTTAAAACTGATATCAACAACAGGAATATATTTTCATTTAACATTGGCTTGGAAAGGCTTACATGCAACGATCAATGACAATCAAAACAACCTCGATATGTACTTTGTAAAGTTCATTGAGCTGAAGGTTTAGCTATTAGTAGAAAGCTCAAAAATTATGGATCCCAAAGAGAAAACAATGGCTTTCAAACTGAGGAATTTTCGATTGAAATTCACTGAACTGAAGTTTATAAATTTTCCTACAAATCCTAAGATAACTTCTAAATAAGACGGATTTTCACAGTGGAATTACAAAGCAAAGCTTAAGCTTAAGCTTATAGCTTTGTTGTTTAGGATAATTATTTTACGCCGATTCCATTTATCCATTTCACGCTTTATCGTGTTTTGTTTTTGAGATTTTTTCATTGAATACTTTTATACCCGATGCAGTTTAAATTCTGATTATGTGTCCAAGCAAGGATGTTCAATTAGCAAGAAGAAAATGAAGCTAACAAAAATTATAGGTTTATGGTTAAACAAATTATTTGAATGGAATGATCAAACAATTCAACTGTAGGCTTCAAAAACAATGAGCTTAGTTTTCATTCAGAACTTAAAATGTAGAGAAGTACGGGCTTCATTGTACACTTCAAAGTAAGTGGATAAAGTCGAAAACATTTTCAGAAGCTGAGTTTCTGGAACTAACCTTTATTCCAATTGAAAAATTCTTGACAAGAAGGCAATCTTTGAATCCAACATACGCCATAAAAATTTTAGGCTTTCAAACTTTCCTCGTACATTCATGTTTGCGGCGGCAGATTCCGGACACAATTTTCTGGATTTCCCATTCAAAGAACTTTTGAATCATTGAATATATTTTCTTCTTTCAGCTGATAAATTCCAACTGACGAATTTCAAAGCGCTAAAACTTTTCATCACTTTCGTTGAACCCGTGAATTTGTCAGTGCAGCTTTGTCAGTGGCATCGTGTAAAGTTCATTCTTTCAGCGGCTGTGATTGGTTTTCCCGGTCATATGATGAATGTTATGAGAACAAGCTACTTGATCGGCACAAAACTACAACAAATTTCTCTCTTTCCAAACGCTTTTCATAGTTATTTCATAAAAGCAATAGAACACATTTTCTATGACTTTACCGGCGTAATAGAACCACTTGGGATGTTGGGAGAACACTCGAAAAGCTTGTAAACCACTCGCCTACGGCTCGTGGTTTACAAGCTTTTCTCGTGTTCTCCCAACATCCCGCGTGGTTCTATTACGCCGGTAAAGTCATAGAAAATGTGTTCTATTGCTTAAATATATTTTTCGCTCGATTGCGCGCGGCTCAGCTCCCGAGACCCGAGCACCCGAGCGGCCTTCGGCCGCCAAATTTATTAACCTCGCTACCCTCGGTCCTTCGGCCCTCGCTTCGCGAGGAACAAAACAAGACTTGGATTTTATAGTTCTATCTTCACTCGCGTCGCCTTATGCAAATATGTTTGTGTATTTTTGCAATTTTGATTTCCAAATCAGTTTCTCGGGCAATTTTTGACAAGCAACAAGTGTATTTTATTCGGAAAGTAGTCGTTCTAGTTATTCTAGACGGAGAAAAAGTTGTTTTTGTTAACTTTTGTACGGTCTAAATGTACTGTGCAGAAGGTCGCGTAATACTGTTTTTGAGAATTGCTAAAATTGAAAAATAGCCCGGTCGTCAATCTTAATTATAGTGCTTCCGACTTTTCACCTTAGTTAAGTTTCACCTTAGTTAAGCTTGTTCAGAGAGCGACGCTGTTAGGCTCAGCCTATCTATATATATTATAAAGGAGAATGTTGCAATATACATATTTAAAAAAAGAGAGGGGCGGAAATGACCATGAATAGTTTCACATTTAATCAACAACATTATCTTCAGATCCATGGCACTGCCATGGGTACTAAGATGGCTTCTTCTTTTGCTAACCTTTTTCTCGGCATTTTCGAAATTAACGCTCTCTCCAATGCTCCTTGGCAACCTCACACATGGTGGAGATATATCGATGATATTTTTATGATCTGGACTCAAAGGCTAGATTATTTGAAAGTATTAATTGAATATCGTAATAATATTCATCCCACTATTAATTTCACTAGCTGTCACTCATTAACTAACGCTCCATTTCTCGATGTAATGGTATCTCTACATAACGGCATAATAGAAACTGATTTATATACTAAACCTACAGATAAACACCAACACCTTCTCAGTTCATCATGCCATCCTCAATACACTAAAAAAGCTATTCTATTCAGTTTAGCTCTTCGCCTCCGCCTCATTTGTTTTAATTAGGATCAATTTAAACTTCGCACTAATCAATTAAAATCATATCTCCTCGCACGAGGTTATCATAAAATTTTCCTTAACCAACAGTTAACGATTCCACTGACCATTTACCCTTCGTTGTTACATATAACCCAGCAATTCCTTGCATCTCCAATATCTTACGCAAACATTTCAACATATTACTCTCCTCCAATGCAACGCTGCCGGGACGTCTTTAAACACTCTTCTTTTTTAATTAAGTTGCGACATTCTCCTTTATATAATATTGTAGTCTCATTTTGTAATTTAGGAACATTTTAAACCCGAAGAAGGCTGGTCTGGCCAGCCGAAATATTGTTTTAAATATATTTACTCGTTGTATCAGCTTTGCAGTAGTCCTTGGACTTTTCTTTTATACAAAGCCAAGCCCGGTTTAATGAGAGACTTGACATTAGAGCCGACAAACAAATACATACTGGGTCGTCGCTTTGCGGGCAATTTTTTCTGAGCATGAATTTTTTTTTCCGTCTTGAGGTTGTGCAAGAATATTTTTTCGGAATTGTTTTATATTAACCTTCAAGTTTCTTATTTATTAATCACCGACGAATCGCTGGTTTCCTTGTGGTAGCCTTCTTTATAAAAGCAATTTTAAAAAGAAACGTGCGTTATACAGATACACATCAAGTGCAAGGGATAATTCTTGGAAACATGCGGGACTTTGCCATTATTTCTACGCCAATTTACAATGCGCAGTTTACAGCTTGAGGATAATTAATTTGATAAATACTAAAAAGTAGACTGTGGATAGTCAACTGATTCGTCAAAAATATTACTTGGAGGTGAAAACAAGTTGTTGTATAATAGATGATTCCCGGGTTGACGTCCTCTAATTAGCATTTTGTAAATTCAAATCTCCAGTCTATAACTCAATAACGCGACGTTCAAACAAGAAATATTTCACCATTTAACTATTCAATGTGCGTAGAGTTGATTCTGAAAATATGTATTTAAGGGTTATAGGCACTTCAAGTCCTAGTAAATAATAGTTCATTTTCCCTCCTGCTGACTCATTAGCATTTGGGAAGACTCCTGTCTCGCTCAACCCCGGCAACACGCGAGCTTTATGCTAACAATACTAATCCTAGCTACTTCCCAATCCTCATCCAATGGGCCTTATTCACGATAGCCACCATGTTGGTTTTTATATTATTATGTAAATTTACCACGTGATCTCTGAGGGGACAAACAACTCAAACTCGGGAGATTTCAAACCGGTTGTTTATTATGCTGATATTTTTTTCGGAGCAGTAGTTAATATACTTAAATTCAAGTTATTTTCGTCGCTTTAGTAACAAGTAAACAGTCTGCGTAGTTAACAAAACTAATACAAGTCAGATATAGAGCAACCATTCCAAACTTCTAATAAAAAAAATAACTGCCAACTATCTAGCTCTCGAAAATTGTTCTTTTATCCATTGTTTGCCCCTGGCAGAGCACATGGCTAATTTACATCATAATGTTGCCACCAACATGGCGGCTATCGTGAATAAGGCCAATTTAAATACTAATCCTAGCTACTTCCCAATCCTTATCCAATTTGAGTCTGAACTATTGACACCTCACTCTTTATTAAAGTCATTATTTTTCCCAATTCTAATCCGGCGAGACCAAAGACAGGGACCACACACATTGCGACCGCATTGGTCTCCAAAGTCATAAGAGACGCTGCTCTAGTCGAGCAGACAATTTTTAGGATGTATCATCCATGGTCAACCTTGACCGATGGAGGCCTATTATTTATTATTATTCCTGCGCCGATTACAAACATTCAAACATATTGTTTCTTGGGTAAATCCATTTGAAACAAATGGGAAATGGAGAGAAAAGCTATATTTCTTATAACCCCTATAATACATCTCTTATAACCCCCCGAAAAACCCCTATAATAGATCTCTTATAACCCCTCGAAAAACCCGGGCGTCGAGAAGATGACAACCATTGCCCGACAAGTTGGTGCACATGGGCTGCCTGTTATCGGCAAACGCTTGCGGTGTCATCCCTCTTGAACAAAAATAAAAAGAAGATAAAAAGGAAATATGTGAAAACACCTGCCCCTTGAAATAACGGATAAAAATAATTATTTTCCACATGGCTCGGTTTCCTTTGTTCTCGCAGGGGATTATATGGAATATTCCCCGCCAATAATGAACTGTCTGAAAAACTGGTGGCGGCTTTTGATTGTAACAGGGGAGTGCGGGGCTGAGTTATTCCCCTGCAGTTATTCCCCTCCAGTTATTCCCCTCATAATAGAATAACATAAACGGGAAGACAAAATAGGGCATAACAAGGAAAACACTACTAGCATCGCTCAATATTGTTTGTTTACATAAAAAGACAACTTCATCAATCTTATTCCTACGTAATTAACTTGCCGGTCGCGACCAAAAAGCGAAATGTTAATAACATTATTCGATGGTATCGTACCTCGATTCAGGTTTTGGGTCTTCAATAATGTATGACGCCTCGTTTTACGCTTGAACCTGAATTTGTTTCCGCCCGTTTCCCTTGGAAAACACACCGCAACCACTCCATTGATCTTCGAAAGATGAAGGCGGGCAGTTGGGCCATGGCGAGACCATGAGTACTGTTCATACATTTTCTTCTCTCTCTCCCTCCTTCTACTCATAACGAAGCAACGTGCTCAATGCAAATTTGGCAAAAGCAAAACATGTTTACCGTCTTGCTTCGCAATGTGCCGTGATCCTAATGCGGCCTTGCGGAATCATGCTTTTTTGCATTTGAATTGAACTGAATGTTATTCTCCGAAAAATTAATAGTTTCTTTGTTTTAGAAAACCTCACCAATGTGTAAAATAAGCATTTTATCGGCCTTTCACTCGGGGATATCAGATTTATTCACCTCTGGTTCCGCCCGAGGGCGCAACTGATATCCCCTCGTTTCAGGCCGATAACCCTTACTAACCCTAGACTAAAGACGTATAAGACACTAGATGACAATGCGGTGAAACAGCTTTAATTCATGATTCCGCCATAAAGCAGGTAACCTTGACTATATAACAAAGTTCAGTAACACAAGCCTATAACTCTAAGGATTTCTAAAGGGCGAGGTACACCGTCGGGCATAATGTTTAAGTCTCCCACAAGCATAACACTTTACATTCGCGCGTGGTCTGATACTGGGCCGTCTCGATCGCCTGACACGCCTTGAAAACCTAACGATTAGGCCGCGAAGCACCTTTCACTGCTTTCTCTAATATCTTCGCTATCCCCACTTCTTCCTTTGAGGCCACTAGTTTTATCAGAGCTGACTGGAGAGCTGGGCCGTCCACTAATAGCCTACATTGTCGTAGACTGGCGCACACAGAAACACGAGCTCCTCTCCTTGGGATTCACACAGATATTCCTGGGCTCACACAGAGACCCGAGCTCTTCTTCTTCGAATTTACACAGATATCCCTGGACTCACACAGAAACCCGAGCTCCTCTTCTTTGGATTCACACAGATATTCCTGGGCTCACACAGAAACCCGAGCTCTTCTTCTTGGAATTCACACAGATATCTCTGGGCTCACACAGGAGCTCCTCTTCTTGGAATTCACACAGATATTCCTGGGCCCACACAGAGACCTGAGTTCCTCTCCTTAGGATTCACACAGATATCCCTGAGCTCACACAGAAACCCGAGCTCCTCTCCTTCGGATTCACACAGATATCCCTGGGCTCACACAGAAACCCGAGCTCCTCTCCTTGGGATTCGCACAGATATCCCTGGGTTCACACAGAAACCCGAGCTCCCCTCCTTGGGATTCACACAGATATCCCTGAGCTCACACAGAAACCCGAGCTCCTCTCCTTGGGATTCACACAGATATCCCTGGGCTCAAACAGAAACCCGAGCTCCTCTTCTTGCAATTCACACAGATATCTCTGGGCTCACACAGAAACCCGAGCTCCTCTTCTTGGAATTCACACAGATATTCCTGGGCTCACACAGAGACCTGAGTTCCTCTCCTTAGGATTCACACAGATATCCCTGAGCTCACACAGAAACCCGAGCTCCTCTCCTTGGTATTCACACAGATATTCCTGGGCTCAAACAGAAACCCGAGCTCCTCTTTTTTGCAATTCACACAGATATCTCTGGGCTCACACAGAAACCCGAGCTCCTCTCCTTGGTATTCACACAGATATTCCTGGGCTCAAACAGAAACCTGAGTTCCTCTCCTTAGGATTCACACAGATATCCTTGGGCTCACACAGAAACCCGAGCTCCTCTCCTTGGGATTCACACAGATATCCTGGGCTCATACAGAAACCCGAGCTCCTCTCCTTGGTATTCACACAGATATTCCTGGGCTCAAACAGAAACCCGAGCTCCTCTTCTTGCAATTCACACAGATATCTCTGGGCTCACACAGAAACCCGAGCTCCTCTTCTTGGAATTCACACAGATATTCCTGGGCTCACACAGAGACCCGAGCTCTTCTTCTTGGAATTTACACAGATATCCCTGGGCTCACACAGAAACCCGAGCTCCTCTCTTTGGGATTCACACAGATATTCCTGGGCTCACATAGAGACCTGAGCTCCTCTCCTTGGAATTCGCACAGATATTCCTGGGTTCACACAGAAATCCGAGCTCCTCTTCTTGGAATTCACACAGATATCCCTGGGCTCACACAGAAACCCGAGCTCCTCTCCTTGGGATTCACACAGATATCCCTGGGCTCACACAGAAACCCGAGCTCCTCTCCTTGGGATTCGCACAGATATCCCTGGGTTCACACAGAAACCCGAGCTCCCCTCCTTGGGATTCACACAGATATCCCTGGGCTCATACAGAAACCCGAGCTCCTCTCCTTGGTATTCACACAGATATTCCTGGGCTCAAACAGAAACCCGAGCTCCTCTTTTTTGCAATTCACACAGATATCTCTGGGCTCACACAGAAACCCGAGCTCCTCTTCTTGGAATTCACACAGATATTCCTGGGCTCACACAGAGACCTGAGTTCCTCTCCTTAGGATTCACACAGATATCCCTGAGCTCACACAGAAACCCGAGCTCCTCTCCTTGGGATTCACACAGATATCCTGGGCTCATACAGAAACCCGAGCTCCTCTCCTTGGTATTCACACAGATATTCCTGGGCTCAAACAGAAACCCGAGCTCCTCTTCTTGCAATTCACACAGATATCTCTGGGCTCACACAGAAACCCGAGCTCCTCTTCTTGGAATTCACACTGATATTCCTGGGCTCACACAGAGACCCGAGCTCTTCTTCTTGGAATTTACACAGATATCCCTGGGCTCACACAGAAACCCGAGCTCCTCTTCTTGGGATTCACACAGATATTCCTGGGCTCACACAGAAACCCGAGCTCCTCTCTTTGGGATTCACACAGATATTCCTGGGCTCACATAGAGACCTGAGCTCCTCTCCTTGGAATTCACACAGATATTCCTGGGCTCACACAGAGACCCGAGCTCCTCTTTTTGGAATTCACACAGATATCCCTGGGCTCACACAATAGCTCCTCTTCTTGGAATTCACACAGATATTCCTGGGCTCACACAGAAATCCGAGCTCCTCTTTTTGGAATTCACACAGATATCTCTGGGCTCACACAGGAGCTCCTCTTCTTGGAATTCACACAGATATTCCTGGGCTCACACAGAGACCTGAGTTCCTCTCTTTAGGATTCACACAGATATCCCTGAGCTCACACAGAAACCCGAGCTCCTCTCCTTGGGATTCACACAGATATCCCTGGGCTCACACAGAAACCCGAGCTCCTCTCCTTGAGATTCACACAGATATCCCTGGGCTCACACAGAGACCCGACCTCCCCTCCTTCGGATTCACACAGATATCCCTGGGCTCATACAGAAACCCGAGCTCCTCTCCTTGGTATTCACACAGATATTCCTCGGCTCAAACAGAAACCCGAGCTCCTCTTCTTGCAATTCACACAGATATCTCTGGGCTCACACAGAAACCCGAGCTCCTCTTCTTGGAATTCACACAGATATTCCTGGGCTCACACAGAGACCCGAGCTCTTCTTCTTGGAATTCACACAGATATCCCTGGGCTCACACAGAAACCCGAGCTCCTCTCCTTGGGATTCACACAGATATCCCTGGGCTCACAGAGAAACCCGAGCTCCTCTCCTTGGGATTCACACAGATATCCTGGGCTCATACAGAAACCCGAGCTCCTCTCCTTGGTATTCACACAGATATTCCTGGGCTCAAACAGAAACCCGAGCTCCTCTTCTTGCAATTCACACAGATATCTCTGGGCTCACACAGAAACCCGAGCTCCTCTTCTTGGAATTCACACAGATATTCCTGGGCTCACACAGAGACCTGAGTTCCTCTCCTTAGGATTCACACAGATATCCCTGAGCTCACACAGAAACCCGAGCTCCTCTCCTTGGGATTCACACAGATATCCCTGGGCTCACACAGAAACCCGAGCTCCTCTTCTTGGAATTCACACAGATATCCTGCGCTCATACAGAAACCCGAGCTCCTCTCCTTGGTATTCACACAGATATTCCTGGGCTCAAACAGAAACCCGAGCTCCTCTTCTTGCAATTCACACAGATATCTCTGGGCTCACACAGAAACCCGAGCTCCTCTCCTTGGAATTCACACAGATATTCCTGGGCTCACACAGAGACCTGAGTTCCCCTCCTTGGGATTCACACAGATATCCCTGGGCTCATACAGAAACCCGAGCTCCTCTCCTTGGTATTCACACAGATATTCCTGGGCTCAAACAGAAACCCGAGCTCCTCTTTTTTGCAATTCACACAGATATCTCTGGGCTCACACAGAAACCCGAGCTCCTCTCCTTGGTATTCACACAGATATTCCTGGGCTCAAACAGAAACCTGAGTTCCTCTCCTTAGGATTCACACAGATATCCTTGGGCTCACACAGAAACCCGAGCTACTCTCCTTGGGATTCACACAGATATCCTGGGCTCATACAGAAACCCGAGCTCCTCTCCTTGGTATTCACACAGATATTCCTGGGCTCAAACAGAAACCCGAGCTCCTCTTCTTGCAATTCACACAGATATCTCTGGGCTCACACAGAAACCCGAGCTCCTCTTCTTGGAATTCACACAGATATTCCTGGGCTCACACAGAGACCCGAGCTCTTCTTCTTGGAATTTACACAGATATCCCTGGGCTCACACAGAAACCCGAGCTCCTCTCTTTGGGATTCACACAGATATTCCTGGGCTCACATAGAGACCTGAGCTCCTCTCCTTGGAATTCGCACAGATATTCCTGGGTTCACACAGAAATCCGAGCTCCTCTTCTTGGAATTCACACAGATATCCCTGGGCTCACACAGAAAACCGAGCTCCTCTCCTTGGGATTCACACAGATATCCCTGGGCTCACACAGAAACCCGAGCTCCTCTCCTTGGGATTCGCACAGATATCCCTGGGTTCACACAGAAACCCGAGCTCCCCTCCTTGGGATTCACACAGATATCCCTGGGCTCAAACAGAAACCCGAGCTCCTCTCCTTGGTATTCACACAGATATTCCTGGGCTCAAACAGAAACCCGAGCTCCTCTTTTTTGCAATTCACACAGATATCTCTGGGCTCACACAGAAACCCGAGCTCCTCTTCTTGGAATTCACACAGATATTCCTGGGCTCACACAGAGACCTGAGTTCCTCTCCTTAGGATTCACACAGATATCCCTGAGCTCACACAGAAACCCGAGCTCCTCTCCTTGGGATTCACACAGATATCCTGGGCTCATACAGAAACCCGAGCTCCTCTCCTTGGTATTCACACAGATATTCCTGGGCTCAAACAGAAACCCGAGCTCCTCTTCTTGCAATTCACACAGATATCTCTGGGCTCACACAGAAACCCGAGCTCCTCTTCTTGGAATTCACACTGATATTCCTGGGCTCACACAGAGACCCGAGCTCTTCTTCTTGCAATTTACACAGATATCCCTGGGCTCACACAGAAACCCGAGCTCCTCTTCTTGGGATTCACACAGATATTCCTGGGCTCACACAGAAACCCGAGCTCCTCTCCTTGGGATTCGCACAGATATCCCTGGGTTCACACAGAAACCCGAGCTCCCCTCCTTGGGATTCACACAGATATCCCTGGGCTCATACAGAAACCCGAGCTCCTCTCCTTGGTATTCACACAGATATTCCTGGGCTCAAACAGAAACCCGAGCTCCTCTTTTTTGCAATTCACACAGATATCTCTGGGCTCACACAGAAACCCGAGCTCCTCTTCTTGGAATTCACACAGATATTCCTGGGCTCACACAGAGACCTGAGTTCCTCTCCTTAGGATTCACACAGATATCCCTGAGCTCACACAGAAACCCGAGCTCCTCTCCTTGGGATTCACACAGATATCCTGGGCTCATACAGAAACCCGAGCTCCTCTCCTTGGTATTCACACAGATATTCCTGGGCTCAAACAGAAACCCGAGCTCCTCTTCTTGCAATTCACACAGATATCTCTGGGCTCACACAGAAACCCGAGCTCCTCTTCTTGGAATTCACACTGATATTCCTGGGCTCACACAGAGACCCGAGCTCTTCTTCTTGGAATTTACACAGATATCCCTGGGCTCACACAGAAACCCGAGCTCCTCTTCTTGGGATTCACACAGATATTCCTGGGCTCACACAGAAACCCGAGCTCCTCTCTTTGGGATTCACACAGATATTCCTGGGCTCACATAGAGACCTGAGCTCCTCTCCTTGGAATTCGCACAGATATTCCTGGGTTCACACAGAAATCCGAGCTCCTCTTTTTGGAATTCACACAGATGTCCCTGGGCTCACACAGGAGCTCCTCTTCTTGGAATTCACACAGATATTCCTGGGCTCACACAGAGACCTGAGTTCCTCTCTTTAGGATTCACACAGATATCCCTGAGCTCAAACAGAAACCCGAGCTCCTCTCCTTGGGATTCACAAGGATATCCCTGGGCTCACACAGAAACCCGAGCTCCTCTCCTTGGGATTCACACAGATATCCCTGGGCTCACACAGAGACCCGACCTCCCCTCCTTCGGATTCACACAGATATCCCTGGGCTCATACAGAAACCCGAGCTCCTCTCCTTGGTATTCACACAGATATTCCTGGGCTCAAACAGAAACCCGAGCTCCTCTTCTTGCAATTCACACAGATATCTCTGGGCTCACACAGAAACCCGAGCTCCTCTTCTTGGAATTCACACAGATATTCCTGGGCTCACACAGAGACCCGAGCTCTTCTTCTTGGAATTCACACAGATATCCCTGGGCTCACACAGAAACCCGAGCTCCTCTCCTTGGGATTCACACAGATATCCCTGGGCTCACAGAGAAACCCGAGCTCCTCTCCTTGGGATTCACACAGATATCCTGGGCTCATACAGAAACCCGAGCTCCTCTCCTTGGTATTCACACAGATATTCCTGGGCTCAAACAGAAACCCGAGCTCCTCTTCTTGCAATTCACACAGATATCTCTGGGCTCACACAGAAACCCGAGCTCCTCTTCTTGGAATTCACACAGATATTCCTGGGCTCACACAGAGACCTGAGTTCCTCTCCTTAGGATTCACACAGATATCCCTGAGCTCACACAGAAACCCGAGCTCCTCTCCTTGGGATTCACACAGATATCCCTGGGCTCACACAGAAACCCGAGCTCCTCTCCTTGGGATTCACACAGATATCCTGGGCTCATACAGAAACCCGAGCTCCTCTCCTTGGTATTCACACAGATATTCCTGGGCTCAAACAGAAACCCGAGCTCCTCTTCTTGCAATTCACACAGATATCTCTGGGCTCACACAGAAACCCGAGCTCCTCTTCTTGGAATTTACACAGATATTCCTGGGCTCACACAGAGACCCGAGCTCTTCTTCTTGGAATTTACACAGATATCCCTGGGCTCACACAGAAACCCGAGCTCCTCTCCTTGGGATTCACACAGATATCCCTGGGCTCACACAGAAACCCGAGCTCCTCTCCTTGGGATTCGCACAGATATCCCTGGGTTCACACAGAAACCCGAGCTCCCCTCCTTGGGATTCACACAGATATCCCTGGGCTCATACAGAAACCCGAGCTCCTCTCCTTGGTATTCACACAGATATTCCTGGGCTCAAACAGAAACCCGAGCTCCTCTTTTTTGCAATTCACACAGATATCTCTGGGCTCACACAGAAACCCGAGCTCCTCTTCTTGGAATTCACACAGATATTCCTGGGCTCACACAGAGACCCGAGCTCTTCTTCTTGGAATTTACACAGATATCCCTGGGCTCACACAGAAACCCGAGTTCCTCTCCTTAGGATTCACACAGATATTCCTGGGCTCACACAGAGACCTGAGTTCCTCTCCTTAGGATTCACACAGATATCCCTGAGCTCACACAGAAACCCGAGCTCCTCTCCTTGGGATTCACACAGATATCCTGGGCTCATACAGAAACCCGAGCTCCTCTCCTTGGTATTCACACAGATATTCCTGGGCTCAAACAGAAACCCGAGCTCCTCTTCTTGCAATTCACACAGATATCTCTGGGCTCACACAGAAACCCGAGCTCCTCTTCTTGGAATTCACACAGATATTCCTGGGCTCACACAGAGACCCGAGCTCTTCTTCTTGGAATTTACACAGATATCCCTGGGCTCACACAGAAACCCGAGCTCCTCTTCTTGGGATTCACACAGATATTCCTGGGCTCACACAGAAACCCGAGCTCCTCTCTTTGGGATTCACACAGATATTCCTGGGCTCACATAGAGACCTGCGCTCCTCTCCTTGGAATTCGCACAGATATTCCTGGGTTCACACAGAAATCCGAGCTCCTCTTCTTGGAATTCACACAGATATCCCTGGGCTCACACAGAAACCCGAGCTCCTCTCCTTGGGATTCACACAGATATCCTGAGCTCATACAGAAACCCGAGCTCCTCTCCTTGGTATTCACACAGATATTCCTGGGCTCAAACAGAAACCCGAGCTCCTCTTCTTGCAATTCACACAGATATCTCTGGGCTCACACAGAAACCCGAGCTCCTCTTCTTGGAATTTACACTGATATTCCTGGGCTCACACAGAAACCCGAGCTCCTCTCCTTGGGATTCACACAGATATCCCTGGGCTCACACAGAAACCCAAGCTCCTCTCCTTGGGATTCACACAGATATCCTGGGCTCATACAGAAACCCGAGCTCCTCTCCTTGGTATTCACACAGATATTCCTGGGCTCAAACAGAAACCCGAGCTCCTCTTCTTGCAATTCACACAGATATTCCTGGGCCCACACAGAGACCTGAGTTCCTCTCCTTAGGATTCACACAGATATCCCTGAGCTCACACAGAAACCCGAGCTCCTCTCCTTCGGATTCACACAGATATCCCTGGGCTCACACAGAAACCCGAGCTCCTCTCCTTGGGATTCACACAGATATCCCTGGGCTCACACAGAAACCCGAGCTCCTCTCCTTGGGATTCGCACAGATATCCCTGGGTTCACACAGAAACCCGAGCTCCCCTCCTTGGGATTCACACAGATATCCCTGGGCTCATACAGAAACCCGAGCTCCTCTCCTTGGTATTCACACAGATATTCCTGGGCTCAAACAGAAACCCGAGCTCCTCTTCTTGCAATTCACACAGATATCTCTGGGCTCACACAGAAACCCGAGCTCCTCTTCTTGGAATTCACACAGATATTCCTGGGCTCACACACAGACCCGAGCTCTTCTTCTTGGAATTCACACAGATATCCCTGGGCTCACACAGAAACCCGAGCTCCTCTCCTTGGGATTCACACAGATATCCCTGGGCTCACAGAGAAACCCGAGCTCCTCTCCTTGGGATTCACACAGATATCCTGGGCTCATACAGAAACCCGAGCTCCTCTCCTTGGTATTCACACAGATATTCCTGGGCTCAAACAGAAACCCGAGCTCCTCTTCTTGCAATTCACACAGATATCTCTGGGCTCACACAGAAACCCGAGCTCCTCTTCTTGGAATTCACACAGATATTCCTGGGCTCACACAGAGACCTGAGTTCCTCTCCTTAGGATTCACACAGATATCCCTGAGCTCACACAGAAACCCGAGCTCCTCTCCTTGGGATTCACACAGATATCCCTGGGCTCACACAGAAACCCGAGCTCCTCTCCTTGGGATTCACACAGATATCCTGGGCTCATACAGAAACCCGAGCTCCTCTCCTTGGTATTCACACAGATATTCCTGGGCTCAAACAGAAACCCGAGCTCCTCTTCTTGCAATTCACACAGATATCTCTGGGCTCACACAGAAACCCGAGCTCCTCTTCTTGGAATTTACACAGATATTCCTGGGCTCACACAGAGACCCGAGCTCTTCTTCTTGGAATTTACACAGATATCCCTAGGCTCACACAGAAACCCGAGCTCCTCTCCTTGGGATTCACACAGATATCCCTGGGCTCACACAGAAACCCGAGCTCCTCTCCTTGGGATTCGCACAGATATCCCTGGGTTCACACAGAAACCCGAGCTCCCCTCCTTGGGATTCACACAGATATCCCTGGGCTCATACAGAAACCCGAGCTCCTCTCCTTGGTATTCACACAGATATTCCTGGGCTCAAACAGAATCCCGAGCTCCTCTTTTTTGCAATTCACACAGATATCTCTGGGCTCACACGGAAACCCGAGCTCCTCTTCTTGGAATTCACACAGATATTCCTGGGCTCACACAGAGACCCGAGCTCTTCTTCTTGGAATTTACACAGATATCCCTGGGCTCACACAGAAACCCGAGTTCCTCTCCTTAGGATTCACACAGATATTCCTGGGCTCACACAGAGACCTGAGTTCCTCTCCTTAGGATTCACACAGATATCCCTGAGCTCACACAGAAACCCGAGCTCCTCTCCTTGGGATTCACACAGATATCCTGGGCTCATACAGAAACCCGAGCTCCTCTCCTTGGTATTCACACAGATATTCCTGGGCTCAAACAGAAACCCGAGCTCCTCTTCTTGCAATTCACACAGATATCTCTGGGCTCACACAGAAACCCGAGCTCCTCTTCTTGGAATTCACACAGATATTCCTGGGCTCACACAGAGACCCGAGCTCTTCTTCTTGGAATTTACACAGATATCCCTGGGCTCACACAGAAACCCGAGCTCCTCTTCTTGGGATTCACACAGATATTCCTGGGCTCACACAGAAACCCGAGCTCCTCTCTTTGGGATTCACACAGATATTCCTGGGCTCACATAGAGACCTGAGCTCCTCTCCTTGGAATTCGCACAGATATTCCTGGGTTCATACAGAAATCCGAGCTCCTCTTCTTGGAATTCACACAGATATCCCTGGGCTCACACAGAAACCCGAGCTCCTCTCCTTGGGATTCACACAGATATCCTTAGCTCATACAGAAACCCGAGCTCCTCTCCTTGGTATTCACACAGATATTCCTGTGCTCAAACAGAAACCCGAGCTCCTCTTCTTGCAATTCACACAGATATCTCTGGGCTCACACAGAAACCCGAGCTCCTCTTCTTGGAATTCACACAGATATTCCTGGGCTCACACAGAGACCTGAGTTCCTCTCCTTAGGATTCACACAGATATCCCTGAGCTCACACAGAAACCCGAGCTCCTCTCCTTGGGATTCACACAGATATCGCTGGGCTCACACAGAAACCCGAGCTCCTCTCCTTGGTATTCACACAGATATCCCTGGGCTCACACAGAGACCCGACCTCCCCTCCTTCGGATTCACACAGATATCCTGGGCTCATACAGAAACCCGAGCTCCTCTCCTTGGTATTCACACAGATATTCCTGGGCTCAAACAGAAACCCGAGCTCCTCTTCTTGCAATTCACACAGATATCTCTGGGCTCACACAGAAATCCGAGCTCCTCTTCTTGGAATTCACACAGATATTCCTGGGCTCACACAGAGACCCGAGCTCTTCTTCTTGGAATTTACACAGATATCCCTGGGCTCACACAGAAACCCGAGCTCCTCTTCTTGGAATTCACACAGATATCCCTATGCTCACAGAGAAACCCGAGCTCCTCTCCTTGGGATTCACACAGATATCCTGGGCTCATACAGAAACCCGAGCTCCTCTCCTTGGTATTCACACAGATATTCCTGGGCTCAAACAGAAACCCGAGCTCCTCTTCTTGCAATTCACACAGATATCTCTGGGCTCACACAGAAACCCGAGCTCCTCTTCTTGGAATTCACACAGATATTCCTGGGCTCACACAGAGACCTGAGTTCCTCTCCTTAGGATTCACACAGATATCCCTGAGCTCACACAGAAACCCGAGCTCCTCTCCTTGGGATTCACACAGATATCCCTGGGCTCACACAGAAACCCGAGCTCCTCTTCTTGCAATTCACACAGATATTCCTGGGCTCACACAGAGACCTGAGTTCCTCTCCTTAGGATTCACACAGATATCCCTGAGCTCACACAGAAACCCGAGCTCCTCTCCTTGGGATTCACACAGATATCGCTGGGCTCACACAGAAACCCGAGCTCCTCTCCTTGGTATTCACACAGATATCCCTGGGCTCACACAGAGACCCGACCTCCCCTCCTTCGGATTCACACAGATATCCTGGGCTCATACAGAAACCCGAGCTCCTCTCCTTGGTATTCACACAGATATTCCTGGGCTCAAACAGAAACCCGAGCTCCTCTTCTTGCAATTCACACAGATATCTCTGGGCTCACACAGAAATCCGAGCTCCTCTTCTTGGAATTCACACAGATATTCCTGGGCTCACACAGAGACCCGAGCTCTTCTTCTTGGAATTTACACAGATATCCCTGGGCTCACACAGAAACCCGAGCTCCTCTTCTTGGAATTCACACAGATATCCCTATGCTCACAGAGAAACCCGAGCTCCTCTCCTTGGGATTCACACAGATATCCTGGGCTCATACAGAAACCCGAGCTCCTCTCCTTGGTATTCACACAGATATTCCTGGGCTCAAACAGAAACCCGAGCTCCTCTTCTTGCAATTCACACAGATATCTCTGGGCTCACACAGAAACCCGAGCTCCTCTTCTTGGAATTCACACAGATATTCCTGGGCTCACACAGAGACCTGAGTTCCTCTCCTTAGGATTCACACAGATATCCCTGAGCTCACACAGAAACCCGAGCTCCTCTCCTTGGGATTCACACAGATATCCCTGGGCTCACACAGAAACCCGAGCTCCTCTCCTTGGGATTCACACAGATATCCTGGGCTCATACAGAAACCCGAGCTCCTCTCCTTGGTATTCACACAGATATTCCTGGGCTCAAACAGAAACCCGAGCTCCTCTTCTTGCAATTCACACAGATATTCCTGGGCCCACACAGAGACCTGAGTTCCTCTCCTTAGGATTCACACAGATATCCCTGAGCTCACACAGAAACCCGAGCTCCTCTCCTTCGGATTCACACAGATATACCTGGGCTCACACAGAAACCCGAGCTCCTCTCCTTGGGATTCACACAGATATCCCTGGGCTCACACAGAAACCCGAGCTCCTCTCCTTGGGATTCGCACAGATATCCCTGGGTTCACACAGAAACCCGAGCTCCCCTCCTTGGGATTCACACAGATATCCCTGGGCTCATACAGAAACCCGAGCTCCTCTCCTTGGTATTCACACAGATATTCCTGGGCTCAATCAGAAACCCGAGCTCCTCTTTTTTGCAATTCACACAGATATCTCTGGGCTCACACAGAAACCCGAGCTCCTCTTCTTGGAATTCACACAGATATTCCTGGGCTCACACAGAGACCTGAGTTCCTCTCCTTAGGATTCACACAGATATCCCTGAGCTCACACAGAAACCCGAGCTCCTCTCCTTGGGATTCACACAGATATCCTGGGCTCATACAGAAACCCGAGCTCCTCTCCTTGGTATTCACACAGATATTCCTGGGCTCAAACAGAAACCCGAGCTCCTCTTCTTGCAATTCACACAGATATCTCTGGGCTCACACAGAAACCCGAGCTCCTCTTCTTGGAATTCACACAGATATTCCTGGGCTCACACAGAGACCTGAGTTCCTCTCCTTAGGATTCACACAGATATCCTGGGCTCATACAGAAACCCGAGCTCCTCTCCTTGGTATTCACACAGATATTCCTGGGCTCAAACAGAAACCCGAGCTCCTCTTCTTGCAATTCACACAGATATCTCTGGGCTCACACAGAAACCCGAGCTCCTCTTCTTGGAATTCACACTGATATTCCTGGGCTCACACAGAGACCCGAGCTCTTCTTCTTGCAATTTACACAGATATCCCTGGGCTCACACAGAAACCCGAGCTCCTCTTCTTGGGATTCACACAGATATTCCTGGGCTCACACAGAAACCCGAGCTCCTCTCCTTGGGATTCGCACAGATATCCCTGGGTTCACACAGAAACCCGAGCTCCCCTCCTTGGGATTCACACAGATATCCCTGGGCTCATACAGAAACCCGAGCTCCTCTCCTTGGTATTCACACAGATATTCCTGGGCTCAAACAGAAACCCGAGCTCCTCTTTTTTGCAATTCACACAGATATCTCTGGGCTCACACAGAAACCCGAGCTCCTCTTCTTGGAATTCACACAGATATTCCTGGGCTCACACAGAGACCTGAGTTCCTCTCCTTAGGATTCACACAGATATCCCTGAGCTCACACAGAAACCCGAGCTCCTCTCCTTGGGATTCACACAGATATCCTGGGCTCATACAGAAACCCGAGCTCCTCTCCTTGGTATTCACACAGATATTCCTGGGCTCAAACAGAAACCCGAGCTCCTCTTCTTGCAATTCACACAGATATCTCTGGGCTCACACAGAAACCCGAGCTCCTCTTCTTGGAATTCACACTGATATTCCTGGGCTCACACAGAGACCCGAGCTCTTCTTCTTGGAATTTACACAGATATCCCTGGGCTCACACAGAAACCCGAGCTCCTCTTCTTGGGATTCACACAGATATTCCTGGGCTCACACAGAAACCCGAGCTCCTCTCTTTGGGATTCACACAGATATTCCTGGGCTCACATAGAGACCTGAGCTCCTCTCCTTGGAATTCGCACAGATATTCCTGGGTTCACACAGAAATCCGAGCTCCTCTTTTTGGAATTCACACAGATGTCCCTGGGCTCACATAGGAGCTCCTCTTCTTGGAATTCACACAGATATTCCTGGGCTCACACAGAGACCTGAGTTCCTCTCTTTAGGATTCACACAGATATCCCTGAGCTCAAACAGAAACCCGAGCTCCTCTCCTTGGGATTCACAAGGATATCCCTGGGCTCACACAGAAACCCGAGCTCCTCTCCTTGGGATTCACACAGATATCCCTGGGCTCACACAGAGACCCGACCTCCCCTCCTTCGGATTCACACAGATATCCCTGGGCTCATACAGAAACCCGAGCTCCTCTCCTTGGTATTCACACAGATATTCCTGGGCTCAAACAGAAACCCGAGCTCCTCTTCTTGCAATTCACACAGATATCTCTGGGCTCACACAGAAACCCGAGCTCCTCTTCTTGGAATTCACACAGATATTCCTGGGCTCACACAGAGACCCGAGCTCTTCTTCTTGGAATTCACACAGATATCCCTGGGCTCACACAGAAACCCGAGCTCCTCTCCTTGGGATTCACACAGATATCCCTGGGCTCACAGAGAAACCCGAGCTCCTCTCCTTGGGATTCACACAGATATCCTGGGCTCATACAGAAACCCGAGCTCCTCTCCTTGGTATTCACACAGATATTCCTGGGCTCAAACAGAAACCCGAGCTCCTCTTCTTGCAATTCACACAGATATCTCTGGGCTCACACAGAAACCCGAGCTCCTCTTCTTGGAATTCACACAGATATTCCTGGGCTCACACAGAGACCTGAGTTCCTCTCCTTAGGATTCACACAGATATCCCTGAGCTCACACAGAAACCCGAGCTCCTCTCCTTGGGATTCACACAGATATCCCTGGGCTCACACAGAAACCCGAGCTCCTCTCCTTGGGATTCACACAGATATCCTGGGCTCATACAGAAACCCGAGCTCCTCTCCTTGGTATTCACACAGATATTCCTGGGCTCAAACAGAAACCCGAGCTCCTCTTCTTGCAATTCACACAGATATCTCTGGGCTCACACAGAAACCCGAGCTCCTCTTCTTGGAATTTACACAGATATTCCTGGGCTCACACAGAGACCCGAGCTCTTCTTCTTGGAATTTACACAGATATCCCTGGGCTCACACAGAAACCCGAGCTCCTCTCCTTGGGATTCACACAGATATCCCTGGGCTCACACAGAAACCCGAGCTCCTCTCCTTGGGATTCGCACAGATATCCCTGGGTTCACACAGAAACCCGAGCTCCCCTCCTTGGGATTCACACAGATATCCCTGGGCTCATACAGAAACCCGAGCTCCTCTCCTTGGTATTCACACAGATATTCCTGGGCTCAAACAGAAACCCGAGCTCCTCTTTTTTGCAATTCACACAGATATCTCTGGGCTCACACAGAAACCCGAGCTCCTCTTCTTGGAATTCACACAGATATTCCTGGGCTCACACAGAGACCCGAGCTCTTCTTCTTGGAATTTACACAGATATCCCTGGGCTCACACAGAAACCCGAGTTCCTCTCCTTAGGATTCACACAGATATTCCTGGGCTCACACAGAGACCTGAGTTCCTCTCCTTAGGATTCACACAGATATCCCTGAGCTCACACAGAAACCCGAGCTCCTCTCCTTGGGATTCACACAGATATCCTGGGCTCATACAGAAACCCGAGCTCCTCTCCTTGGTATTCACACAGATATTCCTGGGCTCAAACAGAAACCCGAGCTCCTCTTCTTGCAATTCACACAGATATCTCTGGGCTCACACAGAAACCCGAGCTCCTCTTCTTGGAATTCACACAGATATTCCTGGGCTCACACAGAGACCCGAGCTCTTCTTCTTGGAATTTACACAGATATCCCTGGGCTCACACAGAAACCCGAGCTCCTCTTCTTGGGATTCACACAGATATTCCTGGGCTCACACAGAAACCCGAGCTCCTCTCTTTGGGATTCACACAGATATTCCTGGGCTCACATAGAGACCTGCGCTCCTCTCCTTGGAATTCGCACAGATATTCCTGGGTTCACACAGAAATCCGAGCTCCTCTTCTTGGAATTCACACAGATATCCCTGGGCTCACACAGAAACCCGAGCTCCTCTCCTTGGGATTCACACAGATATCCTGAGCTCATACAGAAACCCGAGCTCCTCTCCTTGGTATTCACACAGATATTCCTGGGCTCAAACAGAAACCCGAGCTCCTCTTCTTGCAATTCACACAGATATCTCTGGGCTCACACAGAAACCCGAGCTCCTCTTCTTGGAATTTACACTGATATTCCTGGGCTCACACAGAAACCCGAGCTCCTCTCCTTGGGATTCACACAGATATCCCTGGGCTCACACAGAAACCCAAGCTCCTCTCCTTGGGATTCACACAGATATCCTGGGCTCATACAGAAACCCGAGCTCCTCTCCTTGGTATTCACACAGATATTCCTGGGCTCAAACAGAAACCCGAGCTCCTCTTCTTGCAATTCACACAGATATTCCTGGGCCCACACAGAGACCTGAGTTCCTCTCCTTAGGATTCACACAGATATCCCTGAGCTCACACAGAAACCCGAGCTCCTCTCCTTCGGATTCACACAGATATCCCTGGGCTCACACAGAAACCCGAGCTCCTCTCCTTGGGATTCACACAGATATCCCTGGGCTCACACAGAAACCCGAGCTCCTCTCCTTGGGATTCGCACAGATATCCCTGGGTTCACACAGAAACCCGAGCTCCCCTCCTTGGGATTCACACAGATATCCCTGGGCTCATACAGAAACCCGAGCTCCTCTCCTTGGTATTCACACAGATATTCCTGGGCTCAAACAGAAACCCGAGCTCCTCTTCTTGCAATTCACACAGATATCTCTGGGCTCACACAGAAACCCGAGCTCCTCTTCTTGGAATTCACACAGATATTCCTGGGCTCACACACAGACCCGAGCTCTTCTTCTTGGAATTCACACAGATATCCCTGGGCTCACACAGAAACCCGAGCTCCTCTCCTTGGGATTCACACAGATATCCCTGGGCTCACAGAGAAACCCGAGCTCCTCTCCTTGGGATTCACACAGATATCCTGGGCTCATACAGAAACCCGAGCTCCTCTCCTTGGTATTCACACAGATATTCCTGGGCTCAAACAGAAACCCGAGCTCCTCTTCTTGCAATTCACACAGATATCTCTGGGCTCACACAGAAACCCGAGCTCCTCTTCTTGGAATTCACACAGATATTCCTGGGCTCACACAGAGACCTGAGTTCCTCTCCTTAGGATTCACACAGATATCCCTGAGCTCACACAGAAACCCGAGCTCCTCTCCTTGGGATTCACACAGATATCCCTGGGCTCACACAGAAACCCGAGCTCCTCTCCTTGGGATTCACACAGATATCCTGGGCTCATACAGAAACCCGAGCTCCTCTCCTTGGTATTCACACAGATATTCCTGGGCTCAAACAGAAACCCGAGCTCCTCTTCTTGCAATTCACACAGATATCTCTGGGCTCACACAGAAACCCGAGCTCCTCTTCTTGGAATTTACACAGATATTCCTGGGCTCACACAGAGACCCGAGCTCTTCTTCTTGGAATTTACACAGATATCCCTAGGCTCACACAGAAACCCGAGCTCCTCTCCTTGGGATTCACACAGATATCCCTGGGCTCACACAGAAACCCGAGCTCCTCTCCTTGGGATTCGCACAGATATCCCTGGGTTCACACAGAAACCCGAGCTCCCCTCCTTGGGATTCACACAGATATCCCTGGGCTCATACAGAAACCCGAGCTCCTCTCCTTGGTATTCACACAGATATTCCTGGGCTCAAACAGAATCCCGAGCTCCTCTTTTTTGCAATTCACACAGATATCTCTGGGCTCACACGGAAACCCGAGCTCCTCTTCTTGGAATTCACACAGATATTCCTGGGCTCACACAGAGACCCGAGCTCTTCTTCTTGGAATTTACACAGATATCCCTGGGCTCACACAGAAACCCGAGTTCCTCTCCTTAGGATTCACACAGATATTCCTGGGCTCACACAGAGACCTGAGTTCCTCTCCTTAGGATTCACACAGATATCCCTGAGCTCACACAGAAACCCGAGCTCCTCTCCTTGGGATTCACACAGATATCCTGGGCTCATACAGAAACCCGAGCTCCTCTCCTTGGTATTCACACAGATATTCCTGGGCTCAAACAGAAACCCGAGCTCCTCTTCTTGCAATTCACACAGATATCTCTGGGCTCACACAGAAACCCGAGCTCCTCTTCTTGGAATTCACACAGATATTCCTGGGCTCACACAGAGACCCGAGCTCTTCTTCTTGGAATTTACACAGATATCCCTGGGCTCACACAGAAACCCGAGCTCCTCTTCTTGGGATTCACACAGATATTCCTGGGCTCACACAGAAACCCGAGCTCCTCTCTTTGGGATTCACACAGATATTCCTGGGCTCACATAGAGACCTGAGCTCCTCTCCTTGGAATTCGCACAGATATTCCTGGGTTCATACAGAAATCCGAGCTCCTCTTCTTGGAATTCACACAGATATCCCTGGGCTCACACAGAAACCCGAGCTCCTCTCCTTGGGATTCACACAGATATCCTTAGCTCATACAGAAACCCGAGCTCCTCTCCTTGGTATTCACACAGATATTCCTGTGCTCAAACAGAAACCCGAGCTCCTCTTCTTGCAATTCACACAGATATCTCTGGGCTCACACAGAAACCCGAGCTCCTCTTCTTGGAATTCACACAGATATTCCTGGGCTCACACAGAGACCTGAGTTCCTCTCCTTAGGATTCACACAGATATCCCTGAGCTCACACAGAAACCCGAGCTCCTCTCCTTGGGATTCACACAGATATCGCTGGGCTCACACAGAAACCCGAGCTCCTCTCCTTGGTATTCACACAGATATCCCTGGGCTCACACAGAGACCCGACCTCCCCTCCTTCGGATTCACACAGATATCCTGGGCTCATACAGAAACCCGAGCTCCTCTCCTTGGTATTCACACAGATATTCCTGGGCTCAAACAGAAACCCGAGCTCCTCTTCTTGCAATTCACACAGATATCTCTGGGCTCACACAGAAATCCGAGCTCCTCTTCTTGGAATTCACACAGATATTCCTGGGCTCACACAGAGACCCGAGCTCTTCTTCTTGGAATTTACACAGATATCCCTGGGCTCACACAGAAACCCGAGCTCCTCTTCTTGGAATTCACACAGATATCCCTATGCTCACAGAGAAACCCGAGCTCCTCTCCTTGGGATTCACACAGATATCCTGGGCTCATACAGAAACCCGAGCTCCTCTCCTTGGTATTCACACAGATATTCCTGGGCTCAAACAGAAACCCGAGCTCCTCTTCTTGCAATTCACACAGATATCTCTGGGCTCACACAGAAACCCGAGCTCCTCTTCTTGGAATTCACACAGATATTCCTGGGCTCACACAGAGACCTGAGTTCCTCTCCTTAGGATTCACACAGATATCCCTGAGCTCACACAGAAACCCGAGCTCCTCTCCTTGGGATTCACACAGATATCCCTGGGCTCACACAGAAACCCGAGCTCCTCTTCTTGCAATTCACACAGATATTCCTGGGCTCACACAGAGACCTGAGTTCCTCTCCTTAGGATTCACACAGATATCCCTGAGCTCACACAGAAACCCGAGCTCCTCTCCTTGGGATTCACACAGATATCGCTGGGCTCACACAGAAACCCGAGCTCCTCTCCTTGGTATTCACACAGATATCCCTGGGCTCACACAGAGACCCGACCTCCCCTCCTTCGGATTCACACAGATATCCTGGGCTCATACAGAAACCCGAGCTCCTCTCCTTGGTATTCACACAGATATTCCTGGGCTCAAACAGAAACCCGAGCTCCTCTTCTTGCAATTCACACAGATATCTCTGGGCTCACACAGAAATCCGAGCTCCTCTTCTTGGAATTCACACAGATATTCCTGGGCTCACACAGAGACCCGAGCTCTTCTTCTTGGAATTTACACAGATATCCCTGGGCTCACACAGAAACCCGAGCTCCTCTTCTTGGAATTCACACAGATATCCCTATGCTCACAGAGAAACCCGAGCTCCTCTCCTTGGGATTCACACAGATATCCTGGGCTCATACAGAAACCCGAGCTCCTCTCCTTGGTATTCACACAGATATTCCTGGGCTCAAACAGAAACCCGAGCTCCTCTTCTTGCAATTCACACAGATATCTCTGGGCTCACACAGAAACCCGAGCTCCTCTTCTTGGAATTTACACAGATATTCCTGGGCTCACACAGAGACCTGAGTTCCTCTCCTTAGGATTCACACAGATATCCCTGAGCTCACACAGAAACCCGAGCTCCTCTCCTTGGGATTCACACAGATATCCCTGGGCTCACACAGAAACCCGAGCTCCTCTCCTTGGGATTCACACAGATATCCTGGGCTCATACAGAAACCCGAGCTCCTCTCCTTGGTATTCACACAGATATTCCTGGGCTCAAACAGAAACCCGAGCTCCTCTTCTTGCAATTCACACAGATATTCCTGGGCCCACACAGAGACCTGAGTTCCTCTCCTTAGGATTCACACAGATATCCCTGAGCTCACACAGAAACCCGAGCTCCTCTCCTTCGGATTCACACAGATATACCTGGGCTCACACAGAAACCCGAGCTCCTCTCCTTGGGATTCACACAGATATCCCTGGGCTCACACAGAAACCCGAGCTCCTCTCCTTGGGATTCGCACAGATATCCCTGGGTTCACACAGAAACCCGAGCTCCCCTCCTTGGGATTCACACAGATATCCCTGGGCTCATACAGAAACCCGAGCTCTTCTTCTTGGAATTTACACAGATATCCCTGGGCTCACACAGAAACCCGAGCTCCTCTTCTTGGAATTCACACAGATATCCCTATGCTCACAGAGAAACCCGAGCTCCTCTCCTTGGGATTCACACAGATATCCTGGGCTCATACAGAAACCCGAGCTCCTCTCCTTGGTATTCACACAGATATTCCTGGGCTCAAACAGAAACCCGAGCTCCTCTTCTTGCAATTCACACAGATATCTCTGGGCTCACACAGAAACCCGAGCTCCTCTTCTTGGAATTTACACAGATATTCCTGGGCTCACACAGAGACCTGAGTTCCTCTCCTTAGGATTCACACAGATATCCCTGAGCTCACACAGAAACCCGAGCTCCTCTCCTTGGGATTCACACAGATATCCCTGGGCTCACACAGAAACCCGAGCTCCTCTCCTTGGGATTCACACAGATATCCTGGGCTCATACAGAAACCCGAGCTCCTCTCCTTGGTATTCACACAGATATTCCTGGGCTCAAACAGAAACCCGAGCTCCTCTTCTTGCAATTCACACAGATATTCCTGGGCCCACACAGAGACCTGAGTTCCTCTCCTTAGGATTCACACAGATATCCCTGAGCTCACACAGAAACCCGAGCTCCTCTCCTTCGGATTCACACAGATATACCTGGGCTCACACAGAAACCCGAGCTCCTCTCCTTGGGATTCACACAGATATCCCTGGGCTCACACAGAAACCCGAGCTCCTCTCCTTGGGATTCGCACAGATATCCCTGGGTTCACACAGAAACCCGAGCTCCCCTCCTTGGGATTCACACAGATATCCCTGGGCTCATACAGAAACCCGAGCTCCTCTCCTTGGTATTCACACAGATATTCCTGGGCTCAATCAGAAACCCGAGCTCCTCTTTTTTGCAATTCACACAGATATCTCTGGGCTCACACAGAAACCCGAGCTCCTCTTCTTGGAATTCACACAGATATTCCTGGGCTCACACAGAGACCTGAGTTCCTCTCCTTAGGATTCACACAGATATCCCTGAGCTCACACAGAAACCCGAGCTCCTCTCCTTGGGATTCACACAGATATCCTGGGCTCATACAGAAACCCGAGCTCCTCTCCTTGGTATTCACACAGATATTCCTGGGCTCAAACAGAAACCCGAGCTCCTCTTCTTGCAATTCACACAGATATCTCTGGGCTCACACAGAAACCCGAGCTCCTCTTCTTGGAATTCACACAGATATTCCTGGGCTCACACAGAGACCTGAGTTCCTCTCCTTAGGATTCACACAGATATCCCTGAGCTCACACAGAAACCCGAGCTCCTCTCCTTGGGATTCACACAGATATCCCTGGGCTCACACAGAAACCCGAGCTCCTCTCCTTGGGATTCACACAGATATCCTGGGCTCATACAGAAACCCGAGCTCCTCTCCTTGGTATTCACACAGATATTCCTGGGCTCAAACAGAAACCCGAGCTCCTCTTCTTGCAATTCACACAGATATTCCTGGGCCCACACAGAGACCTGAGTTCCTCTCCTTAGGATTCACACAGATATCCCTGAGCTCACACAGAAACCCGAGCTCCTCTCCTTCGGATTCACACAGATATCCCTGGGCTCACACAGAAACCCGAGCTCCTCTCCTTGGGATTCACACAGATATCCCTGGGCTCACACAGAAACCCGAGCTCCTCTCCTTGGGATTCGCACAGATATCCCTGGGTTCACACAGAAACCCGAGCTCCCCTCCTTGGGATTCACACAGATATCCCTGGGCTCATACAGAAACCCGAGCTCCTCTCCTTGGTATTCACACAGATATTCCTGGGCTCAATCAGAAACCCGAGCTCCTCTTTTTTGCAATTCACACAGATATCTCTGGGCTCACACAGAAACCCGAGCTCCTCTTCTTGGAATTCACACAGATATTCCTGGGCTCACACAGAGACCTGAGTTCCTCTCCTTAGGATTCACACAGATATCCCTGAGCTCACACAGAAACCCGAGCTCCTCTCCTTGGGATTCACACAGATATCCTGGGCTCATACAGAAACCCGAGCTCCTCTCCTTGGTATTCACACAGATATTCCTGGGCTCAAACAGAAACCCGAGCTCCTCTTCTTGCAATTCACACAGATATCTCTGGGCTCACACAGAAACCCGAGCTCCTCTTCTTGGAATTCACACAGATATTCCTGGGCTCACACAGAGACCCGAGCTCTTCTTCTTGGAATTTACACAGATATCCCTGGGCTCACACAGAAACCCGAGCTCCTCTTCTTGGGATTCACACAGATATTCCTGGGCTCACACAGAAACCCGAGCTCCTCTCTTTGGGATTCACACAGATATTCCTGGGCTCACATAGAGACCTGAGCTCCTCTCCTTGGAATTCGCACAGATATTCCTGGGTTCACACAGAAATCCGAGCTCCTCTTCTTGGAATTCACACAGATATCCCTGGGCTCACACAGAAACCCGAGCTCCTCTCCTTGGGATTCACACAGATATTCCTGGGCTCACACAGAAACCCGAGCTCCTCTCCTTGGGATTCACACAGATATCCCTGGGCTCACACAGAAACCAGAGCTCCTCTCCTTGGGATTCGCACAGATATCCCTGGGTTCACACAGAGACCCGACCTCCCCTCCTTGGGAGTCATACAGATATCATTGGGCTCACACAGAACGAAAAACCCAGCGCCCTTGAGAATAAAAACAAAAAATGAAAGAACCGAACGGAATGATAACGAGACTAGACTAACGTCCCAAAGGGATAAACACTCGTAAACACCAAAACACACGTGTTGGCAAAACATAACACTATCGATTGTGGTCCCAGTCGAATAAACGGGAGAAACTAAATGGCGTGCGTGGGTGGGTCGTGGGTATTACGTCGTGGGTCGTGCGTCGTGCGTCGTGGGTCGTGCGTCGTGCGTCGTGGGTCGTGCGTCGTGCGTCGTGCGTCGTGGGTCGTGCGTCCTGTTTTTTTGTTTATTTTTTTTTTGTAAAAAGAGTTGATAAAAAAGAATGCCAGATGACAAGCACTTATTTTTGTATTTTTTTTTTATTTTTTTTTGCGGAGTTCCGTATTATGTTCATCCAACAGCTATAGTTTTATCCCGCTCTCAACTCGCAGTTTAAAGATATAACAAGATATAATGGCCCACGGCTTAATCGAGTGAAAAAAATATCCATAATCGACTTTTGCCAGACATCCATAAAACGAGTGACCAGTATTTTTGAAAATTTGAATGGAGTTCTCAAGTTTACGCATCGGTTTTGTAAATTCATTCCGAGATTCGGAATTCCCGTGAGAATTTTACCGCATTTTCGGAAGCAAAGAGCAACAAAATACCATTTTATTTGAAATGTTACATATCCGAACAATATTAGATTTTTTTATAAATGTAGCGAAGTTATTTTTCCGTTAACTCGTTACTTTCAAAGTGTTTTCCAGAGAGATCTTCAAGGTTTCATTCAAATCTCGGACTTTACAAAGAAATATTCGTCAGTCTTGTGGATTATTGGTCCGCGCATGCCCAGATTATCTATAGTTGACCGAGTTGGCCCGGTTAGCCGAGCCAAACCGTTTATATGAGAAAAAGTTGGCTCGGCCAGCCGGGTAACCCTGCCATCGAAAGAGGGTGACCCGGCTAGCCGAGCCAACTTTGAGATTCTTATATAAACAGTTCGCCGCGTTTTGTAAGGGAAAGTATGAAAACTCGGCTTTTCCTTCTGAAAAGGAAATAAAACAGAATAATAAAGTAGGCTCTAACTGGTATGACGTTGCAAATTTGTCTCCATCCAATTAGATCAATTAGTAGCCTGGGAATGCTCAAGTATGATTGGTTAAAAATGTAGATGAAATTTACACGTTCACGGAAATCCTTGCAGGATGGCATATTGTAGAATATGGACTGGACTGGATTTGTAAAACATGGACTGGATTTGTAAAACACGGATTTGTAAAACATGGACTTGTAAAACATGGATTTGTTACGTTACGTTACGTTACGCAATCCTTTCTTCTCGATCTTAAATTTGAATACAAACAAACTTCAACTTATAAGTTATGATCTGTCAATCTAGCTGATCAGTTTTCTCTATAGAAATTCTGCGTTAATATTTTCAAATTACAGTATTCTTGCAACCGTAAACAAATTAAACGTAACCTTAGATTATTTCGTTCGACGAGCATTAAGCAACTAAAATCATCTGAGGTCCTCATAACAATGTTGTTTAATTAAAAAAAAAATGTGAACTTATCACTAAGGGTTTTGAATTCAGCATAAATACGAGCTGGTCGTTGGTAACCTTCGCTTGGCTGACTAGGAATAGGTGGTTTGCATGGCCGCCATGTCTTTTGTTCGTTAATTCCTGGAAAAATCCGGTTGGGATGACTGTTACATAATGGTAAGCGATTTTCCAAATTTACCGACCAACCGACGAGATTGCCCTTACCATTTAAATATTCCATTTCCCCATCCTGGTACCCAGACCGTTAACTCCATTTAACGATTGAAATTTTTCTAAATTCAAATGGTAAGAATATTTCCAACGTTCCATTCCGGAACGTACTCCACAATTTCCGAACGGATTTTCCGGAAATTGCCTGAACCATTTGACTTTGAACCGAAATTTCCGGATTTTTTGGCTGAATGGTAAGCAACCAACATCCTAAACAAAACTCTCGATGCCCGATAAAACGTATATCGACAAAGGCGTTTTGCAAGCTCTTGTTGTCGGTTTGGAGATTGATAATCGATCTGCTCCAGAAAATGGCTACAATTGGTAAGCGCAATAAGATAGTCTTAGTATGATTTGACAAAGGCCAAACTCGACCACATGGTCGAAGAAATCGTTCGGTCTTTCATATCAACTAAAATGGTGTGAACCATGATAACAAGGATGTGGTTAACAACATAAATAAACAACTTCGGATGAAAGCAAAAGGATTTTAGAGCCGTTTTCACTGCCAAATATATTGACTTGCTTAAACAACAGAAATTATGCTCCATGGAATATATACCGAAATTACGAATTGCCTTTACTTGAGGGCCTTTGAAAAAAAAAACACGAGCCAAGACCCACGACCCACGACCCACGACCCACGACGCACGACCTACGACGCACGACCCACCCACCCACGCCATTTAGACAATCTCGAATAAACACCCCCCTGAATACGAGAGTAGCTAATGGTCGTGGGTCGTGGGTAAAAGGTCGTGGGTCGTGGGTAAAAGGTCGTGGGTCGTGGGTAAAATGTCGTGGGTCGTGGGTAAAAAGTCGTGGGTCGTGGGTAAAAAGTCGTGAGTCGTGGGTAAAAAGTCGTGGGTCGTGGGTAAAACGTCGTGGCTCGTGGGTAAAAAGTCGTGGGTCGTGGGTGCTAGAAACAAAAAACATAAGAAATGAAGGAATGAATATAAAAAGCAATTTTAAACATTAAAGCATCTATAGAGAGACAAACAAAGTATTGTATTCTACGATGAGAGACGATTCGGATGTCAATTGAGAGTGATATTTTTAACTCTTAGATAGGATAGCCAAGAAAAAAAAACAGGAAAGAAAAAAGTCAACGCAGTGGTCTTTAGTTCTCGGTATTGGAATTTGAGACATGATTTTTTATTTACCCCAAGTTCGTCCAGACGGATAATGCGTCTCTAGTATAAAAACGGCCATTGTTATTGTTAAGTCTTCACCCATCACGGCGTACTCATAGCCAGGAGCCGACTCAGAGACTCAGACAATTAATACAAACGATATTATTGGGAGGAAGATAAACGTCTCTGCCGTAATCTGGATAACTGTTATTAAAACGCGCAAAATATATTACAGATTTTCATCATGGCATGCGGGGCTTTTTAGTTAACATCATTGCGTGACTAGAAATCGGGCTTAGTCTTCCACATTGTGATATAACCGCTCGAACTTTACGTCACGGAATAGATAGGACGACAAATACAAATGGAAAAGAAAAGAAGGCATTAATCGCTTTCCGCATAACAAGAAAAAACAAAACAAAAAAAGACTACTAAACCTAAACTAAACCATTCAACTGTGCAGTAAGGGCTTCCCAAACGTTATTTCTTTGTTATCACTCAGCTTTAAAACACAACGAAATTTGAATCTCTGATGTAGACATTGCGCTCATAAAATGGTTTTAATGCCTGAAAAGGTTTTCATGGCTTTCAGCAGTCGTCCCCAGGTTTAGGGATTTTGAGAGTTATTTCTTTTCCATCAGTATTTATACCAATGCAGAATACTACACTGACAAAGGGGAGGCCTTTGAGTCTGACCATTTTTTACACACCGCATACCCCACATTTTCAGATCAGCTGCACAGTCAGTAAATGTCTTAACATAAATTATTAAACAGGTAAGCCCCTTAGGTCCAGCATTAATGGGTTAGGATAAAAAATAAATATTAAAACATCCAGGAGTAAGATCGCCATTTCCCACGGTCATGGATGCATCTGCGGTCAGCTGCTCCTATAAACATTCCACCGTGCAGCTTGTGAGTTCTGGCTTTTCGTTTCAAACTGTTGTTGGAAAGGTTACTTCGAGAGCAGCAATATTTTTGTTTCTATTGAAATGGACCAAAAGAAAAAGAATACGCAGATGTCGTTCGGGGAAAATCTGGTGGAGAAGAGCCAAGTCCAAAGTGGTTTCATGCTTTTCAAGAACAAGACAAGGATGAGACCTTCAAAAATGACAATGGTGGAGTCCGTGGGTTTCCTGGGAAATAGAGATCAAGGATCGAGGATCAAGGATCAAGGATCGGGGACCAAGGATCAAAGATCAAGAAATAAAACTCTCAAATTCCCTAAACCTGGGGACGACTGCTGAAAGCCATGAAAACCTTTTCAGGCATTAAAACCATTTTATAAGCGCAGTGTCTACATCCGAGATTCAAATTTCGTTGTGTTTGAAAGCTGAGTGATAAAATTCTAAGATTCTTGCTCGCTCATCAACATTCAGAAAAATCGTCTCCAGCTGAAGCCCAACCTCGTTCCCAGGGTCTCTCTTCTTCCCGCCTCCAGGGGGCGGGAAGAAGAGAGACCCTGGGAACGAGGTTGGCTGAAGCCATGAAAGTCTTTTTTACAAAGAGATAACGTTTGGGAAGGCCTTACTGGACAGTTGAATGGTTTATTTTAGTTTTAGTAGTCTTTTTTGTTTTTGTTTTTGTTTTGTTTTTTCTTGTTATGCGGAAAGCGATTACACTGTAATGCCGTATTTTCTTTTCCAGTTGTATATTCCGTGACATAACGTTCAAGTGGTTATTATAAACTAATTTCGATTTTGAGACGGCAATACTGCATTATATTGACGGCCAGTTGGGAGAAAATATATTCCGTATTGGGCGGAGTCGCGAAGCGACGGAGCCAAATACGGAGAATATATTTTCTTTCAACGCCGTCAATATAATGCAGTATTGCCGTCTCAAAATCGAAATTAGTTTTGTATCACGATTCAACTGTATTTCTGGCAAAAAGAAAGCAATACTGAAGATAACTTGTGCAGATCAAAACTGAAATTCTTACTAGTCACGAGCTGACGTACACGACGTTTTGTACGCGTTATCATATTTTTGTTTAGCAAAAAAGTTTCAAAAACACGGACTTTTCACGCTATAAATTGCTCATTGAAATAGAACAAATTTGTTAGAACATCTTTTCGAAGTTTTTCAAAGTTACAAACGTCGAAAAAATTAGTAAATAACGCAAACTTGCCGAGGTTTTAGCCCAAAACGTTTTTCAAATTATGATGGCGTGATAGCGCGCGCACAGTATAGCTCAAGGTAAACAAACCGTTCAAAACGAACAAAAGCAGCTCTTAAACTCATCTTATCGTTAACTTTCGATAGAAAGGGTCGTTGCATTGAATACAGCGTTGTTTATCTGCCAAACTTGACAAAGTAATCAACATTTTTGCCGCTCCTTTGAAGATAATTTTAAATTTTGGTTTTCTACGCAAGGAACCCATTAAATTGCAGCGGGAAATTTTCAACCAATCACAGGCTGGTTTTTGAGACGACAATACGAATTTATATTGACGTCTCAAAAGCAGGAAAAAGTATCTGAGAATTGTGATACATCACAATGTGGAAGACTAAGCCCGATTTCTAGTCACACAATGATGTTAACTGAAAAGCCCCGCATGCCATGATGAAAATCTGTAATATATTTTGCGCGTTTTAATAACAGTTATCCAGATTACGGCAGAGACGTTTATCTTCCTCCCAATAATATCGTTTGTATTAATTGTCTGAGTCTCTGAGTCGGCTCCTGGCTATGAGTACGCCGTGATGGGTGAAGACTTAACAATAACAATGGCCGTTTTTATACTAGAGACGCATTATCCGTCTGGACGAACTTGGGCAAACATTTGTAGTTCGTCTGGTTATGCGTCTCTAGTATAAAGACGGGCACAAGATGCATTATCCGTCTAGACGAATTATCTTTCGAAATGCGTCTTGAACGACGCATTTCGAAAGATAATTCGTCTAGACGGATAATGCGTCTTGTGCCCGTCTTTATACTAGAGACGCATAACCAGACGAACTACAAATGTTTGCCCAAGTTCGTCCAGACGGATAATGCGTCTCAAGTTGTTCGTCCCGTCTTTATACTAGACGCATAACATGACAGACGCATTATTCGTCTGGACGGATAATGCGTCTCTAGTATAAAAACGGCCAATGAGACATACAATGCACATTAAGCAAACAAAAAATCATGTCTCGAATTCCAATACCGATAACTAAAGGCCACTGCGTTGACTTTTTTCTTTCCTGTTTTTTTTTCTTGGCTATCCTATCTAAGAGTTAAAAATATCACTCTCAATTGACATCCGGATCGTCTCTCATCGTATAATACAATACTTTATTTGTCTCTCTATAGATGCTTTAATGTTTAAAATTGCTTTTTATATTCATTCCTTCATTTCTTATGTTTTTTCTTTCTAACACCCACGACCCACGACTTTTTACCCACGACCCACGACTTTTCACCCACGACCCACGACTTTTTACCCACGACCCACGACCTTTTACCCACGACCCACGACCTTTTACCCACGACCCACGACCATTAGCTACTCCCCCTGAATACACGCAAAACACGTGCACTAAAAAACTGGTAAAATCGTAAACAACAAGCCTTCTAGAAACCGAACGTGAAATAATAATAGACCGAACAAGGTAGCAACTACCAGACGGTAAATTAAATGAAACTATACCTCCACTGAATTAACCGCAGGAGTGCCTGTGCTCGGTTTCGAACAAACAGTCGCGTCCGAGGTCGTAGCCGTGGCTTTAGCTTCAGTCGACGCTGTGGGAACAGACGTTAAAGCTGCCCCAGAAGCTGCATTTGAGGTCGCTCCTGACACTTGAGGTTCTAGCGGCAGCACGGCTGGCCGTAGTTCTTGAAAAGTAACTCTTCCGGGTGTGGCTGGGTTTTCCGACCGACCAGCTTCCATGATGTCTTCGCGAAATGGCACAGCTTGCATTAATTATTGTGTCTTTTTAATGCTATAGCGTCATCAGGTGGCATAATGAATATTACATGAACTGTGAACAGCAAAGCTAGGAGCGACCGGGTGGGAACTGGGACCAAACGTCCAACAACGGGCAACTTGTTTTTTTCTCGAATCTGACAACGGCCTTTTTGGAAATTTCTCAACCTCGGTTAGGTTTCAATTTAATGTTGTCACAGATAACAAATGATGTCCGGGTGTTCCGATGTAATCAATTACAGCTGAATAACAAACTTAGCAACATCCAAACTTTGTTTCTCTGTCTCTATTTTTGGGCGCAAAAAAAAATACGCAAAATGAAAGTTCACTAATCGATCGAGCGAGCGAGCGAGGGCCTAGCGTGAGTGTGCGAGAGCTCGACTTGTTCCCTTGCTGGAAATCAAATCAACTGACGTCCTTTTGGCGCGAAATTTTCAGGGGAGCTCTGTCAAACTATCAAAATTACTTTCGCGCGTTTGGTAATGGCTTTTGGAGGCAAATGCCGCTCGATGTTTGAACGGAGGAGGTAAATAGCTCTACCAAATCTTTTTTTCATGTTTCGGTTGAAGAAAATATCGAGTACAGGAGGAATAGTCGAGGAGCAAACACACGTTCCGTTCAACCATCGCCACAGACAAGGTTTGAAAGCGGATCCTGGTAGAGAAAGACCTCCTGAACAACGCCTGCTACTTCGTCTGGTCGATTTGTGGTATAGGTTATGAGTTAACGGGCTATTTGTATCTTGGCCCAAATACCACAGGGTACCCACGTCTGATTTTTTGAAAAATATTAATAAAATACGTTAAAACAATCGATTCGTTCTCGTTTCTTTTTATTTATCACTATTATTTGAGCGTGCACACCACAACTCATAAAAATAAGTGCTAACTTCGAACCTTCCTACTGCGCATGTCACAAATAACTAACGATGACCAGACCGATAGTCTGCTGCTACTTTCACTTTGAAACGTTTTCTATCACTTAAATATTTCTCACATCACTTTTCGTTTCTTTGTATTACGCTTGTCACTTTTCATTTGTTGTACACACTACAACTCATATAACATCAGTAATAACTACAAACCCTCCTACTGTGCATGTCACAACAAACTGCCGTTCAACGACATACTCTTTATCTGCTCTTTTGAAACGTTTTATATCACTGAATATTTCTCACATCGTTTTTCGTTTCTTAACGTTTGTCACTTTCATTTGAGCGTACACACTACAACTCATAAAAACAAGTGCTGACTACAAACTTTTCTACTGCGCATGTCATAACTAACTAGCATGTGACCAGGCCACAATTCCTTTTCTGCTCTTTGAACCGCGTTCTATCCCCGAAATCTCTCTAACATAGTGGTACCTCTAAGAAGCAACGCCTCGGCTGCAGAGATGTTGGCAGCTGAATATATAGGTATGTGGGTATTTCTTACTTGATTGAGAAATACTATATTTTTGGCCGCCTTTTAAAAGTGGCCGCCGCTTCATAGAAGTACCACTGTATTTACTAATATCGTTAAAGTGTCTCTGACTTCAAGTATCCAGAGTTCGTTTTATTCGTCATCAGATTCGTCGCTGGAATCATCATAGGTAACGCCGTGTGGGTTCCTGCATACGTCGCTGCTTGCCATACAGTAGCATGACTCGGAACAGGACAAGCCTGTGTTGTTGCAGGAGCAGTTGGTTTCACATCCGCTTTTGCACCCGCATGTTGTTAGTTCTAACAGACTTGCCGGCGCTGGATCTTTGGTCATGAAAACTGGCTTCAGGCATGTTTCTTCCATGACCCATCCATTTCCTGCTGGCTCTGGTAGATCTTGGATGGCAGTAAGTGCCTTTCGCCACACGAATGTTTGATGATTGGCACGCTTCAGGTGCTGGAGGAGAGAATCTGACGTCGGCGGAAGGCATTCATTCTTGGCCTTTTTCTGACAGAAAAGAAGATACCTCAGCTCATCCGTCGTGCGCACATTTCTCCTGCGGAAAGGATAGAGGTCGCACACGAATGCTTCACACCTTGAGGCGACGACGTCACTCAGTCTTCTTTCTGTTCCCAATAGACCTAGACTCTCTTGGTGTTGTTCCCTCTCCTCAAACGCTGGCCAGTGTTTCTTCTTCCCTACTTTGTCCAGAGCGCTGGTGGAGTCACATTCTGTAATTGCGTGATAGGAAGGAAGTGCGCGACACAACTTCTCTCCCAGTAGGAATGACAACTCATGAACGGGGACATAGCGCAGACGATCTTTGATGCCAGTCTTGAACCAGAATTCAGCGGCGTTCATGCTGGAAAAATGTGACACGCTAAGGATCAGGACATCGGTGTCTGGCGATTGCACGATGACGCGACAATCCGGATGAGATCTTGAAGCATGCATAGCGTGTAACAGTAGCCTGAAACAGGAACTAAAAATTAGTAACAGAATATGTTTTCAAATGGATTTCTAATTCAGTATGATAACACGTCTCAAGTCTGCTCCCTGAAATGATTAGATACCTTGTATCTGCTTCCTCGTGGTCTGATTCAAGATCATCGATGTCGTCACAGTAACCACGTCTAATCATCACAGCTCGTCTGCCATTCTTGAATCCGCCTCCAATGACAAGTGCCTTGTTCGGTGGGAGCAGCTGTTTACCCAGATCACAGAAGGACTCCGACAAGAAGTTGCAAAGGTTAACCTTGTTGGTGGGATTAGGTATGTACTTGGTCCACTGCTTTGGGGCTGGAGTCGTTGGTCCATGGATCTTAACTTCTAGTGTATCACTTTGTTCACGTCGTCGTTCACGCTCGCCAGCTTTAATGGAGACGTCCCAATACTGGTCAAACACTACATGAACTTCGGTTGCATGACAAAGTGGCGCAGTGATGGCCTTGTAGTACTTCTCTGCCACTTCACCAAAAGAGCTGCTTCCTGCTAGTTTCATCGCCTGAACCAAAGCCATGCCATCAACAAGGTAAACCGTGTCATTTGCAAAAGATTGAAGTAGTGGAAGCGCGGATACTTTGCTCTCAAGAAGGGCCGACAGGACGCTCTTGGTTGACTTTCGCAACGTGCCATCTTCATGTGCCAGCGACAGTGGGACAGCAGAGAGCTCATAACATAGGACATCCTTTAGGTTGATGTGTCTAACGTTGGCGGCGATAAGCAGACGACCAAATAAGTCTCTGTCAGCGCCGACTGTCATCAGCTTCTCATTGATAGCTTTCACCTTAACTTTCTTTGAAGCACTTTCAAAGGTTTTCACCTGGAGCTTTGGAATTGGATCCCAGAAACTTTTCTGTGTGCTGTTCAGCCTCTGGTCGATGAAGGTGGTCATCTGTTCTTTTCCCTTCTTCTTGCACTTCACCAAGGCATCTGCGGTTGTAGGAGGCAGTACCACGCCGGTCGCAAAATTTAGAAGTGAGTCACCATCTTCCGTATAAGGATTGCTCATCAGGTCTGAAGAGAAACAGGAAATCAACTTCTGGACATCGGCCTCATCTCGAGCAACTCTCTTTGGCGTAGCTTCTTTGTGGACATCAACAGTATTGTGTTCATCAATGAACATATCCTTTACAGCCTTCGTCGTCGAGGCACACCCATGGCTGGTGAGAAACCATCGGTCAAGGGCACCTGGGTTCTGAGAAATGCCAACAATTCCCCCCTTAGACTTCGAGTCTGCATTTATGGATTGTTCTAAAGCCATGTCGGTCCACACCTTTGCGAAGGGATTGGTCGAACGGCTGACCGCATGGCTCCCGCTGAGAAACTCCTGATGGACGTTTGGATGCTTAGTCGCCAGCTGCTTCATGTCAAGGACATACACGGGCAACCAACGTGCGTAATTTTGCCTATCCATGGCAAAGTAATACGGAATCATAGCGGAAACGCTTGACAGGTGCAGTTCCCAGTCGCCAACTCTCTCAGCCTTCACAAATTGTAGAAGAAGCTCTATCATGTGCCAAAACTCCAACCAGAATGCGAACATCCTAGACCGGCTGCTTGATTCTTGGATGAAATCTTTGAACTGTGAACGCAGGGCTTTGGTCTCTTGCTGCAGTTCATCGAGACTTTGACGCACCATTGCCTTAGCTTCTATCGCTTGTTGACACTGTTTGGCTTGTTTTGACACGGACCCTTCGTCAACAAAATCAACTCCGTCGGTACTAGTGCGCGCTTTGCGCCAAGCAAGGAATGCATCCCAGAGCAAACGGTAGAAAGCTTCCATAGCCAACTTGTGCGCTCGAACCCCGCGGTTGTAGGACTTTCCCTTCATCAACGCGTCGGTGGTGCCAGCACCATAAACGCCTGACTCAATGAAAAGATCTTCCAGTCCAGAGCTTCGAAACATCTTACCAAGTAGAGCGAGAAAATTCAGTGCGATATGGAATCCTCCAAGACGTATAACAGTGTCAGAGAACTCAGCAGGGAACTTCATCTGGATTTGCTTAGCCTTAACATATATGGCGAGGTCAAAGGTTATGATGGCGTCTCGTTGACCTAAGTTGGAAGACAGTTTCTGGGCGTGTTTTAAGACCGTGTAAACCGTGGAGAACTCTGTCGATGTACCCTCGATCATTGGACAATACCCGATCTTTGTTGAAAAGGGAAGGTCGGGATATAGGATCGCATTAAACGCACTCCAACTGGGAACTAGTTGCGCTTCTTGTTCGCTGGTTCCGGTCTCAAATATGACTGCTGGTTTCATGCGCAGGAAAGCCCAGAGTTCATCAGTTATCATAACGCTAGAGAGAGCAGCGCTCTCATCCTTGAACCATCCCTCTTCTACCTTGTCAACATACTCGTTTACTTGGGGTCTTCTTCCATACGCTGAGCACTCTTGTAACTCATAGACGCTTTCACTTCTCTTCAGGCTGCGACGTCTTTGTGAATGATCTCCTAAAGTTACTGGTGGTAATTCTGGACCAAATGTTTTCTTCTGGTAAACGACTAACGTGGTGGCATGCGTTGTGTTCTTGCCATCTAGTGTCTCCTCGCATAAGTCATTATTATCAGCAGCAAGCTGTACAAAAGATCCAGCATAGATATTTGATGGAATGACCGTTCCATACCGCTCTGCTCTCGCCATGACCTCCGTTGCTAGGCAGGTATCCACCGCTTGCAATTCATCATACGAGGAGCTGTGACCCATTCGATTCAACAAAACCACTAGCTGCTTTGATCCTGTCAGCTGTCGCACTGCCATCGCTAGGCCTATTTGCTTTGGAAGCTTTATGCGGGAATTAGAGGCACAGTGGATAATATCTTGGGCGATACTGACAGTTTGCCTTTCGTCTGCTATTCTTTTACATTGAGTGGGGAGGTCAAAGTCGTCTAACCCACTACGGTCGGACGTTATCAGCAGGCGAACTAACCAGTATAATGTCGGTGGAATGATTCGTTTGGCCGAGTCGAGGGACACATCATCGGCATTTAAAGGTTTCAAAGAAATGCCACTACACTCCCGAATTTCATCTTTGATGTGACGTGCCAGGTTTAAAACTTGGGCTTTAATATCCTTATCAGAACCAGTATTGGAATTACGTGCTGCGGCGACGGAATTAAGGATATCTTGTACAGAAATGTTGCTAGAGTAGATAATCTCTGGTCTGTTCTTAACATTATCTTTGTGGAAGATAATGGTGTTTCCAAAGTGCTTCTCAAGTCGAAGTTTTAGGCGCTGCTTGGTATAGCTGCTTCCATCTATTCCTTTCTCGCCGAGAAGCTCGCTATATCGTGATAATAATGAGTTCATGTCATATGCCTTCCCTTGAGTAATACCATCGCCTATTTCACTTGACATCTTCTCAAAAGCTTCCCCGTACAGTGACTCTCTTTGTTTCTCGTTAAAGCCCTTGTGCTTAAGGTTAGACTTGCTTACATATGAAGCAAAGCATGTTTTGTGATATTGAGCGTCTGCAGCCATTAAATCGTAGTTCACTGAGATAAGTGTATCTTTCATGTGCTCGTCCCCTTTGCTTTCCGCCGCCTCTTTTACGTTGTCGCATGCTTCAAAAGTAGATACCTTAAACATCTTCTTGTCCTTCTTGTATGTTTTATTTCGGCAAATAAAACACTTGGACCAGTCAACTGATACACTAGCAGAAGATCGTGAGGCCCTGGGTTGTTGTTCATTATCAACTCCATCTTCATCATCGTGTGTGCCAGTAACACAGCGTATGTTTTTTTGGCTAGTATAGGAAGAGTAGCAATTCGAATGCCAGAGAACATTTTCGCCTGCCAGACCACAGGTGAACCAAGCACAATTTGCGAGTAGGGAAACTGGGTACTAGAATTGAGCTTTGTTTAGCTTTGTTTTGCTTTGCAACATTTGCGAAAATTTCTGCATGAAATTTATAACTTTTCTCTCAAAAAGTACAAATGAACTTTGAAATAAAGTGTTAACATGTAACCTGGTGTATTTGTTTGTTCATTGGGTCCCTCCATGGCCTGTATTTGAGTATTTTCTTCCATGCGCTACATCATGTATATACACCTGTGGCCAGACCTGGTAGCTCTTCGTGAAGCCTCTCGAACACTTCATCTTTACGGAGTTCAATGACTTCTTTTAGGGTCTCGAGGGAGGATTCTTTCGCTCTTCTGAGTATATCATTCCCTTTGTCAGCCTGACAAATGATACATTTTTCAAGGGACACCGCTCTCCGTCGCTTTGGTTGACTTGCCATTTGGAGAATTATCAAGATGGTTTAGCTTTAAATGAAAGATAAAGTGAAAAGTATAGACCCATAATCATGATTATGTCACTTTTTGAAAAGATAACATTTGTATGAGATTTCAGCTGAATCGCACTGAACGAAAGCGATTGTTATGTTTTTAGAAATGCTATTCTTGTAGCTTATCAAAAAAGTATTTTGAGAATGTTTATAAGAAAACCTGTGGTTATGACTAACAAAGAAACTAAACATGGTAAAACTGGGCAACTATTCCCTGTGTTATCGACTGAAAATACCTTATTTTAATGTATTTTCTACATTCGGGACGCTTACAAACAGTGGAGAGTCGTGTATTTGGAAGGTTGACAAAAGACAAGACTCATTCTAGAAAAGAGTTATTTTCTCGATACACAAAGTGAAATGATTTGTTTTGAATGGTTCTAAACTTAAATATCAACTAGTCATTATTATGTGAGCCCATATTAGATCGCCAAATCAGAAAGAAATGCCATACTTACAGCCATAACAGTGTCGTGTCCATGGGCGCCGCCATCTTGTGAGCCTCGCTTTGATGAGCACGGAAACCAGGCTAGGTCTTGATATAAAGATCTAATCACAATCTCTTTATTAAATTTATTGCACTTCTGGATTATTTACTTTTTTTTAGGATAATAACATTTCAAATCATCATTGTTCAAATCCGAACTTGGACCAATATGTTTTTCTTCTTCAAAAATTAGACTTTGGGTACCCTGTGTTATTTCTATACGAACTGAGTGACATCTACATTAATCGAAACCGAAACATTGAACAGATGAACTATTAAGTAACAAGTAGATTCGAAAAATATACAAATAGAAAGGTTGAATTGAATGACTTAAGGAAGTCGACAACGCCTGTGACATTGAACGATAGTTGTTTGTGACTGAACTTGTGACATGCGCAGTAGGAAGGTTCGAAGTTAGCACTTATTTTTATGAGTTGTGGTGTGCACGCTCAAATAAAAGTGATAAATAAAAAGAAACGAGAACGAATCGATTGTTTTAACGTATTTTATTAATATTTTTCAAAAAATCAGACGTGGGTACCCTGTGGTATTTGGGCCAAGATATAAATAGCCCGTTAACTCGTAACCTATACCACAAATCGACCAGACGAAGTAGCAGGCGTTGTTCAGGAGGTCTTTCTCTACCAGAATCCGCTTTCAAACCTTGTCTGTGGCGATGGTTGAACGGAACGTCATTTTTCCGGTGTTTGCTCCTCGACTAGAAAATTACTCCTGTGTATTTGGCGCGCTGCTAGTGATAAAAGTCGTTCGCGTGCGCCGAGCTCCACTCCCAGACCGGAACCAGAAGCGAGAAGCAAACGACTTTGAGAAAGTCTAACCAACTTGAAGCTGGCCTCACGCCGTTTCTCAGAAATCACTGTGAACCACCTTCTAAAGGGAATAAGTTGGTGATCCAAAGATAATGAAGCAGTTAGTAGTTTCAAATATTTCCCAGCCCAATGTCATACTACTTATATATATATATATATATATATATATATATATATATATATATATATATATATATATATATATATATATATATATATATATATATATATGTTGTTCGGGCGATCAGAGCTCATAATGATAATGAATAAAAGTTTTGAAATTGACCTGTTAAAAATCTTTATAAAAAGTTTAAAAGTTTTCTAAATTTTCGGTCGCTTACTGCGGCCTTCATCAGAGAATGAATGTTCTTTTTGTGGGAAACAAGTTATTTAAAATCCTTGACAATTGGTAGGTATACTCTTGGGAATGGCTTCCGTTCGTTGACACAATTAGGGTCGATGGTTGAATGCCACGATTCTAAGAATAAACGTTTGGACCAGTTGTTTACACCTCTCTCCAGAATCTGAACATAGTTTGGGTGTATGTCATGGTTCGTCGTCTCCGCGTGCTGTTTTAAGAATGAGTCATTATTGCTGCGTGTCCCTGGCTTGTGTTCGGGCCTGGAGATCGCGTGCTACTGAGTCTGATCGGAGAGCCGAGAAAGACCGAGTAGCACGCGATCTCCAGGCCAATGGTTACACCAAACGTTTCATTGAGTCTTCTCATGCAACGCCACCTGCACCCCGTGAACCAGACGAGAGACCGGAACCACGGAAAGGTTTTGCCACCATCCCGTACGTGAAAGGGGTATCGGAGCGAGTAAAGAAAATCCTAAACAAAGCCAACGTCACTACGGCTTTTAAACCCGTTAGAACTTTAAACACTGTTTTTAAAAAGCCTAAAGATCGACCGCCACTTATGGCCTGCAAAGGCATTGTTTATAAAGTTAACTGCAAGTCATGCGATTTCACCTATGTTGGCGAATCAAAACGCTCCTGGAATTCACGCGGGTCCGAACACAAGCCAGGGACGCGCAGCAATAATGACTCATTCATAAAACAGCACGCGGAGACAACGAACCATGACATACACCCAAACTATGTTCAGATTCTGGAGAGAGGTGTAAACAACTGGTCCAAACGTTTATTCTTAGAATCGTGGCATTCAACCATCGACCCTAATTGTGTCAACGAACGGAAGCCATTCGCAAGAGTATACCTACCAATTGTCAAGGATTTAAAATAACTTGTTTCCCACAAAAAGAACATTCATTCTCTGATGAAGGCCGCAGTGAGCGACCGAAAATTTAGAAAACTTTTAAACTTTTTATAAGGATTTTTAACAGGTCAGTTTCAAAACTTTTATTTATTATCATATATATATACACAGCAGTTTGCAAAAATTTTGAACCCCCAAAATATATCAATATATCCAAATATATAGCATTGTTGGAGAGCAGGGATATAATGATATATTTGGGGGGGTTCAAAATTTTTGCAAACTGCTGTATATATATATATATAAATATATATATATATATATATATATATATATATATATATATAATTTTTATCACAAGTATCCACTAGTTGAAATAACTCCTCTAAAACTATATTTGTTAACATAATAAAGGAAAAAAACTAGTTTGATTCATATATATATATATATATATATATATATATATATATATATATATATATATATAAATATATAAAGATGAATTTCTGGAGTCGAACTAGTTCAAAAACATTTAATCGCTACTCGGAGTTTCATGCTTCTAATGAGTGCCGCATATGTTGTGCGGTACGAAACTAGTTATTATTAAAATCTTTCAACGAAAATGGGGAATAGATAGTCACATTATATCCATCTTGTTTACTCCTTTTCCTATGACTCCTAGTAAGGGCTTAATAATGCCGCCTTTTAATCGTGTCCATGTGTCAACGTTAACCGCCATTTAAGGAAAACAGGTCACGTGACATAACAAATGTCAAAATATCTGACAAGACATATGACGGATAGCGCCTAAAATGGCGGAGTTACATTGGAAAGGACCTTTTGGACATTTTGATAGCGAAAGTTTTCAAACTTTCCGATTGCAAACATTCCCCATTTCAAAAAACATGTTTTGTGACGTCATCAATCAGGGAATATCACGTGATGGTTGATGAGACTTTCGTTTGATCGAACAAGTCAATTATTTATTCCCTTAAACTCCATGACCGAGGAAAGTTATTATATCAAGAAAGAATGGGGTTCTTTAAAATCTCCGCAGGGGGTCCTTTAAGGATTAAAAAATCCAAGCCTTAAGTCACTTGAGTTTTCATCAGTTGTACAGCTATTGGGAAAAGTGATCTTAAATACAGTTTTCCAATCCCTAAGTGTATTACCTAACCTAAACAAAAGAACTAATTACAGGATAAAAGTAGATATTTTCAAAACATATTACGTAACTATATTGGTAAATTCAAAAAAGATCAGATCCGAGCATAACAAGCTCTCCATTGCGAGTCCCTGAATAGTTTCAGTGATTAGACACATAACAAGTTCCAAGAATAGAGCACTTAAATAATTGTAATAAGTTCTCGTTTGAAAGCCCTTGAATGTTCCCAAAGCACAAGAAAAAAATAACAAATTCCCAGAATGGAGTTCGTGAATGGTCAAATCAATAATCAAGATGGATTGACAATATTAATTTGGTCAATACACTGAAATGAACAGGCTTGTAATGTGTGCGGAATGCTATTGAAGTGTATTGCAACTTCACAAGTTCTTTTGTTTGTCATCATGGATGATTTGTAGTTTCTGAATCTTACTTTGAATTCGATGGCAGTTGAGCCAACATATTGCTGTTTTTTAATAAATTATTAATAAATTGTTACTTTTAAAACTTCCAGGAAATTGTCCGTCCTTAGCCTTTTTTAACTTTTTATCAAAAGCACACATGCCGAGCTTTGGACTGAGTTCAATCTTCAACAGATCCTACTTGTAAAGAGACATCTCCGTTGGATCGGGTAGCCTTTTCAAACTACTATATCTTACAACAAGTTAATAACAGCAATATAAAGGAGAAATCAGGAGCCTATTACCCTCCTGAGAAATGATATTAGCTAGGCAGAATTAATAGATTTCATGATACTAATACGAGTATAATAATTGTTTTCTTAATTCGTTTTAAAAAGTACACCAACAACAAATAACTGCTTCGGTTTCGTAGTAGTAGCAGAGTGTGAGAGTGAAAATAAAAATTAAAACCACAAAATAAAGCCAACTTTTCGTTTTCCTTGCAATACTCATTTGAAAGTACAGCTGCAGGTTTGAAATGTTTTGTTAGATTTTCAGTTTACAAACAGCAATGTTAATGATTTAATCGTAATCAGGTGGAATCGGTTTTCTTCTGTCATTTTACAGTCAAAAAGGAATAACTGGCTTCTCTAGTTATTCTTTTATTAATTGAAAAAATAATAAATTATGGCTTCTAGTCGACGCGTGGGAAAGGCACTTAATCATCCCGTGGTTGTTTTGAGCCACTTGCCTCATAAAATCTTCCTTGGTTCACACAATGTTACGTATAAAAGCTGATTATTCCAAAAGTGTGACCATTCCAATAATATATGAGTATCAGATAAGACAAGTTCATTTATCACTTTAAAATGAAAGATTAAAAGATTTGTCTCCTTACTCGGGCACTTGTTTGTATTGCATAATCGTGACTGCGGTAAGCGGCTTCCTTGGCAATTAAGAAGGTGCGATCTTGGAGGAGGATTGGTACAGGTGCGGTTACGTGTTTGTGATCCATCGCCACATGTCACACTGCAGCTTCCCCATGCGTTCCAATCTGACCATCCGCCATCTGAATATGAGAGGACAAACAAAATAAAATGAAGCCCGATGTTGCCAAGGACTGTTCCTTACACTCAGTCCGCATGCGTGTATTTAACATTCTACTTTTGGTTGTTTTAAAAAGAATGCTACCACAAAGAAATCAGCGCTTCATTTGTGACATGGATATAACATGGGTTGATGGTGATGTTACACTTCTGTAACGTTGTTTTCTTTACATTGTTCCCTATGACCAAAAGTGAACCGAATACTGTTTGCCGTGCGAAAAAGAGAAAATCGGAGGTTTGGGCGACAAAAAAAAAATGCATTTAATGAATCGGCTTCGACCCCGGTTAAAAAGGGCTACATCTTTTCAAAATCTTAGCGTGCGAATGCAGCCTTCTCTGATCGTTTCTGACCGCTCAGGTTTCGCGACATTTAGACGAAAGGAGAGTTGATTGCACGCTGTCTAATAAACACCTATTGACAAAACATTTTCAGACAAGCATAGCATGGTTAAGTAACGCCCTTTAAACCCGTCATCGGGTGCAACGTAAGTTGGACTTTAGTATTGGAGAACGACCATGCGTGCAACATTGTCCATAAATTGATCAAGGAAGAACATAAATGTAAATAATACATTTATTATAATCAGATGGTTAGTATGAAATATCATGGAATACTTTATACCATTATATCGTGTTTGACCTAGTGACGCCTCGTCCCAAAACAGGGAAATTATAGTTTACATAGATTTATTGAACGGAGGAGAGCGTTATTAGGTTCAATTAATTTTTAATTAATTTATTTTAATTTATTTAATTGTAATCAATGTGTTTATTAATGAATTAAAACAAAAACTTACAGTCTGGATTGCCCAAAGATTTTCACAAGAAAAGAAAAACAGATAACATTTGTTAATAGCATTAAATTTTACTTTTTCAAAAGGGGCTATGCCGCGGAGACATTGCTTTTTTTAACCGCACTAACATTATTGTTAAGTTACTTTCACTTATGCACAGAATTCTCCTTGAACATTCAATAGGAACATACAAATGAATTCATGAAGAAAGGATAAACCACAGATATCGTTTTTATCGATTTTTCAAACGCAAGAGGCAAGAACCTGAAAGAACTTCGTCTCAATAAGTTGCAATCCATTCCCATCTTCGCCAACCGCAGTATTCAGGAAATAGAAAACGATTTCCGTGTTTCCAAAAAGTTATGGTAACACGAGTGGAGGTTTGTGCGAAATATCAGTGTTACCATAACTATACGGAGACACAGATAAAACGTTTTCTATTGCTTGTACAGAATAAATTCCAAGAAAAGAAGGATGATAGAGGAAAGCAAATGTTTATTTTCAAATATGAACATACCCATTCTAAGTACACATTCAATTTAATGCGTTAGCCAATCACAAAATGTTTGGCACCTTTGGTCTTCTTTTTGTTTTTCAACCTTCTAAAAATGAATTTTCACTTCAGATGCTTTTATACAGCAAACTGAAATTATAAACTTAACGTATTTGCTAAAACTCGAATCCAATTTTCGAGAAAAGCAGAGCGACTTCATGCATTTACTGAATTTACAAGAATTTACTGAGCAACAGTTTCCACGACCGCGATGGCTTGAATTAAAAACACTCGAACGCTGCCGATGGTTAGTGCGATGGTACACAAGGAAAACATACTGCACACAGGGACACCAAGCGAAGAACATTTACGAAAAATGCTTTGAATGGCGTTGTACTGTTTTCCCATATCATTTTAGTGAAAGGTAAAAATATTTCTAATTCAAAGCCTACATTGCGAAACTGGACAATTTAAGTTTATTTTGCTCTCGACGCACGCTTGTCTTTTTTACACCTCACACAGCTATTTGAATTTTTCAATCTGATTGACAAGTTCAAATCGCTGTATGAGGTGTAAAAAGGACAAACGGCACCGAGAGCAAAATGAAATTTGTTCAGTAATAGAAGAGGATACCTTTAGAAAAAGGCTTTAGAGGTCATTGAGATACAGGGTCAGGCCCCACCCTAAACATCTGCCATCAATCGGAACATCTTGTCACGTGACTTGGACCAATTAAAGTCACCTGACAAAAATACACTATTTGTTACTTAGGAAAAATTCCGCGATGAAACCGAAAGCTCGTTAGCTTTCAAGAACAATTTTTGATCCTGAAAAGGAATATATTTTAATCTTGGAAATCGATTTGAAACTAACCGGATCAGGAAATTATGTAATTGCAAAGAAGCTACCGTACTCATTCGAAATAGCGCCCAACTTCGAATAAGCGCCCGCCTCGAATAAGCGCTCACCCTGAAAGCCCAAAAAATCAATAAGCGCCCACCTCGAATTAGTGCCCACCCCCTACACCCCCACCCTCCCCATAAAAAATCTTGTACCAGCTCAGCGTGAAGTAAGAGGAGCGTCAATTCTGTTCCGAGTAAGAAATGCAGAGCTGACTGACAGTTGCTCAGTTTTTAAGACAGTCAATCAACTGTTTATACTGTTTATGCTTTGTTCATGTTCGCTTTTTCACTTTGTTTTGTTTGATTAAAGCGAAATAAACTTGTTATCCTTTGTTTTGTTATTCCCTAAAAATGTCCTTACTTGCTGAAAATATTGAAAACAAAATAAGCGCCCACCCTCGAATAAGCACCCATCCTGGAATAAGCGCACACCCTCAAAGGTTCCAAAGTTAAATATGCACCCAGGGCGCTTATTCCAATAAGTACGGTATATGACCAATTATAAAGAACAACTAGGTACAAAGGATTACTTAATTGAATCGAAAGAAAGTGCGTTAAGCAGTTATGACGAAAAAGTAACTTGGTTCAAATAAAAGTCATGCATCGGTGCACTTAATGTAAAAGTTAAAGTAAAAGTAAAGACACACTTACAGTCTGGTTTGTCCCATAAAGATGAAAGAGAAGGGAAAAGAGAAAGTCAGTAACTGGGTGCAATGCCATTTACTGATTTTCTTAAATGCAGCTTGTTTAACCTCGCATTAAAGATCATGGCTACTAGTAATATTACACGTACTCGTTTTTACACTTTTATGCTTATGCTAATAGCTTTTGTGAACTACAAATAATTAATAACATATTACGCAAACCACTCAAGTTGATGAACCTTCGTTGATACTTGGTAAACTACGGCAGACCACTAGTCAAATTACCTTGAACCCTGGCTGTCTTGAAAGATAGTCCGTTTGGTGGGTGGGTAGATGGATGTATTGATCTTAGATGGATAATGGCTAGGTGGATGAAAGGGTGGAGAGGTGGATAGAGAGGTTCTTCTATGCAATTTTAATCATAATGTATAACAACGTATATAGACCATGCTGTTTATTATCATCTTACCCTGATGCTTGTGTGCTGCTTATATTTAATTCGTGCGATAAGCAATGACAGTAATAACAGGGTATTTTTAAAGTTAGCTAGAACAAGTGATTTATGACCAGCACTGTTAATTTTCTATTGTTTTTCTCCTTGATATTTTTTGTTTGTTGTTGTTGTAGCCGTTTGTTTTTTTGTGACGCGGAATCTAGTGGACAGGGTATATATATATATATATATATATATATATATATATATATATATATATATATATATATATATATATATATATATTTGAGTTAATAAAAGGGTAAACACGCTTGACAATATATTTTCTTTTGAGACAGCCGCAATCAAAGCATTTGAAGATACCAACCAAAACCTTTTGTCCTTTTCTAACCATCCCGGGTTTGTTTAACTCCGGCGTTCTTCCCCAACACATACATGTATACATGTACTTGTAATATGTTCTGTAGAGACCCCGCTGTCTCGAATTCTGATAACTCTTTGATTTTCTTACTTTTTTTTAATAGCTTTTTGCTACTTAATTCTAGATACATAAGATAGATATATTTGATTCACTTTGTAGGATTTACTTGGTTGAAATAAAAGTCATGCATCGGTGCACAAAAAGTAAAAGTAAAAGTAAAAGTAAAGACACACTTACGGCCTGGTTTGTCCCAAAACGATGAAATAGAAGGGAAAAAGAGAAAGTCAGTAACTGGGTGCAATGCCATTTATTGATTTTTTTAAAATGCTTGTTTAACCTCGCATAAAAGATCATGGCTACTAGTAATATTACTTGTTTTTACACTTTTATGCTTATGCTAATAGCTTTTGTGAACTACAAATAATTAATAACATATTACGCAAACCACTCAAGTGGATGAACCTTCGTTGATACTTGGTAAACTACGGCAGACTCTAGTCAAATTACCTTGAACCCTGGCTGTCTTGAAAGATAGTCCATTTGGTGGGTGGGTGGATGTATGTATTGATGTTACATGGATAGTATGGCTAGGTGGGTGAAAGGGTGGAGAGGTGGATAGACGGGGGCGGATCTAGGGGGAGGGTGCAGGGGGTGCGCACCCCCCCCACCCCCCTGAGATGACCAAGTCTGCGTTGTTCGCTTTTAAAATTTGTTTACGTCACCCTTCACTTACGTCATTCCTTAGAGGTGCACCCCCTCCTAAGAAAAATCCTGGATCCGCCCCTGATAGAAAAGCTCTTCTATGCCATTTTAAGCATAATGTATAACAACGTATATAGACCATGCTGTTTATTATCATCTATCTTGCCCTGATGCTTGTGTGCTGCTTATATTTAATTTGTGCGATAAGCAATGACAGTAATAACAGGGTATTTTTAACGTTAGCTAGAACAAGTGATGTATAACCAGCACTGTTAATTTTCTATATTTTCTTGATATTTTCTGTTTGTTGTTGTTGTAGTTGTTGTTTTTTTGTTCTCGGTATTTGTGACGCAGAATGTAGAGGATAGGGTATATATATTTGAGTTAATAAAAGGGTAAACACGCTTGACAATATATTTTCTTTTAACACAGCCGCAATCAGGAGCATTTGAAGATACCAACCAAAACCTTGTCCTTTTGTAACCATCCTGGGTTTGTTTCACTCCGGCGTTTCTCCCCAACACATACAGTAATAACAATATACATGTACTTGTAATATGTTCTGCAGTAGCCCCCGCTGTCTTGAATCCTGGCAACTCTTTTTCATTGGATTTGCTTACTATTACTTTAGTGGTCTTTTACTACTAAATTGCTAGATACATTAGATAGATATATTTGTTTGACTTTGTAGGATTTACTTGGTTCAAATAAAAGTCATGCATCAGTGCACTAAAAGTAAAAGTAAAAGTAAAAGTAAAGACACACTTACCGCCTGGTTTGTCCGAAAAATATGAAATAGAAGGGAAAAAGAGAAAGTCAGTAACTGGGTGCAATGCATTTATTGATTTTTTTAAATGCTTGTTTAACCTTGCATAAAAGATCATGGCTACAAGTAATATTACACGTACTTGTTTTTACACTTTTATCCTTGCATATGCTAACAGCTTTTGTGAACTACAAATAATTAATAACATATTACGCAAACCACTCAAGTGGATGAACCTTCGTCGATACTTGGTAAACTAAGGCAGACTCTAGTCAAATTACCTTGAACCCTGGCTGTATTGAAAGATAGTCCGTTTGGTGGGTGGGTAGATGGATGTATATTGATGTTAGATGGATATAATGGATAGGTGGATGAAAGGATGGAGAGGTGGACAGAAAAGTTCTTCTATGCCATTTTAAGCATAATGTATAACAACGTATATAGACCATGCTGTTTATTATCATCTATCTTGCCCTGATGCTTGTGTGCTGCTTATGTTTCATTTGTGCGACAAGCAACAACAGTGATTACAGGGTATTTTTAAAGTTAGCTGGAACAAGTGATTTATGACCAGCACTGTTAATTATCTATTGTTTTTCTCCTTGATATTTTCTGTTTGTTGTTGTTGTAGCTGTTTTTTTTTTTTTGTTTTTGTTGTGGCGCGGAATGTAGTGGATAGGGTATATATATTTGAGTTAATAAAAGGGTAAATACGCTTGACGATATATTTTCTTTTGAGACAGCCGCAATCAAGAGCATTTGAAGATACCAACCAAAACCTTTTGTCCTTTTCTAACCATCCCGGGTTTGTTTAACTCCGGCGTTCCTCCCCAACACATACATGTATACATGTACTTGTAATATGTTCTGTAGCAGGAGAGACCCCGCTGTCTCGAATTCTGATAACTCTTTGATTTTCTTACTATTTTTTTAATAGTTTTTTTGCTACTTAATTCTAGATACATAAGATAGATATATTTGATTCACTTTGTAGGATTTACTTGGTTGAAATAAAAGTCATGCATCGGTGCACAAAAAGTAAAAGTAAAAGTAAAGACACACTTACCGCCTGGTTTGTCCCAAAAAGATGAAATAGAAGGGAAAAAGAGAAAGTCAGTAACTGGGTGCAATGCCATTTATTGATTTTTTAAAATGCTTGTTTAACTTATAAGTAAGGATTTCGTAAAACTTTTAACAATAAAAATCAACGGTAAAACACGACGTTTCGACCGTACTTCAGTCATTATCAAGTAAGAGGTGAAATAGAATAGTAAAAATATATATATGTACATAAGAAGTGTAAAAAATTTTTGCATGAAATTTGCAGGTGTAAACGAACAATAAAAATGTTTAACCTCGCATAAAAGATCATGGCTACTAGTAATATTACACGTACTTGTTTTGACACTTTTATGCTTATGCTAATAGCTTTTGTGAACTACAAATAATTAATAACATATTACGCAAACCACTCAAGTGGATGAACCTTCGTTGATACTTGGTAAACTACGGCAGACTCTAGTCAAATTACCTTGAACCCTGGCTGTCTTGAAAGATAGTCCGTTTGGTGGGTGGGTAGATTTATGTATTGATGTTACATGGATAGTATGGCTAGGTGGATGAAAGGGTGGAGAGGTGGGTAGAAAAGTTCTTCAATGCCATTATAACTAGGTATATACTAGACCATGCTGTTTATTATCATCTTACCCTGATGCTTGTGTGCTGCTTATATTTAATTCGTGCGATAAGCAATGACAATAATAACAGGGTATTTTTAAAGTTAGCTAGAACAAGTGATGTATGACTAGCACTGTTAATTTTCTATTCTTTTTTCTCCTTGATATTTTCTGTTTGTTGTTGTAGCCGTTTTTTTTCTTTGGTTCTCGGTATCTGTGACGCGGAATCTAGTGGATAGGGTAAATATATTTGAGTTAATAAAAGGATATAATATATTTTTTTAAGACAGCCGAAATCAAGAGCATTTGAAGATACCAACCAAAACCTTGTCCTTTTCTAACAATCCTAGTTTTGTTTCACTCCGGCGTTGCTCCCCAACGCATACAGTGATGACACTATAAATGTATTTGTAATATTTTCTGTAGTAGACCCCGCTGTCTCGAATCCTGGCAATTCTTTTTATTTGGATTTGCGTACTATTTCTTTAGTAGGTTTTGACTATTAGATACCTTGAACCGGTTATCACTAGAATCTTTAGCTATCTCAAGCAAAGTGTTACGCGTGGCGTAACTTAGCACCTCTTCATGATCTTGAACTGGATAGGAGTAAATGCGATGTAAACCCACAGGCATACCATCCTCTGTTTGACGGTGTGTTACTATTGCGTTCTTGCGACGAACTACACTGAGGCTTATTGTGGCGGTTGAGATTTGTTTCACACGTGCTTTTTTTAAAACAAATCTACAATATTGGAACTTTATTGAACCATACAGATCAAGATGACTCATAAAGAGTCCTGGCAGTGCGAGGTCACTTTACGGCCTCCGGCCGAAAAGAGAAGGAAAGCACGTGAGTGCAATTGGAAAGTGACTCGCGATCGACAGAACAAAACGCAATTAGCTAAAAGTAACTTCCGTTTAGTTAGGAGCAGAAGTTTAGAAAATTTCCTTGCGGGGAAGGGTTGGGCTTTTGAACTGCTGACAGCCACGATTGGCTGATTTTAAACATACTTTGAATTCCTTTTGTCCTCGAGCTTAGCACTTATCATATCGAGGAAGCTACTAAGAGCACTTCAGCATCGCTCGGTAGAAATTGGAGGGATCAAACTCAATTCGGTAAAGACATGGCAAAATATCAGAAGCTCAGATCAGAAGCTGCAACCCGTCTGATGATAAGTTTTACTTGGCTGCCGCTGGCCATGTTGCCTGCCTTGTTCTATTCTTCTCTCTTTGGCCGGAGACCGTAGAGCGATCTCTCAGAAAGACGCCTTACACAGCCCGGAATAACAAAAACTACCTTACATGACTCAATTAAGATTTAATATAAACTTTATAGATCAAGATCCATGTAATAACACACCACTCAAACAGAGAATGGTGTACCTGTGGTTTATCCGATGATAACAGGAAACGAAGGTCGTGTTCAATTAGAATTAACCGTTTTTGTTTTGTTTTTTTTGTCGTATTCTCTGGTTCGGTTGATCAACGTTTTCAATCGGCTATGACCTTGGTTGAAACGGTTGAAAAGTACTGGGAGCTATCGCTGCACTGTCGTTTTCGCAGGAGTTTTTGCTGTGAAGCTGTTCTGTTCTGCTCGCAAAAAACAATGAAAATGCGGAATTCTCGTTTGATCTAACTATATTCAAACATTGAATAAAGATGAGGTGTCCGACTAATTACTATATATAAAGAGAAAAAAAATATCATTTTCTCTTGTTACTGTACAAAGCAGAGAAGCGTTCTTCAGCAACTGAAGGTGCACTGGAATGACATCGCGAAAGTAACAAATAATATCTCACTGTGTTATACCAAGTGCACGAAGCTATAATATTTTCATTTTTCAGACGTTAACAAGAACAAAACTAAAGCGTTTGGGATTAACAGAATTTTAATTTTAATTTTAATTAATTAATTTTAATTTTAAATATTGTCTTTTGTTAAAAAAAGACAATAATTTTTTTAACTGCAAGGTTTAATTTATAATACCTTACAACGTAATTTTTGCTTAGCAGTATAAAGCTCATGGCTTTATGTAAAGGCCCTGTCACACTATTGCGTATTAAAGAAACGTATGAGTTGCGTATGAAAATTCATAAAATAATTTTCATACGCACAAAATTCCCTTGAAAATACAGCGTATGACCAGCGTACTTGACCTATGAGTAAGGTACCTTCAGCGCAACTCTCGCGTATTCAGCGTATGCCTAGCGTATGCTTAGCGTATAAACCATACGTCCGAATACGCACAAAATTTTTAAGCATGCTTAAAAATTTTGTGCGTATTCGGACGTATGCCAGCGTATGCCACCGTATGCGACCATGCTTGAAACGTATACAACCTATGCCTAACGTACCCCTAGCGTATGTCAGCGTATACCAGCGTATGAGTGATATTTTTTCATACGCTGGCATACGCTAGTACGATACGCAATAGTGTGACAGGGCCATTAGCGAATTCGAATTTGTTTTGTATCTGAAAGTAATCTGGTTTTCAAGAAGCTCCAAACGAAGCAATAGCTTTTTCTTCAATGGAAGTGGCCAGGAATCTTTCTCCTTTTCCTATTTTATCTGGTAGAAGCTCGAGAATATTTTGGAGATACTCGAGAATCAGGAAGCCAGTAAAAAGTATTTCTACTCAAACGAAAATTTCGGTCACTCAAAAAAAAAAAAAAAACGCCAGTTTTACGAGCGGCAGGTGTCCAGTCATTCAATAACAGAAGTGCCGCTAACCTCTCATGTTCATCTTCATACTGACACATATATACATTTTTATTTATTCAAGATAGCACAACTAACAGGGTCTCAATGGGGTTAAGCGTGTGGCGTGAAACATCCAAAAAATTAACCGTGTGTCGTGAAAAAGGGAAAAAATTAACCGTGTGTCGTGAATTATTTTTGTTCAGATAACCGTGTTGTTTGTAGCTTATCCTAAGCTCTGAACAATTATTTTATGTATGTGGTCTATTTGGTATTTTTAGTTTGTTTTTCAGACAGAAAAACTATTTATTCGATATATAGACAAAATCACCACAGGCATCCCAAAGAACACGAAATAACAATGCACATTGTGTATGACGTCATTTTTCAAGATAAGCACATGGCTGGTGGATTTTAGAGTCTGTCTGATCGTCCCGGTCGAAAGTCTTGACGATGAGTGTAATTAAAGCCATTGTAAGTGTCTTTAGTCAAGGGCAAGAAAAGCCAATCGAAAGATATAAGTCCAGAATTCTGTTAAGCGACGAGCTCAAGGAGTCGTTAAATGCTTTCGAAAAGCATCTTTCTGATTTTTTGGGCCTCAAGGATAAGATGCGAACCTTGGGTCTGGGCCAATACACATTGAAGCTGTAGGAGATCAAGAGGGTATCCAAATTTAATGAGCTGCTAGTCTTCACAGACATCGGTGCTCGTGATGTGAAGTCATTTAACCCGCACACCAACGAAGTTGTACATCTTGCTGGCGACGGATGTGATGCACAGGATGATGGTACTGGACGATGCTGTAGTTTTATACAAGCTCATGGTATTTGCTGTATTTCGAACACTATATTTGTCACAGACGCAGCAGCAGGAAAAGTAAAACTAGCAGTTAGCATGAGTGGAACTTTGTCCTTTCTTTATCATTTGGGGCTTCTTTATGACAGTTTTGGAATTACGTGTAAAGGAAGCACTCCTGCGCAAATGACTCCAGAATTGGTGGTGTCGAATGTACGCAAAGTACACCAATACGTTCAATCGACAGTGCACAAAGTCAAGGAAAGTAATCAACTAAAGGAAGATGCGTGGACAAATGGTCCTCAAGGAACTGTTTCCAAAAAAACGCAGACCTCAATTGAGCTTTTGTTGAAAGGTATGACCAATCTTATGATAAATCTCGAAAAAGTAAATCCAGAATTCAAGTACAATGTTGTTTTCAAAACATTGTTAACAACTGAAGTAGTACTATAAGTATGTTTTACGCCTTGTTACTGCGTTCCCTTTGCGTTCCCTTTGCGTTCCCTTTGCGTTCCCCTCATTAGCTATGCTTAATCATGACGTCATTACCTATTTCTTTTGCGTTCCGTATGCGTTCCCTTTATTAACCCTATTCAGACTGGGCTTTTTTAGGCAATCTGTGACTGGGGGGGGCTCCTCGGACCCCCCCTTTATATCTCTGGAACCAGTAAGGCTAGGACCATGAAATTTTCACACAATGTTAATCTCCATACAAGGAAACCTCACACCCAGTTTTGACCTGCCACACCCAATTATGACGTCACAATGACGTCATTTTTGTTTTTCCGACGTTTCTTTGATATTTTTCCATCCAGACACTTAAAATATCAAATATAACTGTAAAATCATCTCTTTAATATTAAAACATAATAAATACAAACAAGGACACACTTGTAAAGCGAGAAAAGGCAAAAAAAGGCGATAAAACTATAATTTTGAAATTATTGTCCGCCATCTTGGATCCGCCATCTTGGATCCGCCATCTTGGATTTCCTTTTTTTTCGTTTAAATTAAAATTTAAAAAATATCTAAAAGAGAAAAGGATCAGAATGTATAAAACACGTATTAAACTAATGTTTATTATCCAAACAATGAACTTAGAAGCGTTATTTAATAAATAGTACAAAATTTTTCTCTATAAGAAATCAAGCTACAGCAAAAGCCATGGTTAACAAAAGGAATAATAAAATCACTTAAGACCAAAAACAACCTTTACAAAAAATCTCTAATAAACCCAACTGCAGAGAGCAAAATTAGATATAAGCAATACAGAAATAAACTTAACCATTTGCTAAGAATAGTAAAGAGAAGGCATTACAAAAACAAATTTGAAAAGGCAAAAAATGATATAAAACAAACGTGGTCTATTATTAATGAAATTATCAATAAAAGAAAGGTACATAGAACTTTAACTGATACATTCATCTATGATAATGAAGAGGTAACGGATCAAAATACAGTGGCGAACAAATTTAACGAATATTTCGTAAACGTAGGTCCAAATCTTGCTAGTAAAATACCTTTGACAACAACATCTTTCAAATCTTTTTTAAACAGAACGCACCATGAAAGTTTCTTTATTGATCCCTTAACAGAAGATGAAGTGGAAAAAGAATTACTTAAGTTAAATCCAAAGAAAAGTACTGGATATGACAACTTCAGTCCAAAAGTAATACGAGAAATTGCATCCTTAATAAAGAGACCTCTCACATCAATTTTTAATAAGTCGTTTTCCACAGGTATTATCCCTGACAAGTTAAAGATTTCAGTCGTTACCCCAATATATAAAAATGAAGATGAATCATTATTTTCAAATTATAGACCGGTAGCTGTACTGCCATCTTTCTCAAAAATATTAGAAAAATTAATGTATAAAAGATTAATTAAATTTATTGAAAAACATCATATCCTATATGATAAACAATATGGATTTCGGAAAAATCATTCAACAGAAATGGCGATAGTCCAGTTAACGACCAAATTAAAAGATGCAATTGATAACAATAAATTTACGGCTGGGATATTCCTAGATTTGTCAAAAGCATTTGATACTGTTGACCACTCTATCCTAATCACTAAATTAGAACACTATGGCATACGAGGCATAGCACTTGATTGGTTCAAAAACTATCTTAGCAATAGAAGCCAAATGGTAAAATTTAAAAATTACTTGTCAAATAAAGAGACAATAATATGTGGAGTCCCACAAGGTTCGGTTTTAGGACCGCTACTATTTCTAATCTACATTAATGACATTTACAATAGTTCAAAATTGTTATCATTTATCCTTTTTGCAGACGACACTAACATATTTTACTCAGATAAAGATATTAAAACGCTAAATGAAACATTAAATAATGAATTGAAAAAGGTTTACTTATGGTTACAGGCTAATAAACTTTCTTTAAACATAAAGAAAACTCAGGTAATTCTCTTCAAAGGAAGAAGGAAAAAATTGAAAGAAGAAATTAACATTAAAATAAATGATCGAGAAATAAAACAAGTTGAATCCACAAAATTTTTAGGCATTCATATCGACTCAACCTTGACGTGGAAACAACACATCAATTATGTCAGAGATAAAATATCAAAAACGTGTGGAATACTTTGTAAAGCAAGACACTTTATATCCTCAAAGATTCTGAGAACTCTTTATTACACACTAGTTTATCCATACCTTCATTATGGGAATATAATTTGGGGCAATACATATCCAACAAGGTTAGAATCCATAAAAAAATTACAAAAGAAGATAATACGAATCATTACATTTTCAGATTATAGAGCACATACAACCCCACTATTTCAACAGTTATCTATTCTACCACTCGATAAAATAAATGATGAAGCGATAGCATTATTTACATTTAATTATTTCAATAGGATGCTTCCTGTGACATTTAAGGATTTTTTTAAACTCAATATGGAAATGCAAGGTCATAATACAAGATCCTCATCAAAAATCCATAAAAACAATGCTCGTACGAATTATAAGAAATATTCTATCAAATATAAAGGATGTCAGACTTGGAACAACCTCCCAGCAGAAATTATAAACTCTAGATCATTATATGTATTTAAGAAAAATATCAAAAAATACCTTCACACTCAATCAACTTAATTGATTAGTTAAAATTCATATGAACATTGCAGCCATATGTATTCTTTAAATGTAGTATCACCTTTGTAACAGGGGCTCTCCCCGTAAAGCCCAGAAGGGTTTGTTGAGGGCTCCTGCTCCTTTTTAAGACACTGTAATATATCATCTTTGTAAATAATATTATTGGGGCAAATAAATATTGATTGATTGATAAGTAAAAGTGAGCAAAATTTGCCTACCCCTCCCCCCCAAATATTTGATGTTAAAAATTTTTGATGTCTTTCAAGAACTAGTCCCAAGGAAAAACTATTCTTACATGAAAATGCACTATAAGTCAAAAAACAAGATCTTAAAATAAAAAATTCACTATATTTTAACATTTTGAAAACCTATGTGTCAAAAACCGGTTGCCATGGCAACATGGTTAATCACGCTGACATGTTATGGATACCAAAATGTCTCTAGATAAATTTTAGGAAAAGTCAGAAAATTTCAGCCTCATAGCTATTTCGGTATAAGAGTTATCACCATTTTACTGGAGGGGGGGTTCGAAAAGCCCCCCCCCCCCCAGTCTGAATAGGGTTAATATGCATAAGTGCCTAGTCAACTACCTATACCTTTTGTGTTATTCTGAAACAATAGAAACAATAGGTTTGCCCAAACTTGCCCGCTTTATTCACACCCTGATTGGATCTTAAGCTTTGTATTGTCTGTTTGAATAAAAAGCGCAGATTTTTTTGAAAGCGTCATTCCTACAACTAGAGGTTTACTCTTGATTGGAAAACTTTGTTCTTGTTCGGTTAATTGGAAACGTTTCTTCCGTTGAAAATGGCTTTTTTTACAAACGTGGATGCTTTTCAAGCCGCCTTGAGCGCTTGTTTGTCTGTTCAGGATTGGGAGCTTTTCACCAACTCTGTCTTAATACCTGAAGAGTGGTTCCCGTTGGCGTTTGCGCGATTGACTGAATTGACTGTGCAGGAACTCGAAGTAAGTTGAAGTATTTTGCTCGATCTGTTGCTTTTTTACTAGCGTTGATTCACGGCTAAGTTATGATTCTGTTCTTTTCAGCTTCCAACTAATGTGGATCATTCAATTTCCGAGGCGTCTGAACCGGCTGTGAATGAAACGGATATTTTTGAAACGGTAAGCGCTTCAAAAGATTTTATAAACTTTTTAAACCAATTCCTAGTTTAATAAACTTTAATTATTTTAATCCCGTTCTAAAATTGTTTTCTTTCACTGAGTCATAACTATTCCCACTGAGAAAACAAACGTGCGAGCGAAACGGTTTTAAGTTAACTAGTTGATTTCTAAACTTTCTAGCCATTACTTAATTTTAGGGCGTGAATTTTAACTCCTAGAGCATTCAAACATTGCTTTCAATAACCGTTTTAGATTCAATTCTTTCTCATAACGTAACTTATTCTCTTAATATCACAGGCGTCAAGCAACGACCTTTCGCTAACCAACGTGGATGATTTTGACTTTCTCGATTCGGTGAGTTTATTTTAAGTTCGTTAGACATATTTTGTAGTACGATGAAAGCCTTGTCGTTCATGTTTCACGCGCCGTTAAGTAAGTTTAATTATGTGAACTTACACTGAACCAAATTTGCATGAAAAATTAGCACCTCTTTGTTCAATGAGTTAAGACTAAGTCAAGCTCAATACCCACAGGATCAGTTATCTAAACTTGAATTAATCTTGAAATATTCTTTGCTTAACAGATGAACGCAGACGAATTGCGAGAAATCGAGGACATGGAAAAGATTTCACCGGGAAATGTAAGTAATTTACTCTGTGTTATTAGTGAATTTTCCATTATTTAGTGACTTCGATATTTTATGTGTTCTAAACAACAACGCAAATCTGTTTACTCATTCTTAAAGTAAGCGTCCATATAATCTAAATTCATTTTGTTGTGTTTTCTTGTAGGATAACTACGATTCCTATTTTCCACTGAAAATGGAAAGTGATTTATGTGACGAAGTAAGTTTTCATTTCCTTTAACTGATTTTCTTCACAATTACAATCATCATTTGGTGTATATTGTTCAACGACTCATTCTCTTTTATTATTATTTTCAGTGGCTGGGAGAAACGAATCAACTACAGACTTGGAATCCACAAACCGTAAGTGACTTTATCTTGTACTAGTCTTTTTTCCTCGCATTTTTTCGCAGAGAATCGATTAAGTTATCAGAAGTGATCTGATCAAAAGCTCCATTCTCCTTTCATTGTTGTGGAACTTCATTCTCACTCGTTTTTGTTGGTAGAGAATCAATTATGTTATCAGAAGCGATCTGATCAAAAGCTCAATTCTCGTTTCATTGTTATGGATCTTTTATGTTGTTGACTCAGTTTTTAAAGACAAAAAGAATTTATATCAACGGAGTTGTTTTCACGCATTCTCGTTTTTTTCTGAACTAACTGTTTTCATGGTCTTGTTCTAAAATGTTTGATCGAATGTTTTTTCTAAGTGATTTGTTTTTAGTCTTGTTCTAAAAGCACGTGTTTTCTATTCGATCAAAAGCTCAATTCCTTCTTTATCGTTGACTGATCAAACACTCAATTCTCGTTTCATTCTCATTGACCGAGAGCTGGGATCATTCAATAAGGCAAACGAAATCAAAACAAACGCTGGTTTCCCTCAAGTTTTTTAAATAATTTATCTCGCTTTCATTTTGTTTATACCCAAATAATTAGATGGACTATTTTTTAGTGAAATTAAGACAGATTGTCACCGATTAACGTTAAGATAAGAACTTATTTATCGATTGCGACTTTAGTTAAACTTTGCTAAGAGTAAGCAATAATAATTAATTGTAGGATGTTCAAACGGGTTCTGGGCAACCTCCAGCGAAAAAAAACTCGAAAAGAGCATCGCTGCGATACTTGTGGCAAGACTTTCACTCGCCCAAACCACCTTCAGACCCACCAACGCGTCCACACTGGTGAAAAACCGTACGAATGTTCACGCTGCAACAACCGGTTTAGGAAAAAGGAAGACCTCACCGAAGATCTCACCGAACGTACCTTTGCCTGCAACACTTGTCACGAAACTTTCCACAACCTTGCACCCTATAACGCTCATATTCGCACCGCACATCAGCAACAACCCGCCACCACATCTCGTAAGCGTACCGCCACGAAGACTGTAGAAGCACCACCCACTAAAAAAGCCAAGAAAACCCCGAGTACTACCCCAGAACAAGCCCCAGCAGCTAGCGCTGAAGATGCCGCTGTCAGCTCGAACTGGCAAGCTGATCCTATTCTCATCCCTTCAAACCTCATTCCTAACAGTGAAGAAAATATCACCGACACCTACCGTCAACACTGGCCGCAAATTCGAACCAGATTCAGTCGCCGTAACAGACTTCAAGACTGGTATAATTTTCGCCTGTCCACTATCAGTCCCACTGCTCTCCGCGAACAGTTGAGTCGTATCTTCGCTGATCAAACGAGCGTTTTCAAGGTGAATTTCGCTTTTGGCTTTATTTTACGAAACACCGAAACCGGAGCTCTCCAGTATCATCACCCCTCCGCCAACAATAACCTGGTGTTGGAGCAACCGTTCCTGATCGCCACCCCCGAAGATTTAAATCGATTGAAGGAGGAAATCACCAATATCGATTACTTAACTTGGAGTGGATTCGCCAACAGAGGCCAAACTCGAAATGGGTGGTCGATCTTGTGACAAATATCACTTGGTTCATCTGGAAACTTCGCGATCACCCTATCGGTCGTGGCACATTTCTTCCTGAGTACATAGCTGAAAATCACGGACTGGCACCTCTCGATCGAAATCGTCAAACTGGCAAACCTTACAAAGACAACCTCTGTTTCTTCAGATGTTTGGCCCTCCATAACGGCTGCCATACCAAGAATTTAGAGCGGGACACGCAGTACTATTACGAAAAGTACCGAGACGCTGGCTTGTCTAAAAAGAAGTTCCATGGTGTCAAATTAACGGAACTAGAGGATCTTGAGAAAGTATATGAGGTGAACATTCAAGTGTACGCTCTCGCCCCCACCCAGAAACACGGCGAAGAAGATGCTGATGAAGAAACACCTGACATCGCTGCTACACTTATTCACCGCTCACACCGCCACTATGACAGCACGATGTACTTGAACTTGTACGAAAATCACTTCTCGTACATCAAAGACCTGGCCCGCTACAGTAAATCGTTCTGTTGTTCTCGCTGCGGCAAGTATTGGAAGACAGGGTTCAGTTTAAATCGTCATGAAAAGACCTGTGATGGGAAAGTACAGTTGAAATACCCGGGCGGAGCTTACCATGTACCCAAAACCATCTTTGAGGAACTCGAAGAAGAAGGTATTATCGTCCCCGACGAAGCACGGTACTTTCCTTACAGAGCCACCTATGACTTTGAGTGCTACTTCGATAAAGAAAAAGCGCAAGAATTAAAGAACACCGAAAAATTGACCTGGCAAACGTCGCATGTACCACTGAGTGTGAGTGTCTGCAGTAACGTGCCTGGTTACCAAGCGCTCAACTGTTTTGTGTCTAAGGCCCAGTTCAAACGTCGAACTTCACATGTGCCGAACCTAATGCAAATTAGCAAGAACAATAGATGTTGCTCATTTGCATTAGGTTCGGCACATGTGAAGTTCGACGTTTGAACTGGGCCTAACGGCGACCCGAACCAGATGCTTGAAGATTTTGTACAGTACCTGACCGAGATCAGTAACAAGAGCTCTTCTCTGTTACGTGAACAGTACGCACCCGTGTTTGAAGCACTCAAGACAGCAAGAGGTCCCGAAACGCGAAAAACGGACGAAGACCGACTGGCACAAATGCTCGTAGATTTGCAAGAAGGAAATGAAGAGTTTGGTAGTGGTGAGAACGAAAGCGAACAAGAAACAGAAACCGGAGGAGAGAGCGAAGATGAAAGCAGATGGATCGATTTGATGGCAAGTGATGATGAAGGGGACGAGGAAGAGATTGAGTCAGAGAACGAAGAAGATCGCGCCTTCTTAGATGAAGAAGTGCGGGAAGACGATCCGTCATTTTATAGAAGATTTAACGTGGAACTTGACCAAGGCGTAAGACAAGAACAGAGGCAGAGACGAGAAGAGCTAGCAGAGCTGGAAGATTTACTGTTTGGAGAAGAACAGACCAGCGACCATAAAGTGTTGAACAAGCTCGAAGAAAAACTAAACGCATACATTCAAGAACTGCCTGTCCTTGGCTTCAATTCTGGCAAGTATGATCTCAACGCTGTGAAAGAATTTTTATTTCCCCACCTCATTGAGACTCAACCAGTCAAGTTCACCGTCAAGAGAAACAGCAACCATATGTGTCTCAAGACGGAACACCTCAAGTTTCTCGACATTACCAACTATTTAGCTCCTGGGTTCAGTTATGACCAGTTCTTAAAGGCTTACGAACGTCCTCAAAGGAAAGGTTATTTCCCGTACGAGTGGCTTGACAACCTGGAAAAGCTAGAAGAAACATCATTACCTCCCCACGAAGCTTTCTACTCAAGCCTGAAGAACGCCAACATAACAGACGAAGAGTACGCCTATTGCCAACAAGTCTGGGAAGAAAACGAGATGTCCACATTCAGAGAATTTTTAGTCTGGTACAATAATCTCGATGTGGTACCTTTCCTGGAGGCAGTAGAGAAAATGAGTCAGTTCTGGCAAGAGAGAAAGATCGACATGTTTAAAGATGGTATCTCTGTTCCCGGCCTGACGATGAAATATCTGTTTTCATTCTTTCAAGACCAAACGTATTTCAGTCTCTTCGACCAAGCAAACAGCGATCTCTACCATTTGATCAAAGACAACAACACCGGCGGCCCTTCTATCATCTTTCATCGCTATCATGAAGCAGGCAAAACCAAGCTCAGAGAAACAGAAAAAGGCGAGGCAGCTAAGCTATGTGAGAAGATCGTGGGATATGACGCGAATGCTTTATACCTGTGGGCTATTATGCAAGATATGCCAACCGGAAGTTATACAAGAAGGCTAGCGGAAGATAACTTCAAACCAAAAAGTTCTGTGAAGATGGCGATCGAATGGTTAGAGTGGGTGGCGCACAAAGAGAGAATTCATATCCGTCACCAACTGAACAATACAGAGAAACGTATTGGTGATCGAAGACTGCCCGTCGACGGATTCAACGCGCAGACACAAACCGTGTATCAATTCCACGGATGTTACTGGCACGGACATGACTGCGCTCTCAATCAAGGAAAAGAAATGAATGAAAAACGCAAGAAGCCGATGGCTGAGTTACTTGAAGAAACCAGAGCCAACACCGAGTACATTAGAAGCAAAGGGTACACCGTGGTTGAGATGTGGGAATGTCAGTGGCGAGAAATGAAAAGAACCAACATAGAATTACAACGATTTATCGCCACGGAAGTGAAAAGAAAGTTGGATACGATCAAGACTATGAGCCTGGAGCGAATTTTGCGCGAGGTGCGAAATGAGCGTTTGTTTGGGTGCGTGGAAGTGGATATTCGTGTACCTGAGCATCTGAAGGAAAAGTTAAGCGAGATGTGTCCCATTTTCAAGAACACGGAGATTTCAAGAGAAGACATTGGGGGGTTTATGAAAAGCTACGCTGAGGAACACAACATCATGGCCCAACCCCGGCGCAGCCTTATTGGCAGCATGAAAGGGGAAAAGATCCTGTTGGCCACACCCCTCCTCAAATGGTACCTTGAGCATGGTTTGGAGGTCACCAAAGTGTACCAGGTGATCGAGTTTACTCCTAAACCCTGCTTCAAAACGTTTGGAGATGCTGTTTCAGACGCGAGACGGGCAGGCGACGCAGACCCCAACAAAGCTATCATTGCGGATACCATGAAGTTGGTAAGTTTTTGTTTCTTTTCCAGGGATCATGGGGGGGGGGGGGGGGAGAAATATATGTTTATATGCAGAAAACTCAGATAAATCTTGTCTTTATAGGTTGGAAATTCATCTTACGGCCGCTGTATTACAAACCTGATGAAGCATAGAAACGTAGAGTATTGTAGTGACGCCGAGGCCAGCAGGAAAGTCAACACCCCACTGTTCCGCAAGCTGGACAACATCACGGAAGATACTTATGAAGTAGAGTCTTGTAAGAAAACAATTAAGTTAAACTTACCCAATCAAATCGGTTTTTTTGTGTACCAGTATGCGAAACTTCGCATGCTGCAATTTTATTTTGATTTTCTAGATAAATATCTAGACCGTAGCGATTTTCAAATGTGCGAGATGGACACAGACAGTGCGTATATCGCGATTTCTGGGTAAAGCGTTGAAAGTCTGGTTAGACCAGAGTTAAGAGAAGAATTCGCACTAGATAAGTGTAACTGGTTCCCAAGGACCGACACCCCCGAACACAAGGCGTATGATAAGCGAACCCCCGGCTTGTTTAAAGTGGAATGGGAGGGTCAAGGAATCGTGGGATTGTGTTCAAAGACTTATTACTGTTTTGGGGCCAAGGATAAGTTTTCCTGTAAAGGAGTTAACAAGAAATGTAACGAAATTAACAAAGAAAAATATCTCAATGTACTGTTGACCAAACAGAATAGTGCTGGGGTGAATCGAGGTTTCCGAGTAGTCAACAACACGATGTATACTTATACACAAGTGAGGGATGCCTTTTCCTATTTTTATCCAAAAAGAAAAGTTTTGGCTGATGGAGTCAGCACCACTCCACTCGACATTTAAGTATTGTATATAGTTTTTTTTTTGTAAATAATTTTCGTTTTCTCAAGTTTGTATATATATATTACTCTCAAAAATAGTTTTCCGAAATATTTATATAAGATCGCTTCTAATTGTAAATAGTATTTTGGCGTAGCGTTTTATAGTTGTTTTGTACATAGGAAAATAATTTTGTAAATAAACAAAGTTGGCAGAATTTTAATCATGGCTTGTTTCCTGACTCAACGCGCGCGCGCGACCTACACGCACAATCCCAGGTAAAAACACAACGTTAAAAAGTGTCCCTTTTGTCCCTTTTGTCCCTTGTGGCCCTTAATTGCTTAATGAATTAGCGATAAATTTCGTGTTTCAAACAGATTTGTTCATTTGAAATCAAACTTTCATAGAGTTAACATGATACGAAGGAAATGTAAACATTGTCCCATTCCTGATTGTCATGCGAAATTTTTAGTGAAATTATCAAATCATTTATCTCAAGTGCATGACTTAACTGAACTCGAACGGAGATATTGGCTCCAATTTGCTAAATTACAGAATACCAACATGGTTCGTGTGTATGGGAAAGAGGTTGAACCTAAAACGATTTTTCTATAAATCAAAGTGTTCGCAGTTTAACCAGTCAGTTGTGATCATGGATCCAAGGTGGAAACATCCCTTCCCCGCATTGGTAGCCAGACCAACGTGTTGCGGAAAAAGTCAATTTGTTAAACGTTTATTAGAATCAGGAGAAGACGTGATTGATGGGGCGCCTGAAAATATTATATGGTGTTACGGGATTTATCAACCAGCGTACGATGAAATGCAAATGAGTATTCCTAACATTTCTTTTGTGGAGGGAGTCCCGAGTGACTTGGAATCCATGATAAATCCATCGATTCGAAACCTTGTGGTTATTGATGATCTAATGCAAGAGCTTAGTAATGACCACAGAATTACTAGTCTATTTACGAAAGGATGTCATCACCGCAACTTGAGTGTCATCTTTATTTTGCAAAACATCTTTCACCGCGGAAAAGAATTAAGAGATATGAGCTTAAATTGTCATTATCTAGTACTGTTTAAATCTCCGCGTGATAGCAGTCAAGTGACTCATTTAGCAAAACAGATGTTTCCCGGTCATACAAAATATATGCAAGAAGCCTTCCAAGATGCAACCAAAAGACCTTATGGGTATTTATTATGCGATCTTAAGCCGGAAACGCCTGCCGACTTCCGGTTGCGAACTAACATCTTCCCTGGGAACACCCAGTTCGCTTACATCCAAAAGGTATAAAAAGGCTGCATCACAGTCAACCTCGTTCCCAGGGTCTCTCATCTTCCCGCCCCCTGGAGCGGGGCGGGAAGATGAGATACCCTGGGAACGAGGTTGCATCACAGTGATATAAATCAGTTGAGCATGGCCCAGCGACTGAGAAAGAACCACGACTTTCTTAAACTCCTTGCCAAGTGTACTCCAGCGCAGCGTAAAGCGATTTTGAAAGTAGCCGACGACGCTTTAGTAAGAACCATTTGTGAGTGCGTTCTCAACGTGTTAAAAGAAACTGTGCCTGTCAGTAAACCCGCCAAGAGAAAACTTTTAACCCACAAGAAATCCTTGATTGCTCTAGCTGAAAAAAGTACGCCCGTTGCTAAGAAAAAGAAAATCTTGGTCCAACACGGAGGAAACTTTTTAAGTGTTTTGTTACCACCTGTGCTTCGTGTATTAAGCTCCATACTTTCCTAAATGAATCATACCAAGCGCATGGTTCTCGTTCCCGAGAACACTCTGGAACGATTGCAACAACGCCAGCAGCTATTAACCCCACCTGTGACTCAAACTTTAAGAAACTTAGACAGTGAAATGGGACAGATTTTATCCAGTAAAGAGCTAGATGATGACGAAAAAGCGAGACTGTACAATCAGGTGTTACAGCGCTATCTGACTTATTACGATCAGAGAAAAGGACAACCACTTCAAGTGAAACTAACAGCCCCCAAGCCCGTGGAAACTCCTAAACCAGAAGAACGTGAAGAGACAGACACCGAAGTGGAAACTATACCTACGGCAGTAGAAGAAGAAGTCATGAAAAGTGTACCTAAGATGTACAAAGCTGGGGCTAGACAACTCTTGGATAAGATAAAACAAAACCGAGACGTATTGCAGTGGAATGAAAAAGGGGAGTTGTTGTACGAAAACAAACCGATACCCGGGTCTCACGTAGTGGATTTGGTCAATGATATATTACGTCAGCGCAAAGGATTTCAACCTGTTGGATGGTCAGTGTTTGCGAGAGGTCTGGCGCGAATGAACGTCCCTGAAAACTTAGTGCGCAATCCCCAAAGACAGAGCACCATCCGGGAGTTTAAAGCAAGAGTGAGAGATGAGACACCGAATAGTCCCTCTCGTTGGCTCCCTTCCCCACCTCCTTCCTCCTCACCCGCGAGAAAGCAAAAGCGAAGGATCGCAAGTCCACGCCCTCAAGCCGTTCGCTGGTTACGATTATAACAAGAGACATTTTTTCATTGTAATCACTTCTTTATTTTAATCATTCAATAAAATACATTGAAAGGAAATTACATGGTGTGTTTACTGAACTTTGTGTTGTGCTTTTGATCCTTGTTTGGTTACATGGGTATGATACTTTTTTAGACTTAAAGGGAAGTGTTTTTCGATAAAGCGTTTTACAAGAAAATCATTTCGGTGCTTATTGCTAGAAAACCTATGTACAATGGTGTTCATACTAACATGGCAACAGCGAAATAAGGCATAGTACAAGCTATAATGCCCACACACTTTTGAGTTTATGCTTTGTAATGTCACAGAGTTAAACGTCCACTGGGTAGAATTACTTTTCAAGAAATTAGTAAATGTTCCAGTATAATTGCTTGGCGGTAATCCGTAAGAGTCGAAAAATTCTCCCTCGCGATCCTTGGTGAAATAAAACGCAACCCAATGTGATCCGGGCTTGTCACTTGTATCCACATTTGCAATGAACAGGGCTGGGTAGGATGAAACACTGTTTGGTAGTTTATCTGAAGGATACACTCCTTGAAACACGCCTCTGGTATATTTATCCTTTCTCAAAATAAGCGTCAGTTGAACGGTATCCATTCTAGTTTGTGAAGTCGAACAAAACGTTTCGATTATCGTCAATCTCAATCACGTTTTGAAACTCGGCGTAGACGATGAGGTTCACTGTGTTGGCAAGTGGCTGACTAAAATGAAGCTCGACTCGAAGGTTGCCTTGTTTTATAAGCTCAAAATGTTCACCCGCGCAGTGATCTGGGGACAAGTCAAAACAGAAAGCGGTGTAACCAGAACCATAATCGCTTCTATTTATCTGATTGCCTGTATCCTGGGCTAGCTTTCCACTTCCGGAAAAAAGGCTTTGATATCCAGCTATAATATTCTGACCACCGGCCTCGTCAAATTTGAGAAACAAGGGTTTTCGTGGAATTTGTTCCCCATCCACGTACACACCCACTTGAGTTAAGTTGTGGTGTTTGAAGTTAAAGGGATTGGAGGTGTAAGTACCGTTAAATGCTTCTGTATCCACCAATACTAGTACTAAGCGCTTCGGAATGTGACCCAGGAAAAGATTATCTGGGGTGAAATTACTGAATGCTTGTGGTATGGAAAGGACTTTGCAGTCGACTCGGCGAATCGGATATTTGGCAGTTGTTTGCTTTAGCGCAACGGCATGTCCCAAACTAATGGAAGAGGCTACTTTAACTTTGCGAATGTATAGGATTGCTTCTGGGATAACCACCTTGAAGTTGGCACCGCCAGCTGATGACAGCAAGCAGAACGAATTCTTGGCTCTGTTGAGCTTGATTCTCAGATTGACTCCGTTCAGTATTAACCGGTCTTGAAAGAAAATATCGCTGTGTATCGGTCCCATCATGTCCACCGTATTACTCTGTTTCGTGAATTCATAGCGAGCTTTTAAACCCATGTTTGCATCGGCATCTTCAGCCACTGGATTAACTGCATCCATCTTTCCAGGGGTATCTTTGTAAAACATAGCCATGGACAATTGACTTGTTTTGGCCTCTTCCCCGTAGTTCAGCAACGTTTCAATCATGGCGCGATAAGGGTAGGTATTGGTTGATGGGGAAATAAGTCGCTCGTTCAAAGACACATCCACTTGTGAAAACAGGGAATGGAGAAAAAGGTTCACGGGCCCTACTTCCGTGTTTAGGTCTAAAGCGGTACCGTTTGCTTTAGTAATCTTGGCTTTAACAAACAACTGGGTTCGTGCTAGGTCTTAATATTCTTCCCCAGTTCCCGAGACATTAAATTCGATCGGACCACTGTCAGTAATGTTACTAAGGGGATGATATTCAATCCATTGTCCCTTGGTGGTAGATGTTTGTGTAGCCGGAATCGTGAAAAGATCGAGTTCCGATTTCGTACACTCTTGAGATTCGTGATGTACAAAAGCCATGCTTACTTTGAAAAAAAATATTCCAAATTTTTTCCGGGCTTCTTCTGCTGCGGAGATGTTTTCCGTTTCTTGCCTGGTGGCGAACTGTTTTTTCTAGGCTGTGCTTTCCTTTTTGTAGCTTTTTGACCCGCACCTGACTGCGCTTGCGAGGGATTCTGGGAAGCAAGTTCACTGATAGCTTGTTTGGCTCGTTTGCCAACCACCGTTTTTAATTGTTTTCCATCCATCACATCTTGAGCAATATTGACACCGGTTTGCAACGCTTTTTTACCAAGTATTCTAGCACCCTGTTTCAGGTGAGGCACCGCCCAGCGAAAAAGACCTCTAAATATGGAACCTAAGCCATATCCTCGCTGAAATCGAGCTCCATGAAAGGCTGGTAAATTTCCACCTTTTTGTTTGGCTTGATCTAAATAATACTGTTCGTACAACTTGTGATTTGGCGTATGAATTTTCTTCATGTCACTCTTTAAAAGTACGGAGGTTGACTCTGACGAAAATGAAGTGTTAGCAACACTCTCCCAAACTCAAATGGTACAGACTCTCCGGTGTCCCGCTTTATATTGACTTCGATCGTCTCGAACTGCTTTCTGCTGACAGGTACGTATTGCGGGCGCACGAATGATTTGCTGATTCGTTCCCCATCTTTCCCTTCCACGGGAATAATTCGAAGCAAGGGAACTAGTGTGTCTCCGACATATTGCGGTTGAATAATATCGCAATAAATGTAAAGATCGTGAAAACCGTGTTCCAAATCCACTTCTCTAGGACCCTTGGTTGTCTTTGAAATCACTTGTTCCGGTGAAAATCCCAGCATATATCCGAATTTGTCAAAATTCACTTCGGAGTTATTTTGCACATGAACGGTCACCTTTCTACTGATAGTATCATAGGAAAATGACACATCATTGTTGAAACGGTGTTCGTTATCGATCGACTCTTTCATTTTTGCAAGGATATCTTGAATGGTAGGATAATGGCCTGGTGAAATTATCAGGGTATCCCACATACCGTGGAGTTTTTCATTCCGAACGAAAAATCTAAAGTCTTGAACATTATTCCAGCTATGTGGATAGTGGATTTCGGTTAACGCCACTTCCCATTCACCTGTCAGATTAATGGTCTGTGGTAATCCAACCCGATACTCTGTTAATGTGTTATTTGGAAATTTGTCCGGACTACTATTACTGGGGAGATATAGATAAAACTGTGTTACCTCCATGATGACTAGAAGTCAAATGATATTGTTACATAGGGAGGGCTTATTTTATAATTTACCACGCTACAACTATTTCATATAAAATCATACCTTTATTCACACAATGCCTTTTACAACTTTGAAATATTACTTTCCGCTACCCAACTATTAAATTTATCTGGGTAACCTTTCCATTTTACAAAATATTCAACTAAGCCCTTACGCTTTCTCTTGCGTAAGATCTTTTCCACACGATAAACATCGTCATTCTTGATAATTTTCTGTAGTTCAAATTCGTAAAATGTTCCATCTCAGATCTCCCCTGCATCATCTTTCAGTTTATAGACTGGTACTTGACGCGACATTCGTTTGTACACAGTAAAAATTTCTTCGGTAAAGTTGGGAAGGTAAGACTTTTCAAAGAGTCGCTTCGCTTTGCTGATTCTTACACGATCCCCCACTGCAAATTTGAAACGAACAAGCTTGTGTACATCATCTCCATACAACGTTTCCCATACTTTGGTTTCGTTGGCCTTGGTAACCTGGCTTGGTTTCATTTTAATACTGCGATTGTAGGTATGATTGTAAGATGATACTAACTGTGGTAGCACATCTATATACGTAAGTGTGTTTTTTGCAGTAAAAAATTTGTACATTTTTCCCTTAAAAGAACGGTTGAATCTCTCAACCACCGACGCCTTTAATCCCGAGTTAGTTGATAGTTGATAATGCTTAAAAAAAATCACGCTTTTTATTCAAACGGACAATACAACTCATAATATCCAATCAGAGAAGGTATAGAGCGGGCAAGTTTGGGCAAACCTATTGTTTCTATTGTTTCAGAATAACACAAAAGGTATAGGTAGTTGACTAGGCACTTATGCATATTAATAAAGGGAACGCATACGGAACGCAAAAGAAATAGGTAATGACGTCATGATTAAGCATAGCTAATGAGGGGAACGCAAAGGGAACGCAAAGGGAACGCAAAGGGAACGCAGTAACAAGGCGTAAAACATACTTATAGTACTACTAACTGAAGTAGAAAATCTGCATGCAGTGTCACACTTTAAGAATGAGACATTTAGTACTCTTCAGTACGCCATGGACTTTGGCACTATAGCAAAAGAATCTCTTAAACGAGTTTCTAAATGGGCGGCAAAGTACTTCACCCATCCAGCGTCCTATTATCCAGTTCCCCAAACAGGAATGTTGCTCGGTGACATCAAGTTTATGTCGCCACACCCATCCAAGACGCTCTCCAATACGGAGGAAGATGCAATGCGGGGATGGGTTGACAACTTTCGCCCTGTGAGGCAAAGAACTGTCCGATCTGAGACCACAAAGGATAAAGCAGGAGCTTTGCCTCCTGCCGTCTATACAAAGCGAGCCGATTCTATAACAAGATTATTCTTTAGACGTGATCAAGAAATAAGCGCAGATCTCCCAGATCAGACAGATGCTGAAGGCCCAAATGTACCCGTTCCCGAGGGCGTATCTTTAATCAGCTTTGTTGATGATTGTACCATCGAAGTTGTCCACGCAACTCAGTCAACTCAGGTATCCAATTCGAATTGTGATTTCGGCGAGGAATATGAAACGGACTCAGACGATAGTTTGTTTTCCGATGACGAACCTGATTATGTAACAAACAAGCCAGTAATAACAAGATCGGGAAGACAAGTCAAGGCCTGGGCAAAGTTTGATGTTTAATCACCGTTAGAAATGTAAGTACATATTTCGTTGTGCCCATAGTTAAAACTCATAAGAATGCAAACATAGTTAGTAGAGGGAGACCGCTAAACTATGATGGAAACAATCAAAAAAAGCAAATAGCTCTCAGATGCTCAAAAAATAACATGAACAATAAATAATTCATTGTCTTAATTCTGACATTCGTTTTTACTGTTTAGCACCACTTTGCCAAAATACACTAATGTTTTTGTTGTTTTCCTTGGCTGTTTTTCTCGGGGCCTTCAACATGCATTGCAGGAGACGTTTTTTTTTTATAAAAATTGCATTTCTACTACTTTTTTGTGCCTGGAACCTGATTAGACTGACTAGATTTGCTTTTTCATTATTTCAGGGGTCAGTATCGTCAGTGCCCATGATTATCAATGCCACTCTTTAGAAAGGGGGACAATATTTGTTGTTGTTGTGAATTTTTGAATAGTAATACGTGTATGCTAATCTTAGTTAACCGTACCGAAGAAAAATTAAGCGTGCACCGTGAAATCGCGAAATTTTTAACCGTGTACCGTGTTTGCTACACCCCCATTGAGACCCCTCAACTAAATAATATATAAAAGAATATCTTCATAAATCGCTATTTCGCTAATTCCCGCCATCTTGTTTAGCCGCGTTTACTTGAGAAAGCCTCGTATAACTATTCGTTCTCACTACCGTCTTTGAACTGAAAACGCTTAGAAAAGTGTTTTATAGCCTGTTCCAGGCGTTCAGATAGTGAGGAAAGCGCGAATAGTTGGGGAAGGCGCGAAGAAAAGCGAGCAAAAAAATTGCGGGGAGGCTGGAGAGAGGAGGCGACTATTCGCGCTTTCCCCACTATCTGAACGCCTGGAACAGGCTAAGTGTTTTATCGGGCCGTCTTAACCAAATCAACTAAAATCGGTTGTTGAGGTTGAAACGGTTGATCCCAATAGAACACGACCAATGAGTTGCACAGTTATCACGCTATTCGCCTTTGATGTGAAAACCTACTTGAATTGTCTATAAGAGTAACCTATGTTGAAACGTGTTTGCTAAATCAGAGCAAAAGAAATACTTTTTAGCGATGAAAAGTATGGTTAGGCGATATTTTGTATAGAGCAGACACTGCAAACAGCGATTGGTTGGTGACCTCGGTATTCAATTTTACTACAAAATGTTACACTACTCTCGGTTTCTCGAGCCTCCACTATTTCGTACAATTTTCTGTTTCGCTTGATAGTTCGAGATAGTGGGGTCTAGTGTATTTGATACTTTATTAGAATATTAATATTGAATGAAAATGAAAGTCAACTTACAACCTTGTTTGTCCCCAGACGTTCATGTGTGAAAAAGACAACAAATTAAGTTATTTATGAGAAGTTCATTTTAAAACCTTAGAGTGGTCTCACACATGTTATCAGTGAAATATAAATTAGACAAATAGACACTATAGACACTAATTTCATTGGTTTCTTTTGTTCTCTTTTGAATATTTAGCAATGACTGACAAAGTTTGTTTCACGGGTTTTGTGAAATCACTCCCAACTATAGGACGAGAATAATTTGGTGAGAAAACAGTTGCGACATTGAATAAGCTGAATGTTTGTTTGGCGTTATTAAAACGTATCGATATCCATGCAAATAACTGGATTTTTCCTACCACTGAGATGATTACACTTTCGCATGAAAATAATAATTGTAAATTATTTTATGATCATGTAAGCCAAAATTAAAGCTATACAGTCTTTTCAATTTTTTATCCTCAATTACGTAAGCGTCTGTATAGTGAAAGGGGACACATCAACACGTGTCGTAAGTAAAAGTTTTACAATCACAATCGTATATTAATGTTATGAACGGAAACGCACGGAGTTGCCTTGTTTAAGTAGTCAATACAATGAAAAAGGCACTTACGCGCTAATTTGCCACCAAAAGTCCACATGGAAGGAAAACAAACAAAATGAATTTATTAGAAAGGGATTGTTTTATATTTGAACTGTAGAAGTTAATAAATTGTTTTTAAATCAGTCGCAACAGATCAAAAAATAATGACAGTGACAAGACACTTACGAACTGATTTGTTCCACATGAAAAGAAAAGGAAAACAAAGTACAAGGATTAGCATAATAAACTGTAAAATAGGATTTTGTTTCTAAAAGAGGATTTAGTGAAATCATGTATTACCATTTATAAATGAAAAAAATTAATTGATAAATAAAACAAATTAATTAAAAGTTATTAGTTACGCACTCATATAGCTTTTGCGAAGTGTGAACATTAAGTTACATCATTTATTATTAAAGAGTTGCCACCAGACACCTCAAAATCATTTGATCTAATCTAAAACTTTTAAGAAGTGATAACTTAATTAGTGTTGTATTGAATTGGAGTAGAGAATTACTTACGACCTAGTTTGTTCCAAAACGACCGCAAGGGAAAAAAAGAGAAAATAAAATATAAGTTGGTTTAGCATGCATGAGTAAATTTAACCAAACTGAACGAAATGTAAAAACTTTTTTTTTTATCACACAAAATCCAGTTAAAGCAAATGTAACTTCTGCTTCCTTTTTTAATTTGTTATGCTGCCCTTTGGTTTTTCTATAAATGTACAAACGTAAACAGCCTTTTTAAGGATGTATCCATGCACAATTGAAGACCCGAAGAAATAACTTTTACATTGGAACATAAATTAACAATTATTGGATGAGGTTGAGCATGATAGCGATAATTATCAAGGCCAAAGTTTGTGTTATCTGCCGAAGCCGAAGGCTGAGGCGGATAACACAAACTGAGGCCTTGATAATTATCGCTATCATGCGAAAACCGAATCCAATAATTGTTTTATTATGCATATTCCTGAGCTGCACTTGTAAAGACAAGAGCGCGCACAAAAAAAGTGATCAATGCACAGCAGTCAACTTGTAAGTAAACAACTTACGCCACTTCTGCATGCATAAAACTATTGTCTGTAGGTATGACGTCACTTCTGCATGCATAAAACTATTGTCTGTAGGTATGACGTAACAGAAACAGCAAGCAATAATTAGCTGCGTGCTTATAGCCAATCAAAATCGAGCTAGTGACACCAATGTATAATAATGCAAGTTATCAGCAAGCTGTTGTCCCTAACATGAATCTGTTTCTTTTCGCTTATATTATTTTGCATAAATAAGATTTTTAAATGAAGTGGCAACTGATATTATGCAAAAGCAAAGAGCTGCCAACTTTCTTTCCTACATCGGCTGTTTTCTCTTGATAGAGCTAGCAGTTGACGTTGGTAATATCTATGTCTTTTAAGCATGCCTTCAGTGCTTCTGTCATGCTCTGCTAAGTTAATTTAAAGGCGTCGTTCACACTTGGTGCCCGAGCACCGTGCCCGGGCACAGTGCCTGACGGGCACCAATGTGAACACGGCTTTTTGTAAGTGCCCGTGCCAATAATTGGGCACAGTGCTCGGGCACGGGTACAAGATCGATACCTTGTACTCAGGCACTGAATCGGGCACGAGCACAAGTCTGCACACGATTGTGGCGAGTGCTCAAGAACTTTACCGACAAACCCCTGCTCCTAGCAGTTATTTTACCCACAAGTTTCAAAATGGTGGAAGGTCAGAGGTGGACGAAAGAGCAAGTTCATGCTTTAATTGACGCCTACAGCGACGTTAGAATACAGGAAAACGTGGAAGGGATAGCAACTAACAAAGAAGTTTATGTTCAAGTGCAAAAATTGATGAAAGATGATCACGACATTGATCGGACAGTGAAGCAAGTGGAAACGAAATTGAAGAAGCTCAGGAGTGGATATAGCAAACTGAAAGATCGAATGAAAACATCGGGATCGGAGCGACCATACCTGACAAATGCTTTAACAAGTGTGGAGAAGGTAGTCTATGAATACTGGGACAAACTGGATCGCATTCTTGGTAAGTGAAATTGTAATAATTCCAGACCGAAATTGAGCTTGTTTCTTGCATACAACCCCATCAACTTTGCTGACATCCTTATATATCGTGTTTAATAAAGCATCATATACCCCATTCACACCAACGCTTAAACATGTTTAAATATTGTTTAGTTTAAATCAGGTTTAGAAAAATACGTCCTAACCTGCCGTAATATTTGGAGTGAAATCTTTACTAAAAGCAGGGGTCGAACTTATTTTTTAGTCCACTAGCAAAGTTTTGCTAGTAAGATTTGTTTCTACTGGCAAAACTAGTAAAGTCACTAGCTATTTTTTTGCAGTCATTTCCCCTTTGATGACTCTGAAAATATGGTAAAAATACCTAAAATAGTATACTGTTAATTTTGTAGTCTTCTTTGCCGGCATTGTCCTGTTGTTTCTTTGGCGGCTTGGGGTTGTCGGGCAAGACGTTATCATCGTCGGCCACGTTACTGGTAGTCTTAGAGGTCCAGGGCCTCTTGAAAAAAGCGGTTACTTTAGACATCTACAACAAAAGTGGCTCACAAAGCGTGAAATTCATTCTCTTCTGTCAGGTTGCTGATTCCAACAAAACGTGAATGCGTAGATAAAGTGTGCACAGGTCTTTTCTCCCGTTATTTTCTCCCGTAAATTCTCCAGGAACTTTCACTTTTTCCATCCAAATTTTATTAGAGAAATGCTTACTCGCAAAAGTTTGCTAGAGGATATTTTTCAGACTCGCAACTTCCAAAAACTACTCGCATTTTGCGAGTTTGCGAGTGTTAATTTCGAGCCCTAATTAAAGAATCATTAGTGACTTTAATAACCATTCCAGGTAGTTTGAGTCATACATTTAAAAACGTTAATTCAAGATAGAGGCCAGTTAAAATATTGTTAAACTAAACGACATTAAACATGTTTAACCACTGGTGTGAATGGGGTAATAGTCATCATCCTTAAATGTTCTTGTTAAGTGTTTAATTGTTTTTATCCCCTGAATTGAGAATTGAATAGTCCCAGAACAAATGGATCGACCTCTCCCAAGTACCTTCTTGGCATTCATAAATAATGTTGGCAAAAGAAGACCCTGGCAAGTATATCGTGTGTCCTGAAAAGCTGGGCGTTCTAGGAGCTCTCATAAGGTCTCACACTATTGGTTCGATACCTTTCGAGAGAACAACAGAACAAACAACACAACAATGGACCCTATCCCTAAAAACAATAGCAGCTGTGTTTTACAAGGCCAATGAAAATAGAGGTTTCTGAGAGCTGCTACACTACCGGAAAAGCTCCAAGATGTTTAGAAATTTTAAAGTCACATGATCTTCTATTTGCCAGAAACTTCTCTTGCTGCTATTAAGAAAATCACTGATAAGATCCCAAGGACAAGGTTAGATTTAATCAAACTAGATTCAGTTCAAGTATTGTTTGCCATCAAAACTTATTTCCTACTGGTATATTTAATTACTTAACCCAGGCATCCATCCTGTTGAAGATCCACCAGTAGAGCACCTGGTTGAAAGTTCAGCACAAAATGAGGAACCTGCTGCTGAGGATTTTAGAGAACCACCCAGTGAAACTGATGGTCATGGTCAGGAAGCAGCAAATATTGAAACAAATGAAGAAGGAACAGATGGCAAGCAAGGCGGAATACCAGCAAAAAAAAAAAACAAGGAAAGAGTGTACAAAGAGGTCCTAGGAAAAAGAAACGTTTGTGTGATGTTGTTGAGCAATCAAATCTTCACATGCAAAGTCTCCACGAAAGTCTGGCAAGTAGTTCAGTATCAAAAGAAATGAGAGCTCGTGAAAGGGAAGAAGACAGAGAATTTTCCAGGCAAGTCATGGGAATGATGTCTCAAACCATGAAGGGCATGACTCAGCTCATCGTACAAGGAGCTGGTCCAGGGCTGGGCCATTCACCGGGCCTACAGCCCATGTACCCACCGCCTATGTCCTTTGGAGGATATGTACCACCTTCACACAGGTCATCATCTCCCAGTTCCTTCACAACAGATCAAACTACATCTGGCGATGAAGTGTTAGACCCTTTCAGTCTGTAGCAGCACCTGCTCATGTTGTGTTCTTCCATTGTTATTAAATAAACCTGACCGGCATTGACTTAATAGGAAGATCATAGGGTGGGTTTTTGTGACCGATGTATAATGTTCAGTTTCACCGCTTATGTTACTTAAAATCTTGTTTTATGTTTTTGTTTTTTGAGGAATCTATTTGCAAGTTAAATTCCTTGAAAAGAGTTATTAGAGATTCGTCATGTATACAAGATTATGGCATTGTTTGAGTGAACTTTCTTTAAAAATAATTCCCTAAAATAAATAATAGTTCCCGTCATATAGTCAGTAAAGTTTCAGTTATTGTTTCTTTTAATAATAGTTTTCAAAAAAAGTTACCTCAATAGTTTCCGTTTTAAAACCAAGGTGTATCAAGGAAAACACTTTCATGCCAGCTTTATATGTTTTTCAGTTTTCCTCTTTCCTCAGTATCATCCTATTCTGATGCTCATTTTGGAGTGAACGTTTGAGGTCAAGCACTTTAAAGGTGTTTAAACATTTGCCACATTCTACCCCCTTCCTGAATCTCATATGAGGGGAAAAGAAAATAACGCAAAAACGCAAATTTTATGTCAACAAAAAAGTTACAATTTGAATTCAACAGTTGAGTTTCAGTAACAAAACGACAGGAAGTAGTTTAATAAATGTATGTTGGGTGGCATAAAACAAGAACTCATTTGTGCTTCAAAAAGATGGTTAGAAAAAGCAGATTACTGTTGTCTTTTGGATGAAATAATATGAATGTTTGCACAAATAAGGTTTTGTTGAAATTAGCTGATTTAACAATTGTTTGGGAGATGATTTAATTAATATGACGACCTAGCTGGAATCCATAACACAATCTTTGCCGTCCTGTAAGTTGTAACAGCAAATAACTGATACCATTCAGTCAGTACAATTTGCAGTAATCAAAACGGTTGCTTTAAGTGGTTTACTACTGATCTGACAAATAACGAGCGATAATATTTCTGATAGCAATAGCGCCTGGGTGAGCATTATCTTCTTGCAAGGGATTGGGCCTGGGTAGATCTCCAACTTCATCTTCTTCCAGTCTGTCCCATTCCTCAAGGTAAGTTGCCTGTTGGTTCTTCGCACATATTGTGAAGGATGCAGGCTGTGGTGACATGAAGAACAACGTTCTCAAGGTCACACTCCAAAGGACGCAACAGACATCTCCATCTACCTTTGAGTCTCCCAAAGGCTCGCTCAATCTGTATACGTGCTCTACTTAGTCTGTAGTTAAAGTTTTCTTGCTCTTGAGGTAAATTACTGCCAGGGTAATTCTTCATAAGATGCTTAGAGAGGGGATAAGCGGGATCACCAATAAGAAATGGCTCTATGACATGGGTATCAATAACTCTAGCTAAATCCTCATGAGCTGGTACTAGGCGCCCCTCCTTAACTTTTCCCCCAATCTTTGAACGCCCGTCGAACACTCTAGCGTCATGCGCTCTTCCTGGCCATCCAGCCAAAACGTCAGTGAAGCAGCATTGGCTGTCACATACAGCCTGCACAATTATAGAGTGGAAACACTTCCTGTTGTAGTAGTCTGTGTGATGTTCTAATGGAGCTTTTATAGGAATATGGGTGCCGTCTATTGCTCCCAAACACTGCGGGAAATTCCACTTCCTTTGAAAGCCATTTATGATCTTCTTTAAGTCTGTGCCACTTTGGAGCCTACTGATTATATGCTTCTTCGATCGCACCAACAGCTGCATAGCTTCATTCACCTTTTGGCATGCTGTTGATGTACCGATCCCAAACTTGTCTCCGATTTCACGGTAGTCCAAGCCTTTCTCCAAGCGCTTCAGGAGCATTGCCACAATCACCCTAATAGAAACAGGATTGCGCAGTCTAGTAACCATGCGTTTAAGGCCCTGCATCTCGCGTACCAAATGTTCGAACATATCTTTTGAAACGCGATAGCTTTCCAACCACTTTCTCTCAGGAAAATGAAGGAACTCATCTTCCAAAACATGTTTATATCGAAGAATCTCCCATGTTCTTCTTGTACGTTGCTTTGTTTACAGAAAGTCCCTCAACTTGCTAGCAATTGAGGTCGTGGTCGTGGTCGTGGTAACAATTCGCGCTAAATTTAGTCTCTCATCCTCGTATTTGTCATCCTGTTACCTCATGTGGAAGAACATCATTAAAAAGGTACAAACAGCACATAACATGCTTATACATTTAAGAAATACGCGAAAGTTTAAATGTCCTGACAAGGTACTGGGCACCGAATGTGAACACGCATTCAAAATTGGTACCGGTGCCCGGGCACAGTGCTTGGGCACCAAGTGTGAACGGATCTAAATAGTTATTCAATGTTCAAGGTGCGATGTACTCATGATTCCTTTTTTATTTGATATAATGTGTGTTATGATTTTAGCTGTTTTCTCGGATCACTTCCGTTCAAAGTCGCTCGCAGTCAATGTCAGTTGAAAGTCTGCACCTATGGATTCATCGGTTCTTCTTCCGTAGTAAGTTATAAGCGCTTTCCATGATTGCCTTTCACCACTAGTGCTACGTTACATCTATAATCTCGCTCCATTGTTGCTTGTGTTTTTGCTACCGTTGGAGACATGCACTATAAACCGTCTTGTCTTTCTCTTCGCGATCGTCATATGTTATTGCTGTCAAAACATTATGATAGCTCTATAGAGGGTCTCCCCAGCGATTATAATTAGAAACTGGCTTGTTCGATCCAGGCTCGCAAAGAGTTCATAAGAGTTGAATAAAAATGTGAGCGCGAAAACTGTGATTAATTCAAAACCTAGGACCGGAAAGAGATCGCCCTTTCTCCTTCCAGTCTCCGCGTGATTTATGTTCATGTTTACATTGAGGTTTAAACTGGTATCTACTCTCTGAGAGTCTGGAGCGGTCTAAAGGAACATGGACAATTATCGTTTGTGAACACTGAAACAAATACAACTGTATCGTTGAGAGGAACAAAGGAACAAAATCTTTTTTTTAAAAAAACGCGAATTAACAAAAAAATGAGTAAGTACAACGAATTGGAAAATAATAAAAAAGCTGCATGAAAATGATAAAAAAATGAACGAAAATGTTAGAAACTATATGAGGAGATTTTTTCCTAAACACGATTAATTTTGGTCATGCATTAATACTGTCGCCATTGGCGTGAATCAACTTACAAGGGTTAGTAGATAAAAAAGTTCGATCCGTTCAGTCCGTTACCTCCACAAAAGAGTAAAAAAAGGGAGAGACATGCATGTATGCAGTTCTCAGTCTTTTAAAACTATTTAAAAGCCTCAGAATTTAATGACAAGGATGTTAAAATGACTGAGTTTGATCACGAAATGAACGGTTCCACTACAAAAAGTTTTGATATATCAGGCGGTGCATTGCGCACATTTATAATCAAAACATGTTGATCTGAGCATGATTAAAATTACTTTTCGAGGTAGGTTCAATCTAAGCCAGAAGAAACAATTTAGCGCAAATGCCGCCTTCTTGCTGAACGCTGCGACCTGCCCCTCGTCTCCGAGGGGCTTAACAAGTGAGATCATGCACTTTTGAGCCAATTTTTTAGTTTAATTGTTAAAAGAACCAGGCAGGAAATGTATTTGAATGTCTCGGTGAAAGTAACAATTTATGTGAGCGATGAAACTACAAACAACTCAGTAGTGGATGCACGAGCCATAAGCGAGTACATTAACAGCTTTTATAGACCTCAAAAGTGCATTATGTTTTTTAAAGAACATATGAAAACATTCTCAGGCTTTTTCGGGCTTGGATACAGTACCTTAAGGCCTCACTTGACTATAACTTACTTTATTTACGATGCTACGGAAAGACGACAACAAATGATTACTGAACCTAGACTAGTCTACTTCGTCCTCGTGTAGTTCCACATGAACTCACATTTGACCTGCTCCCAACATATGTGGCTTTGATAGCTCAGTTGGTAGAGCATCGCACCGGTAACGCGAAGGTCGCGGGTTCGATTCCCCTTGAAAAGCCCTGATTTTTTTTCAGGCTTTTTCGGGCTTGGATACAGTGGCTTAAGGCCTCACTTGACTATAACTTACTTAATCTCTTATTTGGTTATAAGTAATATATCATCATCATATCATCAGATTTCCAAACACCGCGAAGTGGGTTTGAAAAACGAGGCGCAGCCGAGTTTTTTTTAACCCACTTCAAGGTGTTTGGAAATCTGATGAAACACTGTTTCGAGTGTTTGATATAGCTTCTCAAACTGATCGTTAAATGCGGAGAAAACGAAGGAATAAAATCGCCAAAATCTATGCAAATTAAGAAACGATTTCAAAACCTCCTTCACGGTAGTGATTTCCTTTGTGTTCTCGTCATGAATTATTAATGAGTCTGAGAAGGATATAGCATAAACGGCACAGTCAATTAGCAAAAACTTTAAGCTGTCAGCTAAACTTGAAGAGCAGTCTCGAAAGCTAACCTGTATACGTTCTTTTGCCATTTACACATACAGATCCAACATGCCTTTAAAAAAATACCGTAGGTTTAATTGATTTGGTAGAGTTTTGGACTTTGAAACTGGGTTTGAAAGTCTCGCAAACTGCTAAAAGGTATTTTATTTTCGATTCCAATTTCGTTTGAAAAAAAAAACAACAACAACAAAAAAACCCAGAACCTACTAACTGAGTTCTGTCGCAAGTATTCTGTCTTCTCTTAGTAGTGAGAGCATTTTTTCTTACTTCTAAACTTTTCGAGGTTTGCGCACGTTTTCAGTTCCAAATCAGATTGAAATCAGTTTCAATCAAAAGTAAAGCAATTAATGCAGGTGAAATCTTACCACATAGAAGTAATTTTTTTAGGAAAAAGCTTCGGAAGGCTAACTTTGTCCAATTCAAGTTTTAGCAAGAGAAAATAATTATAATTATAATCTCTTGGTTTTAGGGATCCTCAACATCCGGGATACCAGCACTGTATAATTTCCCGGCTAATGCCGAATCGCTTCCAGCAGCTATATTCTCAAATAAGTTGAAACATGTCAGACTTCAACCGCTCAGGGGGTAAAGGGAAAATTTAGAATAGATAAAATCGATGTTTACCTCGTATTTTTCTATTTTCATAACAAATATGACCGCTTACTGCAGTGTAGCGAGTCCGTATGAAGATAGTATTCTTTTGTTGAGAAAAAAAAAACAAAACAAAACAAAAACAAAAACAAAAAAAACAAATAGATACTTCAGTAAAAAGAATCCGATGTACAAACTTCGGCAATAATAAAAATTGCAAAAAGCGCAGCTGACTACTGGAGTAGCAATCTTAAAATGAATTATAATTCCTTACTTGCTTTATCGGTAAATATTGTACAGTAGATTTCTCACCCATGTTTTGTCTTTAAGTAACTGCGTTTGAACTCTTGATCAAGGCATGGGATGAAACAAAAAGATACATTTTGTACCTTCTGCCATTTACTTGTGTTGTGTGTGAACGAGTGTGAAAGTGCAGTACATGATGCTTAGAGAAGCTCTGATAGTTAACAATTGATACAGTACACTGAGGATATTAAAACTTATGACCGCTATGAAAATAATTAAAATTTATTAGATGCTTCTTGCTCTCACAGTTTCTGAATTCCGATCAAGGAACTAGCGATTATATAACAGATCGTGACAAACTGCGTAACACTAACAATCTACCGGTTTTGACTGTATACATACATGCAGCATATGAACTCCAACTTGTTACGACGATTATCACTTATAAACTCCGTAATTTTGCAACAAAAATATAAATAAATTTGAACGTTGATTTTTTTAGTCATCGTTTCATGGGAATTTGTCAAAATGAGTCGAAGTGAAATGAGGCGACGACTTCTTTAACAGCGTGGACGCTGGACAGTATTTAGATGCTACAAACCTACCGCTTACCACCAAACTAAAACAAAAATTCTGACTATGATGGACAAATAAATGGTTGACGAAATAGGTCCATTTATACCCGTGACAAATTAGATTGGCGACTTGAATAAGTACCAAAAGTTATTCATTTTTAGGGTGGTGGCGGCGGTTACGGGTGAACAAATGCGGAAAACAGGGAACGAAAACCTACACAAAGTGGAAAAAAAAAAAAACAGCAACATATTTTTGATTTTCAAGAATATATGAGAACAAAGAACCCTCTGGAAAACCTTCACTGTGAAATGTTGGTTAAGGCAAACTTGGAATATAACTTTGCGCTACTCAGATGCGTGAGTTGACAGGTTCGCACTTCATTAATTATTACAATAAACTCTCCCTGGATTAAGTGTCCATCACAAGGGCAACTTTCTCGCGATGCCGTCCATCAGTTTGTCTAAAGTATGATATGGTTTATCTGTCCCAGTACATTAATATTGTAACTCATCGCCTTACTCATCCACACGCGAAGTACGCCTTGGCTTACACATTTTTCGTGCATTCTTCGTTGCAATATTAATCAAGTTTGTAGTGCAACCAGTGACAGAATCCGGAACAGAAATGCTGTCCGGTTTTAATATCATGATGCTGCTGCTCGGATTGGGTATTAGTGGCACTGCTGTCTTAGCTCCTGGTTGCCTTTCAAAGACTTTAAGGCTTCTTAGCTTGATCTCTTCAGGTTTCCGTTGATTGTTTCTTCAGCGACGGGTTTTATTTTTATATGTCAAGTTGGTAACCCAGCCCATAATCACAAGCCTGGGCGGGAGGTTTGTTTTTCTCGCCTGTTCCATCACCGTGGACTGCCAGTGTTAATTATACCTGACAGGAACACAAGTGCCACGTAGTGCCGCGTGTCCTCAGGTAAGACACCGGGGAAAGGACTCGGCTCTTATTGGGAGACCGATCGACTTCTAATAGACCACTCCGTATACTCCTTAATATACAATAGAATTTTAATATTTCTTCCGTTCAATTCACAGAATAAACAGCACCATTTGTAGGGAATTTGTGGGGAAAGATAATAAAGTATGTATGTATATAATACGGTCGCACGTTAGAACAAAGCTTGCAACACTGTACTATTCCGCACACATGTAATACGGGATACTGATTCGCTACAAGAAGGCAATCATGGCGGACAGGAGCATGAACAATTCAAAAGGTAAGAATACGAAAAGTGAAAAGCCGAGAAAGGGAACAAAATGAGTAAGATACCGGCCATTTTAAGCTTTAACTGCTCTTCAGTTTCAGCGTTGGTGGACCACAAAAATCGAACAAAAAACATTTCTTTGTTCTTTATCATCATGTGCGGTTCTTATATATGACCAAACTGCCAAATCATATCACCAAATGAATATACATAGAGGTTATTCAGCGTGAAGTTGTGTAATACGGCAGAGTATTTTTACTCGTTAGTTTTTAAAAACTGACGAGTAAAAATGCACAGCCGTATTACACAACTTTTCGCTGAGTAAATTATTTATTATACAATTGCAACAGTCCCTTTCTCCTAAATCTAATCTTTGAAAGTGTTTTTCCTAGCACACGGTCAAAAGAGTGTAATAAAAATTAACGTGTCATATTTGCACTCGTTTTGATGCGTATTTGCACTCTAAAATGCTATGTCGACTAATAATTGTTTTAATTACGCCAACCTTGTTTCAGAATACTACTTACACTACAGATATTGAACTTGACGTTCACATTTTTCACGAAAAGATTTTGCGAAAACAGTCTTAACGTCAGCAGTCTATTCATTGAGTGACCATATTTTTTCTTTTCCCCTATTGTTGAATTGTTTTTCTCTTTTCTTTTATGCTTGCATTGTATCAATTTCTTTTTAACGGGTTTTTGTTTAGATCAATTGAAATAAAACTAAACAAGAATAAAACAAAATAGAATTTTAAAAATATTAATAATTAGATGACAAGGAAAAATTTATATAGTTTCAGCATATTTTCTATCTCACTATATTTGTCTACATTTCTGTCATCGTATTGATTCACATCTGATCGTGCGCGGCTTTCTATTTTACATATTTTCATTGTCACGCCTTATTGCGAGTATTTGACCGCTCCTTCTTTCGATATGTTCCACCTGTTTAATCAGCTTGACGCGACATGATGTTGTAATACTATGCAGCATTGTGCAAGATGATACGTGATCTTTTTTGAATAGGTTAATGACATGCAAACCAATTTGGGATCATTCATAAGCACAAAGCAGTAATGTCCTTTAAGGTGTTTCCCTCCAGTTTCCATGCAGCCGCACCGACCATTTTTAAGCGGCCGTTTAACTAACTTTCCTTTATTGAATTAGTATGAAACTTACACAAAATATTGTACAAAGTTTGAAGTTAATAAGATTGTAAAAATTTTGAAAATCGAATTTAAAATTGCGGAGATAAACGAGAAACATTGAAATCGCTTGAGTCTAAATTCCGAGCAATTGCGATGGCATCTAGAAAAATGAAAACTATTACGATAAACTATGACATATGGCAAACAAAATATCTGAAAATTAGAAACTTTTGTCAAGCCGATTTTTAGTAAATCAGGAGAACATTTCGAACTTGTGATTTTGCATGTGTATGAGCACATCAATAAGTTCCTCAATTAAGCTTATAAAAGTTTAATTTCTCAACCTCAAATTTACGCCAAAATGTGTGTTTAGAGTATGAGATGAAACTATGAAAGTTTGAAAGCGTTTCTCGTTTTAGTTTTGGAGATTCGATTTTCTATAGGAAACCATAGTTTTTTGACTGAGTCCTTGATATTGTAGTTGTAGCGCTTTTCTATATATTTCAAAAACCGCGAGATAGATTTTTTTTAACCTTTTTTAGTCGTTTCTTTATAATATGAACAACATTGTCTCGAAGTTTCATCTTGATTGAAACATTGCAACATGGTCAAATAAAATAATGAAGTTCACCCAAAACGCGATTGAGACCTTGTGCTTTGATTGCGCGGTTGAAGGCGCACAAAGACGCTTTAATAATTAATTCAGGTGAAGCGCAACGCATTTCTGCGTGACCATCATGTTTTGAGGAGTAACGTTAGGGGCTGTGTTCCACGTTATTTTTATCATTCCCACGAATTTCAGTGGGACGTTTATTTGTAAGCAGGTTTTTTATTCGCATTTGACGTGAATCTCTCGACATTTTGAATTGTAGGGAAAAGAAAGAAGTCATTGCGATTTGCATAATTCTCAACACGCAGAAATGCGTTACACTTCACCTGAATTAATTAAAGCGTCCTTCAACCGTGCAATCAAAGCACAAAGTCTCAATCACATTTTAGGTGAACTTTATTATTTTATTTGACCATGTTGCAATGTTTCAATCAAAATGAAACTTTGAGACAATGTTGTTCATATTATAAAGAAATGACCATAAAAGTTTAAAAAAAATCTATCTCGCGGTTTTTGAAATATGTAGAAAAGTGCTAAAACTACAATATCAAGGACTCAGTCAAAAAACTACGGTTTCCTACAGAAAATCGAATCTCCAAAACTAAAACGAAAAACGCTTTCAAACTTTCACAGTTTCATCTCATACACTAAACACGCATTTTGGCGTAAATTTGAGATTGAGAAATTAAACTTTTATAAGCTTAATTGAGGAATTTGTAGATGTGCTCATACACATGCAAAATCACAAGTTCGAAATGTTCTCCTGATTTACTAAAAATCGGCTTGACAAAAGTTTCTAATTTTTAGATATTTTGTTTGCCATATGTCATAGTTTATCGTAATAGTTTTCATTTTTCTAGATGCCATCGCAGTCGCTCGGAATTTAGACTCAAGCGATTTCAATGTTTCTCGTTTATCTCCGCAATTTTAAATTTGATTTTTAAAATTGTTACACTCTTATAAACTTCATACTTTGTACAATATTTGGTGCAAGTTTCATTCTAATTCAATAAAGGAAAGTTAGTTAAACGGCCGCTCAAAAACGGTCGGTGCGGCTACACGGAAACTGGAGGGAAACACCTTAAGTTGACGTACACACAGAAGCACCTTACGCAATAATAACGACGTTACGTTACTTGATTAATGAAACGCCGCACACTACTCAGAAATTTTAGAGGTACTTACATTCTAATTTTTCCGTAATTCCACATGAAAGACAAAAAAAGAATATCGATCATTGGAAGAACTATTGCTTTTAGTTTATTTCTTATTTTATTTACCCATCTGAACTTTCCAGCTCCAACAACTATTGCTTGTGCACTAACCGTGATTCAGCTTCTCAGTGACGTTCAACTATTAGAGTGATTCACCCGCGGAAGGCACAAGCCCTAACTGACATAATCTAAAATATATTTCAGGGTTTTGACGTACTCGCTCTGCAATCAATCAATGAAAGGTGTAAATGACGAGTACAAAGCTACAGTGATAACCGAATCATCTTAACCCTCGGACGTACACGCAAACTTCATAGACACTCTTGACATTAAGGGGGATGCCCCCCCCCCCCCCCCCGCGCCCCTTCCCAGTTGTACGTCCGAGGGTTAAATTCTTTGGTTCAAATAAGAGCGTATCATGCATGCACAGTGTGAAAGGACCCTTACCATCTAATTTGTTCCAAGAAATCCACATGAAAAAAGAATAACAAAAGATTGTTTTAATATTTTTATATCATACATTAAATTAAATTATCATTTGGCTGGTGTATGTTGGTAAAAAAAAAAAACATGCTTCGATGTGCTATATAAATTCATGGCAGGATCCTTTCGTATGCCCAACGGCATTACGTATGGCGGATGTTATTGTCCGGGAAATACGTAAGCTAAGAAAAGAGTAACGATTAAATGTAGTTGACTATGTATTTGTATTAACCTCTTTAGGTCCATTGGAATTAATAAAACTGACGTAGGCACATACGGCTACATCTTACTGAAATAAATAAGGAAGTTAAGGATGTAGAAACCTGTCACTCAATGCTAGGTTTTTCCAAATTTAAATCTCCTCTCAGGCAAATTGTTTAATTTTACTATATTTGTTTTGGAAGCGATTTGAATCAGAGCGAAGACGATTGACCTTGCATATTTCAAATATATTATCTTGTCTGCCGCTTTGTAAATACGACGCGCCTATATATTACGTCTCAAGTTGCCATTATTATTAACTATTAACTCTCCTCGGGGGTGGGGGGGGGGGGGAGGGAATCTCGGGTTTCAATTTAACGGCCACGAGAAGAGAGAGTTAATAGTTAATAACAATGGGAGCTCGAGTTAATAATAATGGAAACTTGAGACGTAGTAGGAGCGTCATATTTAAAGCGGCAGACAAGATAATATTTGAAACGTGCAAGGTCAACCGTCTTCGCTCTGATTCAAATCGCTTCCAAAACGACTCAAAAAGACACAGGAAAACAGGTAAATAACAATATTTTCATAAATGATTATGTTATAGCTAATAAAGCGTTTGGGCTCCCTGTGGATGAGGTATAAAAAAATAAAACAGTCCGTGAAAGGACACTTACAGTCTGTTTTATTCCAAGAAATCCACATGAAAAGAAAAAAATAAGACAACAATGAAGTTAATGTTATTATAGTGCTTTTTGCAAATATAAACAGTGAAAACAAACTTTTCAGATTTACAGGGCACCGACTGTTTCATCTTTATAATAAAAACTCATTTCGCATTCATGCCGACATCGGTTGCCATGTTTCTCTCTTCAGTCACCACGAGAACACCCAGACCTGGTACGTTCTAAAAATTACATTTTCATCTGAATACGGTATGTAAAATATGGAAAATATACTCTCTCACTGCACGATTTCTTGCTTGTTAGATAATTTGCGCATTTTTCATGTTTTTGGTTCTTGCCCTTTTGGTATTTTTGGTGTAATTTCGCATGTTTTTTTTTTTTTTTTTGCTTCAACTTTGACGTCCTTATAAATCTTAATTTCATTAGCGTTGTTCAGTATTTACATTTTGTGAGTTTTCAAGCATAACTTATCTGGTCTTTATAACCGTTTTACACGGTAATATTGGCTGAGAGCCTTTACGGTAGTTCTTCAATATATTTTTATAAAATACTTTATTGTGAGCTTTGGGAAATTGCTCAACAATGAAATAAAGAAAAATAAATGAAAACCTTCGCCGGGAACCTGATACCGACGCGTATGAGATGAGGAAGTAATACAAGTCAGTGAGCCAAGTAACTGTGCGCACGAAAGCCTGAAAAATCTTGAATATACTTTTGAGAATCTGAAGATAAATATACTGTCTCCAATCGGCGAAGTGGTTCCCGTAAAATAGAATATGGTGTAATACTCTCTAAATAGTTTGCTTTCTTTGGTCTGTGTTGGTGTAATGTAGGCAATGATAATCACACTTTGCTTCACTAGTTAAGTAAAATCATTCTTTATATGAGTTTGTTTGAAGTTAATTATTTGGCAACCTCCTTTCCAAAGCCAGATGGGAGGTTACATAGGCATCTTATGACAAGATGACAAGACGACAAGCAATCCAGGTCTGATTGTTGACAAAGGAATGAACAGGCAGGAGATAAATTACCAAAATCCGCGCCCTATTTCGCGCCACTTAATTCCAATTCAAGGAATAGCCGGTTTGTGATGTTGCGGGCTCGACAGCGACAATAGGGAGCTTACGCAACCACGACGGCGACGTTTCCCTTGGCGTTGCCGTCGCCGTTGCGTAAGCTCCCTAATAATAAGAAGAACACGGTGGATTATGGAGGAAAGAAAAAAATGCCTAACGGTGAAAAAGACTGTTGAAAAAGCTAATACATGTTCAAAATGTTTACCGTGCAACTTTTACGTAACAAGCAAACAATGACATACAGCAGGAGAAAAAGGACAAAGGACAATAGCAGAAGAGAAAGAACATCGAAGATTCGAAGAAATAACAACCGAAGATTCCATCATGATCAAACCCAAATGAATGAGTCTTCGATCGAACAATTCCACGACTAACATGTTTTTATATTGTTTTCACAGCGCTTTTTTGCGAAATAAAATCGGAGCGAATTGTGAAAACCTCAGTCATGATTAGAAGATGTGCTTGAACTAACTAGTAAGAAAATTTGCATAGCTTCATAAAAACAACAGTTGTCTCTTTTTAAACTGGGATCAATAGACCACTATCCGTGAAAAATACAGAATTGCAATAAAACAACAAACACTGGAACCGACATAAGCTTCCGCAAAAAATAGCTCATCAAAAACAATCTAATAGAAAAAAAAGGCGAAAAGCCGAAATGAAATGACTTGAGATGGAAACCTGTTTGAAGCAGGCGATCACAAGGCTGTGTCGAAAATGCGGGGTACGGGATGAACAAAAATCAAATGAAATCAGTAAGAGAGTAAATATAAATATAAATGAATAAAATACCTAAACAAGAGCTAATTTTAAAGATAGGGAAAAGCCTCGTTTCCATACTATCGGGACGAAATGTAAGGAGCGCGTAGGGAGGTGTTGCTTAAAGGAGGGGAGAGACTTATCTTCATACCATGGGGACCAAACGTAAAATAACGTGTAGAAAGGTGGGGCGGCACGGTGGTGTAGTGGTTAGCGCGTCGGACTTTCAACCTGAAGGTCGGTGGTTCGAAGCCTGGTCTCTGCCGTCGTGTTGTTTCCTTAGACAAGAACTTTACTCCACACTGTCTCTCTCCACCCAGGTGTATAAATGGGTACCGGCGACAAAATGCTGGCGGTAACCCTGTGATGGACTAGCATCCCATCCAGGGGGGAGTAGCAATATTTCTAGTTGCTTCATGCTACGGAAACCGGGTTAAGCTCCGGCCGTGTGGGCCATCGTGGCCCGAGTGCGACTTTACCTTTACCAGAAAGGTGGGGCTAAACGCGCGCACTCAAATCCCTTCCCTGTATCCTTGCGCTTAGCTCTAGTGTCTGCCATGCAGGGTACTTCACAACTGACAAAACAACACTTTTGTGTCTTCAGTCGAAAATCAAACATTTTTTGGCAGCAAGCGCCATTTTCGTTTATTTTAAGTAAAGCACTTCTCCTTAGACCAGACGCGATAAATGAAATTTTACATAATCGGAACAGTGCCAGCCTTGAGTGAATGTTTTCGCTTTGTATTTATCGAAGGAGGATGCAATTGATTAATTTTATTTTTTATAATTTACTGTAATTAATCGCTGCACACTGCCACTCGACACAGATTTTCCTTAAGAATTTTTTTTTTTTTGCTACTTTCTGCGATATGGCGATGTTTTAAAAATGCCTTCGGTTTACAGATTTTTTTGTTACGGTTCTGAGTCAGGAGCTTAAATAAGCTCCTATCTGAGTATGTTTCGATGGCTTCCTTTTAAGCTGAAGGTGGAGTTGTCAATTAGAATGAATAAAATCTTTGGTAAGCAAGCCCGTAGACTCACAGTGGAAATTTGTTTTACTAATTTAAAGATTCTGTTTTTTTTATCTTGCACTCCATACATTCCACCCCGTACCCCGAATTTTCTGTTAAAATGTTTTACTCGTGTGGCATCTGAGTAAAAACAAATAAACGCGTGGCATTTATTTAATTAATCATTAACTAAACCTGTTTTCCATAAATGCTGTGTCTCTAATTTATAAAATTAAGATTCACTATTCTCTTAAATTGATTGTCAATGAGTGATTTTGTCTCCCTAAGATTACAGGGTGGGCTGTTCCAGAGAGCTGCACCGCTATAGCTAAATCTATTTTTAGCATCGATGAAAAATCCACAAAAACTGATATCGCTAAAACTGGAGGACATTAAAAGAGGTCCAAATAAACAAAGTTCAGAAAACACTCATATGATCTTAAGACCAAAGTCCGTTGCGTCCGTCAAAAGAGAAACGACGAGAGGTATCGATGTCACTTAGTGATTAGTCTATCATCTGCACAGAGAACATGTTAGTCGGTAATTTACTACAAAAACGAGAGTTAGCCAATTTCACTTTCGTTGCGAATAACATTGTCACAATGGGTAGCAGTTGTAGAACTGTGGAAGAAAACGCGAATTCAGGTAACCATGTATCGTGAGAAGACTAAGTAGTTTTAGAAACTCGGGATGCGATGGTTCTACGACGCGGCCGTGGTTGTTGAAAGACCGTGACTACAATGCTGTTCCGCTCACGCGAAAGCAACACTTGTAAACTGATTAAATTATAAGAATATTTTAGCAGAACAACATTTGTGTAAAAAAGAATATTTGAGTACACCAACTGAACAAAAAAAAAAACAGCGAATACAAGTGTGCATATCGATCAGACAGAAGTTTCATTAAAAAGACAGGACTCATTTATGTTGACAAAACAACGCAAAATCGACTTTTTACCCTTAAAATTTTAGAGATAAATATTAATAGCCCTTCAGATTCATCGCACTCTAGATTCATCGCACTCCAGATTCATCGCACTCCAAATAAAGCCAAGTACTCGCTTGTTCGCGTCAACTTTTTTGCCATCGAGTGCGAAGAATGAAATAAGCTTCACGTATAAGAACGCGATCGATTTGTTCAGTTCCGGCGAATTGCTTTCAAACAAGTGTAGCCATTGTTTCTGAGGTTGAAAAAGTTTTATTGAATTGACTCTAGATTTTAAACTAAATGCCTTAGTTTTCAAATGAAAAACACTAAATTGTTAATTCGCAATTGTTTGGATCATTTGATCCTTCTTCCTTGAATAATTAAAGGCTTAGTACCCACGTTTTATGCAGAACATCAAAACCTCAAAACCGTCACGTTCTCTGCTTTGCACATTACACGTTGCATGTTGCACATGCGAGGCATGTACAACAAGCCTTTTCTGCTACAAATTACTTCCTGCCGCGTCGTAAACATAGAGCCGCCGCGTCTGTATCTTTAACTCTCAATTCTGACGAAGCCTTCCAGAATTTCTAGAGATGGTTAATGGAGTTGAGTTTCTCTTGACGCGGGAAAAAGTGTGGCCTCAGGACCACGTGTCACTGGGCAATATTCCAGTCGGTGACCCAGAAGAAAAAGCAGACGCGAAATGTTTGCATGACGTCAGCGTCTGAACCTATCCGCCGAGGAAGTCAGTTGCTCGATTCTTGGGATATCGTGACAGCTTGCGAGTGGCCAAGGGGCGTCGAAAACTGTGAGTCAATTAATTACATACCTGTCAGATCTTTGCAATAGGAAATTACCAACGATCAAATTAAGACCGCTGTATGTAAGAGTCCTTTCAAAGCGTGTTAGCTGCCTTTGACTGCTAGATACGCTTGGTTTCCGGACAGACGTCGATATCTGACCTTACAGTTGATCGCTTTACCCTTTATCAGCCACTTTTCAAATCAGTCGGTACTGATTTTCATTTTTCATTTCAAAGTAAGTGGTCGAAATCTCGTAAAAAGTAAAAGGGCCTGGTTGCTGTCATGTGTAAAGTGGAAAGTATCCTGAGTGATATTTTAAGATGCCCCGCCCATTTATTTGCCTTTGCTAGGATCGGAATCTCAGATGCCTCGTGGACTGTTTCGAAAGGATGATTTGCTGACATGGAGTAGATGGAAAATGTTTTTTCTTTTTTACAGACTTTTGCCAGTCACACAAAGTGTACAGCTGCAGTTCTAGGTTTTGTTCCATTCCAAAATATTGATCCCTCAGACGTGACATTTGCTCCGGGCGTGCGCGTTACCAAAATGAACTATTGCTCAAAATTATGTATGTATGCGCTATTGTTTTGCTTTTGGATTTCTATTGTTTTGCGCGCTTTTGTTTTAGTTTTAAGAACGGTATGCATAACTAATGTCTGGGGTTAAACGGAAATCTTTCCGGCTGAAAAGCGCAAAATGACGGAGGTTTTTTCGCTCGAACCAAAGCAAATTTCCCACCGAAATGTTTACTAGATTCCAATCTTATTTCCAAAACCGAGTGTGGATGTTGACATTGCGCCTGTTAGAATGAGTTAGAACGCTTAAAGCGATGACCGCGCGGTCGAACTCCATATTTATATAATCCTTTATACGAAATTACTCACCTCAAAGTAAAAATGACGGTACTTTTTTTAAAAGTTTTTAAAATATTCTAACGTTTCTAGATAGAATAATAACTATATTACTGGAATCCGAGTGTGGATTTCCGAAAAGTAATTCATAAATTGCCAGGCCATGCATTGACAGAAGAGCATGCGAATAGATACAGACTAATAGAAGCCAAAATTGGCTCAGTCGAAGCATAGTGCACTGAAAAAATGGCAAAATGACGGTTCTTTTCTCTCCAACTAAATCATATTTCCCACCAAATGTTCACAAGATCCCAGTCTCTTCAAAACCGAGTGTGGATGTTGACATTATGCCTATTAAAATGAGTTATACCGCTAAAAGCGATGACCGCGCGGTTGAACTTCATATAAGCCTTAACTTGACATGGGTCACTTCAAGGTCAAAATGACGGGACTTATTTTTTAAGTTATTAAAATATTTTAACGTTTCCAGATAGAATAATAACCAAATTACTGGAATCTGAGTGTGGATTTCCGAAAAGTAATTCATAAATGGGCGAAATTTTGATTTTCCCTTAAAAAATGGCGTTTTCACAGTGATTTTAAGGGTCAAATTTGGGGTCTGGGGACGAGTTAAAAAAGACAAAGGCAAATTTTTTTTGCCATGTTTCCTTTTCGCTGTCCCACTACGCAAAGCACAGTCGTCTTTTTGGTCAGTTAATTGGTCAGTTATCGTTGTCGTAAGTGATCAACTATTGTCTTCGTTTTATCGTTTTTTGTGTTTTACTTATTGTGCTCTTATTACGGTACTTTCATTTTTGTTTTTCATTCCAGCTGAAAAATTGGTAGAATTTCGGTTTTCTATAAGCATAAGCTACTTCTTTGATCGACCGATTTGTCAGCTACACTATATAAACAAATCTCAGCTTCACTAGACATTACGGATAATTATTGACCTTCGTTCGTTTGATGTGGCCCTTGCTTCTCTCGGTCAGGTCGGCCACGACAGCTGGCTAATGTTCATCAATAAGGTTAGGCCCTCGCGTTCAGTTAATAAGAAGTTCATGGGGTTTCTTATAGATCATGTAATTAAAGTACTCTAACTAAGTTTTGTTTAAGTTAAATAAAACAATGCATATATTGAATGAAAAAGAAACAAAACTTACAAAAGGAATAGTCTGTTTAAAAGAGAAAAAACCTTACAAACTGAATTGTTCGAGTGTATAAATTCCACGTTTTATTTTTACTTGGTTTTGGTAACTGCTTAGTTAATTATTTCTCGGAAATTCAGAGATTACGATGTAATTCGTATGGTGTGAAAAGGGTTCTTTTAAATTGTCTATTAGTTGTTAATTGTTATACAGTTTTGAGGAGGGGCAAAACGTAATGATTAATTAACAAGCAGACTTGGGGCTAAGTGCGTTTGAAGTGTACTTTGTCGGAAACAAAGGTGTTCATACTAACATATAGCACCACTGGTACTGTTCAAAATTCACTCGCGCTCTTATTTTACACTCTTCAGTTTCCAATTTCTCCAATCTGCACTTTATTGGCAATTCATCTTCCTTTGACAAACGGTCGTGATTTTTTGTGAACTTGAAAAGCTGGTTCCCATCGTCAGTTTTCGTGTGGGTTGTTGGCAGGAGCCGGAAAAACACATTGTCGACATAAAATTTCAAAGAATGACACGGCATCGGCCGAAAGGTTCGTCGGGAGTCCAGAATGTTGTATAGCAGATGGTTTTTCGGCAGGTTGTTGTCAAACAAGAAGCAAAATGCTAATATCACCGGTTAATTAAAAAGGACGAAAAGGGCATTTTTCGGAACACGGAATCCAAGTGTCAAGTGTGTTCACTTATCTTCGAATATAATTGAGATAATCTCATCTGATGGTAAGTTCGGAGTCCTCTAAAACGCCACATGAAAGTTGAAACGCAATCAAGCTAAAATTAAGAATTAAATGCGAAGCAACATATGTTTACCGCGGCGATTTCGATAGTCACGAAGCGCTTTTCCCATTTCTATAATAACACGTATAATCGATTGCCGAATTTGAAGGAGTTACCCACTGAATGAATTGATTATAAAATATTGATGAACTCCGAAGATTATTTTATTAACACGAAGTTGTTAAAGTTTATTTCTTCCTGTTTTGATCAGCGAAGCAAAAGTGTTATCAGTTCAGTCTAGTATGATTTAATTCATTGCAATCTGTTTATTACGATTATTTTTGTTTGTTTGTTTGTTAACTTTCTATATAATCTTACGCTTTTGCAATAATGTTACCAACGATTTATAGTCATGTAAATAAAGCTTGTTGTTGTTGTTGTATTTGGTCGATTAACACTAATAAAAGTAAATAGATTAGTATACGTTGATTTTAGATTGAATAATTAAGATTTTAACCCTAGACTACGAGCAGTCTCTCTTTCCGGAAGCAGTCTCTCTTTTCGGGTATATTCATCTTGGTATTCTACTATCCCCCCCCTCCCCCACCCCCCAATCCGGTGAACCTTTAAGTAATGCTCCACATAAGAACTACGGTAAACTTCATTGTTCTGCGGCATTGGCTCTTTCTCACATAGAATATCTTTGGTTTCAAGAATAGAGGAGGGACTGATGGTTCATAATTATATTTCAGTATAAAAGTAAAGAAAATCAGTTTGCGTCAAATAAATTTTAGAAAATTGTTCGTGCTTAACTAATCAGAATAGAAGAAGACAATAGATAATAATTTTGCTTTTTTGATAAAGTGCCCCAAATACAATATTTTTTAAAAATTGCATGTTGAGCGATTGGGTCTCAAATTACTTGAAACCTTAAAAAGAATAGACAAAATGCACCTTGAACCTTAACTTTTTAGCGGTTTTAATTATGAGTCTAGGCCAATAAGATCACTAGTTGTAACAATGAAAAAAGTTGGCATTCCATCGTGCATTGCCGTTCAGCACCTTCCTTCTTTTTTTATATGCGGATCATTACTTAAACGTTAAAAGCAGTATTTACAGCCAAACATAATTATCATGTGATAATCTGTATAGTCGTTGGAGTTGTACCGGGTACAAAGACTATCCGAAAGCTGGCTATGGCGTCAGAAGGCGGTTTTGATTCAATTCACTGACATTAACCATGTCAACCCATATGGACAGATTTATTTAACAAAGTTACGTACTTTTATTTGCTACACACAGCAAAAATTGCCGCTTCAAGCAGACTGTAAGCAACTGGGGGCGTGGCAGGCGCCTGCCTCGCCCCCACTTTCGCGTGGCCATTATCCGCTCGCAAATGTTTTTTTCGTTTCTCACTCGACGGACTAAGCTGAGAAAGAGAGGCTGCTCGTAGTCTATTTTAACCCTACTCGAGGACGCACTTCGGCACGTTAATTTTTTTTGCGTAACTACGTATCGGCCACTCAAATGTGGAAGGGCACACGTTCACCATATGTACTTATTTAGAGCACTTCAAGTGCACTTCATGATCAAGTGCCCAATGGAAAACCAGAAAGGGGGTTGTAATTCAATGAACAAAAATCTGACAAGCAACAATAACAGAGGTGCTATTGAAAGTGTATTAAATGAAAGTGAAGAGACACTTACACGCTGTTATATCCACATGGAAAAGAGAAAGAGAAAATAAATTAGTAAGAATAATATGTCCAATAACCACTTTGATTATAAAAGTGATATTTTTTGCTAAAAAAACAAGCAAAATACCATACTGAAAACTCTACTTTTGCTGACCTTTTTCCTTTTACTTAGGCTTAACTTTAATTTAGTTTTTGCATTGCCTTTGGGAGGAGTTAGAAAATTACACGGCATGTTACATCATTTCATGAACAATTTATTTTGTGTCTTCATAATCTTGTCATTTAATGTTCCCATTATGCAACTGCGACAGTTATGAACGAAATAAATTAAATCCAACGTGTGAGATAAATGAAAGTGAAGACACTTACCATCTGAATGGTTCGTAAAGTCCATACGGAAAAGAAAAAAGAGAAAATGACTTAGCATTGAAATGTTTATAATTTGACTAGAAAGGTCGGCGATTCATGCTTAAAAAGAACCTCCACTATTATAACTGTTTTCGCTTTTAAATTTCCCGCGCGCTGCCATTTTACGTCATACGGTTGCCCAATTGTTCCAAACAATTCAAAGGGGACAGACCTCAAATAAATGTGGCTACTAAATATATCTGAATTTCGTAACTGTTCATCAGTAGGATGCCCAAAATGCGTGCAATTCCACAATTGGTTTCGGCTCCATTAAATCCTATACCAATTGCAGAACATTTTAGGAGGAGCCACCCACAGTGTGAGCACAGTTACTGACAAGACATATTAGTTAGGAAAACAACGCAAAATAAATGTAGTACGTTAAAATAACGAACTAAGCACAAACGTCAACTAAATAAGCTAAGCACGCGCACAACTTAAGGAAAATTGCGCGCGCACGCACCTGCATTAACCTGAATAGAAGCAATATAGAAATTAAATAGGGGCGCTAGGATGATATAAAGGATCTAAAATAACAAAGGATACGGCGGTGTTTCTCAATTCTGGATTGCTTGTCTAATTTCCCGTAGTGTAGTGCCATACTTCTCAATGATAGCACCGTGGCGTTTGAAGAATTTAGTAAATGATTTACGAAGGAGCGTAGATTTGAACCCTTGGTGAAGGAGACGTGATGAAAGTCGGCGAAGTCTATCCATAAAATCCATCTTAATCTTCGATGTGCAAATTCTATCATATCTTACCAATTGAGATATATAAACACCATAGGCCGGATTGGCGGGAATGTTGCTGTCCATATGAGGGAAATTGACAATCCGAAATGAGAAGTCATCCCTCTTGTCGTAGAGGCTGAGATGGAAAGGTGTGTTGCTGTCACCATTCTTGATTCTCGTGTCCAGATAACACACCTCATTTGATGTTAAGGTAGTGTCCTTTAGTTCCAGGTCCGACGGGTAAATGTCGCTGATGTAATTTCCAAAATTTTCATTGTTAACGCTCAATAAATCGTCGATATAACGAAAGGTGTTGCTAAATTGGACGGCTTTGGTCATATCTTGCTTCATTGTTCTGAGCATGAAGTCATACTCGAAGGTGTGGAGGAACAGATCAGCCAACAAAGGTGCGCTGTTAGTGCCCATTGGTATGCCAATAATTTGCCGAAAAACTGAGTTTCCGAAGCGGACGTAGATATGGTCGATAAGAAAGTCAATAGCGAGGCACAGTTCCCTACAGGAGAAGTAAGTGTACTTCGTAGACTTCCTATCATTAGCCCAGAATGTGTGGAAACAACGTCGATTCTTTAACAAAAGAAGCAACCATATGACGTCATAAAAATTCAATGGCGGCGCGCGTGAAGTTTAAAGCAAAAAAAAGCGATATTCATAACCATTTTTTTTTGTACACTGAAATTTCCTTCCTATTTGTTATCAAAAAAATCGAAATTTGGACTTTATTTCTAACAATTTAACGTCAACTTGTTATCACAATGGAGGTTGCCTTTAAAAAGCCCACTCGTCATAAGTATTATTTCCACTGACATTTAAGGTTTTGTATGCTACACACAAAATTAGAGTAGGTTAAATACACAGATCAGGTCAGCCAAGAACGTACACAGTTGAAATCGGATAAATAAATTTTGCGTTGTGTAAAAAGAGAAAGACACTTACCCGCTGGTTTGTCGATAAGTAGCCCGTATCCGAAAGAAAAAAAAATGCTATATTAATTAATAGACCTTTTTACCGATAGGGCAGCCATATTAATTTTGTCCTCTGTGCATCCCATAATGACCAATGAAATTAATGCTTCCTTTCACTCAGTTAGCAGTTAGATTCAATTATCATGATGGGAAGCCCAGGGGGCAAAATCAATGTAGCTGTCGTATCGGCTAAAAAGATTATCAAACTGTAATAATTTGTTTACAGGACAAAATCAGATGCAAAAGTAACTAGTTCTACTGATCTTTCACTTTCTTGTGCTAAACACTGCCTCGCAAAGAGCAGGAAATCAGGATCGTGGGGAAGTCGTGAAAAGGATGCAAATTACGCTCACCTTCTTCAGTGCATTCCGTCCCATAACTCTATGCTCACCGCTCTATGCTCACAAAGAGTGACACGTTGGAACCAGACAGTGCCAAACAGTAATTTAATTTAAGCACTGCGAAATTAGACTAACAGTCGTCGTTTTTATCATTATAACGTCGTACTATCCAAGTTAATTATTTTATAAGATAAGTGATGTGTGCGTTGGATAACACTTACAGCCTTGTTTATTCCAATGACACAAGCAAAAAGCAAAAATGAAGAGAAAACCAATTATGAGAAGTAGTGCATTTTTCTAAATGATCTATTATGTGGGTCAATAGGGGCGGATTTAAAGGAGGGGCCGAGGGGGCCGCCGCCCTCCCTTTTGTCGGGGATTATTTTTTAAACTTCTATCGGATGGTATTTTGAGATGGATGACTCCAGGTTATTTAGCTCCCATACCTCTCCGGTTACTTGAATTTCGTTGTCAAAAAAGTAAAAACAGTTCGAGTTGAGTCAAGTCATGTTTGACCACAAATACATTTTATTAAATATTTCAACATTTCTTGTTCAATATGGGATCCTGGCATTTGCCAAATTTGAGCGCCCAGAATGCACCAGATTGCATCTCAGAGCACATAAATTATCAAAATTTCCGTAAATTTCCATAAATTATCAAAATTTACCTCAGACCGCTCTAGAAGGGCGCGCCCAAGCAGGCCAAATGGGCGCTAACGTACCCATGATTTTTACGGCCCCCGCTTTCTAAAATTCTTGGATCCGTCCCTGGTCATAGGACCGCTTGCCGCAAACATTAATTTCACTAAACATTTTAGTTTATAATTCTTACGTAGCTTTTGCAAGGTACGTGAAAGAAATTCGAATCGAGGAAATTATATTGGGGCCAGCAATTGTACATTTGTTGTGAAACAAGGTGCATTCTTTTAAAGGGCAAACAGTTTGCTTAAAGCGGCAATTTTTGCTGTGTGTAGCAGATAAAAGTACGTAACTATGTTAAATAAATAATGAAGTGACGTCATAGCCAGCTTTCAGATATTCCTTGTACCCGGTACAACTCCAACGACTACACAGATTATCACATGATAATTATGTTTGGCTGTAAATACTGTGATCCTTCTAAGAAGGAAAGTGCTGAACGGCAATGCACGATGGAATGTCAACTTTTTTCATTGTTACAACTAGTGATCTCATTGGTCTAGATTCAAAAACCGCTAAAAAGTTAAGGCTCAAGGTGCTTTTTGTCTATTTCTTTTTTAAGGTTTCATGTAATTTGAGACCCAATCGCTCAACATGCAACTTTTAAAAGATATTGTATTTGGGTAAATTCATCAAAAAACAAAATTATCTTAGTTAGCTATTGTCTTCTGCTATTCTGATTAGTTAAGCACGAATATTTCTTAATATTTATTTGACGCAAATGGATTTTCTTTATTTTTATACTGAAATATAATTATGAACCATCAGATCCTCCTCTATTCTTGAAACCAAAGATATTCTATGTGAGATTATCACAAATACCCAGCAATATGTCCCCCAATATACCGAGAAGTGAAATAAGCACAGTAGTATATAGCCTGCTCCAGGTGTTCAGATAGTGGGGAGAGACGCCAAGGGAAAAAATGCGAATGGCGAAAAAAAAAAAAACACCTATCATCCTCCTCCGTGAGTACTCGCCTATCCTGTGTTCCCCTCTATCTGAACGTATGGAACAAGCTACATATTATACTGTATACTCAAAATTAGTAGTACCCTCATATACCCTACTATTTCATTTGAAAAACCTCTGTATACCGCGTATACCCCAAAACTCTGACCGTAAATTCTGAATGATAACAATGTGCTTGTTTCGAATAAAGGAGTTAAGGTGTTGAATTAAAGCGAAATGCACTTACATTCTGATTTATCCGCAAAAGTTCACACGGAAAGGCAAATGGTAAAATACAGTATAATGATTAGTATATTTTATAAATTTAATAATTATTTTTAATTTACCAGGGGCCGTATTCATTAAAGCAAACTAAGTCATAAGAGCATACACATCTCATGTTGGATATCAGTGTAAATTTTTCTCAGGTACATTTAGCGGTATTGATTCTAATACATCGTTTTCACAATTGCAAACATATTTATTTTCTTCTTTATACATTTATTTCGCAACAACACTGTGTATTCAATTGTGATCAAAACTGGAATCTCCTTTTGTATAAAGAAGCAGCCATATTATATCATGAAACGCCACCAGTAGCTACCAGCGCTCAACAATGGACTGAGATGGGGACTCCCAGATAAAAGTCACGGGGGGTGATCGTCGTATCGGAGTTAAAATTTGTGTTTTGGTACCAATAAGGGCGCTGGCAGGTACTTTTCAAAAAAAAATTGGTACCTCCTAGGGTTAAAAATCAGTGAGAGCCACACCCACAAAGCGGGTTTCTGGTACCTCCTAGGGGTAAAAATCAATGAGAGCTACACCCACAAAGCGGGTTTCTGGTACCTCCTAGGGGTAAAAATCAATGAGAGCCACACCTACAAAGCGGGTTTCTGGTACCTCCTAGGGGTAAAAATCAATGAGAGCTACACCCACAAAGCGGGTTTCTGGTACCTCCTAGGGGTAAAAATCAATGAGAGCCACACCTACAAAGCGGGTTTCTGGTACCTCCTAGGGGTAAAAATCAATGAGAGCTACACCCACAAAGCGGGTTTCTGGTACCTCCTAGGGGTAAAAATCAATGAGAGCCACACCTACAAAGCGGGTTTCTGGTACCTCCTAGGGGTAAAAATCAATGAGAGCTACACCCACAAAGCGGGTTTCTGGTACCTCCTAGGGGTAAAAATCAATGAGAGCCACACCCACAAAGCGGGTTTCTGGTACCTCCTAGGGGTAAAAATCAATGAGAGTCACACCTACAAAGCGGGTTTCCGGTACCTCCTAGGGGTAAAAATCAATAAGAGCCACACCCACAAAGCGGGTTTCTGGTACCTCCTAGGAGTAAAAATCAATAAGAGCCACACCCACAAAGCGGGTTTCTGGTACCTCCTAGGGGTAAAAATCAATAAGAGCCACACCCACAAAGCGGGTTTCTGGTACCTCCTAGGGGTAAAAATCAATAAGAGCCACACCCACAAAGCGGGATTCTGGTACCTCCTAGGGGTAAAAATCAATAAGAGCCACACCCACAAAGCGGGTTTCTGGTACCTCCTAGGGGTAAAAATCAATGAGAGCCATACCCACAAAGCGGGTTTCTGGTACCTCCTAGGGGTAAAAATCAATAAGAGCCACACCCACAAAGCGGGTTTCTGGTACCTCCTAGGGGTAAAAATCAATGAGGGCCACACCTACAAAGCGGGTTTCTGGTACCTCCTAGGGGTAAAAATCAATGGGAGCTACACCCACAAAGCGGGTTTCTGGTACCTCCTAGGGGTAAAAATCAATGAGAGCCACACCTACAAAGCGGGTTTCTGGTACCTCCTAGGGGTAAAAATCAATGAGAGCCACACCCACAAAGCGGGTTTCTGGTACCTTTTAAGGGTTCCTCTTAAAATTTCCGACGATCACACCCGTCAATGTTACATAGGAATCACCCGCTGGGATGTAGTGCAGAGTCAAATGGGAAAAAAAAAAGAATAATCATGCATTTGTTCCCGGAGACAAACGTGGACCAATATGATACTAGCAGTAATCACAGATTATGGAGATGCATTCGAAGGAATTTCCGGCGGAAATGAGCCCCTGAAAAAAAACAATAGGGGCAGCCATTTGGAAGACCGGCCGCCAAAAAATCTCAAATTTTACTGCACATAAACCACAGGGAAACCAACACGAAATTAGGATTGCGTTCTTCGAACGCGATAAATGCGAGACAAATGTGATATTTGTCCAGTTGAAACGCAGATAAACAAGTTCAAATACAGACAAATATGTTCAAGTACAGACAAATATATTCAAATTAGAGTGATTTTACTTCATCTGTGAAACACTATCTAACAATTAGTGTGTGATAGTCCAAATTAAACAAAGGGAAACAATGGAATTATAGTCTAATAGTGCGTACTATTCTACTAACTATTTCACAGATGAAGTAAAATCACTCTATAGATGAACACGTTCAAAGGAAACATTTGAGAGGACAAAGTGGAGCAAATTTTATCTTTGTCAGGGATATCCAATATCCACTACCCTTTTAATCCCAGGTATAAAATTGTGCGTAGCATTCGTTTTCACAAAGGGCTGTTTCTGCCATATTGAAAAAAAAAACACTAGTTTACACCATATCTTGAGATGTCCCAGGAATTTTATTATTATTTTATATAATAAATAGTGTCAATAACTGGCTAGGTAGCTGTAGTATTATCGTGTTCATTCTTACAATTACCAGTACATGTAAGTTAAACACACATGAAAATTCACTTTGGTAACTATTTTTGCTTTATTTTTTATTTAATTTTAAGATAATAATATTCTCCTAGCATTAAAAGTTCACTAAGAAGAAAATTACAGCTTTAAAAGTCCTAGCTGTTTCATTGTAATTGCAGTTCACCAAACTTACACAAGTCAAAATTAAGTGACAGTATGGAAACTATTACAAAGTAATCTGCATATTAGCCTTCCTTTTTTAAAACTACTTTTTCCTTGAATATTAAAGTGTCCCTATTCAACCTGAATTTGACTGCAACAGTCAGTTATTCCTCTGCTCAAGGGAAGCTTGAAATGCTGACACACACATGGAGTGGTGCAAAACACCTATACTCACGTGCAAGCTATCCTAGCACGAGGTGTGGGAAAAAACAGTCTTGCTTTCTGTATTCAGACTCCCCCTCCAGACCCTTTTGGCTTAATTCTAAGCTTTCGTCTATTTTTTTTTTTTGGTGGACTCAAACAAAAATACAGGCTGTTGTGCAGTCTAAACGTGAATAAAACAGCTTGAATTCTACATTTACATGTATACAATATATACATTACTTGGTGGTCAAATTAAGAACTGGCCTGACTGCTTTTTAGGGGAGGGGTGGTGGTCTTTATGGTAGATTTTGTGACACTAAGGGGGTGCACATGCCACATGTAAGTCGAGGTGGGCCTAAAACATTCACAGGCAGGGACAGTTATTTAAAAAAAAACTTACTTACATGTACACCGCGGATTAAAACAATAATAATGGAATGCATCTGTTATAAGGTTGTCTTTTTAAGTATCAAATGTCTTTCTAGACTCTGCGTTAAGCTTTAATTTCTTCATGCTGTTTACAGTAAACATTGGGGTTGTCAATATTGACCCTTTTATAGACCGCGGTTTTCGAGCGCGGTTTTGTTAAACCATCTTAACTTTGTTTAAATAACCGGCCCTCAGGGCTCTCTATATTACTCAGTGCAGCAAGTAAAAATGACTTCTGAAGAGGTACATGTAATACCAGAAACCCATAAATTTTTTGTTTAGTACCATATTTGGAAACCCAGGGAGATTGGAAGCAAGTTGTTCTAGCAAATTGATTGGTTAATATTTTAATCTTGATTTTCCAAATATGGCTGTGACAACTTCTTACTAGCAAGTTGAATAATCGGAAGATTGTTTTGAAGTGTACAAGAGACAGTTGCATGTTTCAACCCACTAATGGGTTTCTGGTAATACTACATATAAAGACATGAACATGTAGCAACTATTCTTGGTTTTCACTTAAGTCATATCAAAATTCAGAAGCATTAAACAATAGATTTCGAGTCCAAAATGTTTATGGAATTGTCGAGGGTTTAAAACTACACATTTTTGGCCAAATTTTGAAGCACCAAAGCATTTCATTCAAGAGTTATAGGCGAATGAGTATTAGATATTTTTAGTAAGAAATGTACAGCTGTATGGAGCGGCCATCTTTGTGCCCCACTCAGGGGCACAAAGATTTTGTATTTGCTATAAGCTCCATTAACTCGGCTTATAAGCACTTACAATGCAAATAATAACTTTCAGCTGATTCAATTTTGTTTATTTTCACGGCTTATCTGAAATAGTGTGACGAATTGCGTGACACATTTAAAACCTTTGTAAATCGGAAGCAAAACATCGTTAAAAACCTGAACTTTTTGTAAAAAATTAATTATACTTGTATCCACATACCATGTTAGAAACAGCTTTGTAGGATGTATACTTTTACATATACCATATTTTAAGATGCCTATATATGTGGGATTTTCAATGTGAAATCTTAAACGCGCTAAATTTCACTTTTACTGATTTCTAAGTTTCTTGTTTATCGTCGTCATGGTAATATCGATTTTACCAGAAAATATATCTTGCCAAACTTCACTTCAAAACCAGTTAGTGGTGAAAATTAATTCTTATGACATCATGTGAAAACCAAGAATAGTGAAAAATTCAGTATCAACTGAGTTGATAAGGTATCTTGGCCACCATAAAGAGATTTAAAATCTGATGTCTCAAGTGCGTGGTGCTCAGTGTGATTCACTCTCATGGTTGGTTATCACCAACCTTGTCCCCAGGGTATCTTTTCTTCCCGTCCCCTGTAGGGAAGAGGAGGACCCTGGGAACGAGGTTGGTCAAAACGCCAGCTTTTGAATTCCTTATCAATTCAGTTGACATGAAATTTGGCCTTTCACTTTCCAAACAATGCAGCATCATGCACCAGCATAATGGTGTCTAAAGTCAAGGTAAAGCCTGGTTCACACATACGACATAAGCATAAGGTTGCTCACACTTGTGATGTAAACACAAGAAAAGTGACATACACAAGCACATTGGGCTTCGGACTTACATGTATGATCTAGGGAGGAATGCTTATGTTGTCCGGTTCACATTTATGATAACGTGACATAAGCATAAGCATAATAAAATGGAAATGTCTCCATTTTCTTGTGCTTATGCTTATGCTTGCATGTATGTTACTCCAGTTCACACTATGCTTGCTTATGCTTATGTTTGTGCTTATGTCGTATGTGTGAACCAGGCTTAAGTGATATCACTGATGTTCCAAACAGCAACAAATACATAAACAGTGAAAAACCTGTATTAAGCAGTTACCCTTGGAGACAGGTAATTGACAAGCCTACTCTGAGGGAATTCAAGAAAAGAAGATTTTGACGGGGTTGGTACAAAATGTGGACCACCCTTTCTGGACCCCTCTTTGTGACTCCCATCTGTACCCCTGCTCTTTTTCCTGTAAATGCACAGATCACTGTTTATTCCACTGACTCTTGAGAATTTTTACGTTTTAGAGTGATTTTCTGCATATAAACGAGCCATAGGATTCCGTGACTCCATATTTGGGATTACCATCGAAAGTGCTGCTGTTCTAAAACACTGAAGAATCACGTTTACTGGAAAGGTCATTCTGACATTGTCATTTTGCTTCGTTAAATTGCAATAAAGGCTCAAATATGGTCTATCTGCGATTTTTGGTAGGTTCACAGCCATAGCTGCCTGATGAGCATCATTAAGCTTGAACAAGGTAGTTCAGAGTCCACTTTCTCAAGCGAGTTAGGTGTTGTACTTTGTTTACCAATTTGACTTGTTGCTCGTTGAACTGGAAAAATGACCGCCACAAAACGAAGTAGCCTTGCATTGGGACTCGACTCTGGATGAATTTCTCGACCTACCACGACATATTTTGGAAGTTGCGACCACTGAAGAACACAACAAGCGCGAAATTTTGGTGGTAGGTCGGAGTAGCTGTGCACTTTGTATAAATATGAAATGTGTGGGGAAAGGAACAAGGTGAAAGGTGCAACGGACTAGAGGTCAAGTCTCACCTGAAGTTGTCTGTTGTAAACAAAGCGAGGTGAATGGATGCTAAAAGCACAGCCTTGACTGAGACAAACTTCACCTCTCTGCAAGTTGAAGCTCGGATCTACCCTGAAATTAAAATCCTGCAACGACGAAACCTAATAGCTCAGGGCCCAGCGTGACAAAAATAGCAGGAAATTCATTCAAGTTCAACAGATCATTTCAGAAATATTAAACTCTTCCTAAAACCGGTCAGTAAAACCGCCAATATATCTTTTCCACGAGCCAGGTTTACAAGACACGTTTCTTGCTCCTTCCTAAGCGACCTTACTTCTCGGAAATCCCGGAGATATTCTTTCAAAATAGCACATAACTCGAGTCCTCGAAATCGCGCGCGAGAACTGGCGCCGTGTTCGCCATGATGAATGGCGCAGATCACGCGCTTTGCGGGTGTTGACGGTACCTGTCAAAATTGACCAATCAGAGGGTATACCAGGAGCTGGTATACCAGAAGCTGTCTGTTAAAGAAAGTCTTACAGGCTCTCCTTCCGCCCCTTCCCCCGCCCCTCTCCCTCGTTTTTTTCTTCGCTCGCCCCCACTATCTGAGAGCCTGAAACAGGCTAGCCAAGATCAGGGTTCGTACCTTTTTTCAGAAACAAATTTCCAGCACTCAGATTTTTCCAGGACTCCCAAATGCACTTTAATTTTTTTTCAGCTGTTGGAGCTTTCCATCCAGCTCCTCTTTAATGTCTTTCAAGGCTGCCATTTTATCTTAGCTTACAGATCTCCAGGACTTTCAAGGACTTGTAGTCATTTTTCAGGACTTTCCAGTCATGCCAAAGTAAAATTCCAGGACTTTCCAGGATTTCCAGGACCCGTACAAACCCTGCAAGATTAGCTTTTGCTACCTGCAGGCCATTATTGTAAATTGTATAATAATTAACTAATAAAGATTTTTGTTGTTGTTTTTTGTTGTTCATTGGTTATCTCAATTTGAGGGACTGTCTAGTCAATGCTCACAACTGCTAGTTAAAAGGCAATGTTCGCACAATTGAGAAAGTTGCAATTTTTTAAAGCAGTGGAGTCTTGTACGGGCGGTTTCTGGCGGTTAAGGTGTCAATGGGTTAATATTGAAATTTTCCTGAGACAGCTAAACTTCTCTGAACTCACATTGTAGGATGAAAACATGTAGAACTGTACTAGTTATGTGTTTTATTGTATACCATGAAAATACCTTGAGTGACTTTAGGCAAGTATGTAATACAAAGAAAAATCTAGTCAGGTGGGATATGTCATCAGGATGGTATGGAATGAGAAAGCATTGCATAACTATTATTTTTTTTTTTTTAAGCCATATACATGTACCTTTATAACTTTGGAACAATTTTCCAGAAAATTTTGGATATTGTTACACTATGAAATGAAAACCCATGAAAATCCTGTGAATTTATTCATGGTCAATTCACAGGTTTTTCAAAGGTTTTTAATGGTATTTTCATGGCCAAACATAAGGGGATTTTCATGGTAAGTCACCCTGAAAAAGGCATGAAAAAACCATTAAAAAAGCCATTAAAATCCCCTTAATATTTCAAGTTTCATGGCCCATGAAAACCCTCTAACTGTTTGGCAAGTCCCTGAAATACCCGTGAAAATGCCATGAAAGTTTGGTACAAATTTTAATGGCTTTTTAATTATGTTGAAAAACCCATGAATTAAACACCATGTTTTTCATGTTGCAATTCATGGACTTTTAATGGGGCATCACTAGATTCATGGCCCATGAAAAACCCATGGTTATTCTGTTAATATTAAAATATTAATGGGGTCATGAAAATGTTCATGTCCTTTTCATGGCATTTTGAAGACCCATGAAAATTGAGTTCAGTTATTTTCATGGGGTAAATAAGTAAAAACGCAGACCATGAAAACTTCATGAAAAGGCCATGAATGTTGATGGTTTAATCAATTACATTTATATATGGTGGCTTCAAAGATAAAATCATAATTCATTTCAAGCACCAAATAATGAAAACACTTGTTTGATGCATTTACTGCTTTGTACATACTGTAGCTATATAGGCACACAGGACTAAATGAGGTATAAATGTTTGGTTTATAATTTATTGAGTTTATTGCACCCATTTGATGGAATCAGCTCAGACAGCTAGCACTCCCTACTCTTTCTCATATCCTTTTATCTTTGAATGCAATAATAGTAATATAACAACATTGTAATAAATCAAATAACTCGATCTCTAAATTATAAATTGCTATTTATGCAATAGTCTTTCCTAATTCCAGTTGAATTCACTGATCTGAATTGGATTGGTGATATCAAAATAACATTCACCCTGAAGTAAATTTGTGCTTTTGTGCACTTTGTTCTTGGGGATGACTTTGCCAGCAACTCCTAACTCCGAACTATAGTAAGGCCCGGTTCAGACGCCGAACTTTTCATGAGCCGAACCTAATACCTTGAATTAAGTACATGAAAAGTTCGGCGTCTGAATCAATTAAGAACGGCTATTTGAATTTGGAACGGCTCAGCCGTTCTTCCCGCCTGGCTCAGCCGGGAATTTCGGCTTTGGAACGGCTTTGATTCAGACGCCGAACTTTTCATGAGCCGAGCCTAATGCATAAATTATTATAACGACTGGTGCGTGTTCTGACATCTTTGCATGAAAATCGCTGACCTTTCGATTTGTTTCTCTTCAAACTGAATTAAGTTCGGCTAATTAAGTTCGGGGTCTGAATCAACAGGCGTACTTTTGTTAATTTGGGTCGGTCCAAATTCGAATTAAGTTCGGCTCATGAAAAGTTCGGCGTCTGAACCGGGCCTAACTGTCAGATCCCAGATCTAAAGTTGCATTTCTGATTTGGTACTTGGGTATTTTATTCCTGACATAAATTCAAAGAAAATCAGTTCAATATCTTATAATTCATTTATTCAATTTACAGTAACTTTTAAAAGATACAAATGTGGGTAAAGAGAAGTGGTGGAAAGCACTTTGAAATAATAAAAGAAACATCAGAAAGGTCCATGCAAAAAGGGATATCTGAATGCAAACCAGATAAGACTTAACATCACATATTTACAATGTGTTTGGAAACAGAACTTCCGTTGTATATGATCGGGACCTACTTGTACCAAGTTTATTCACAGGACTAAGGTTTTACTAAATCGAATTTCTATTAGAATTAAAGAATAGTGATCAATTTAAAGTGTGTGTTGTCTGTTCTTGTTCCGAGAATGTTAAAGAATAAACCGCTTTAGCGTGCGATCTGTGGTACATTTCGTTCGACGACTGAGACAAATGTAAACGCTTCTTCAACAAGAACTTACCCTTCCTTCAGTAGAACTTCCAAGATGCGATCTTTGTCGGTAAATTGAACACCCAAAAAGATCTGGTTCATGGCATCAAATTGAAAGTATATTCAAGAGAATCCAAAGATTTTATCGTTGGTTTGACTCTCCAAAAAAACCGCCTCTTCCCTGTCAGAAGTCACATGATACAGAGTATCCCATTAGCCCTCGCAGTCGTCCGGCATCGGCGATTATCGGAGGAAATCGTCTAATCATCGTAAACGACTCCGTTCGACTCCGTAAACTAATCGGCTTTTTGGGCCTGCGCATTGCGCTTGCCTGAATCTTGTCCCAGGCCACGAGGGCCGAGATTGTTGTCGATTTTCAACCACAGGTTTGTCTGCCATCTCGTCTCTTTTTTTGTACTTTGTGCAAAGGTGAAGCAGAGCAATGAAGTTTATATAAGGTAAAGGAACACCTTAAGTTAAACGGCTTGTGGGATTCGACGAAATTCATCGAAGGGCCGTCAACGGCAAAGAAATCAAGAATTAACGATAGCGATTCGAGTACAAGTAGAGCTGCTACACTACCGTACGAGCAGTCACTGAGCAGTGACTCAAGCGACAGTGATCGCGACAAAGAACTTAGAGTGCATTGTTGAAGACACATACTGTGATGATGATGGTTGTGCCAACGAATTTATGCTGTCTGGAAAGAAGAAAAATCAACATCGGCTAAGGTACAAAGCTGTAACCTGACCTGAAACTGACCTGAAAACCTGAACTGACTAAATTGACTACACAGCGATTTAATATTTCACCTACTGTAAGATCAGAACTTCGGCTTATATATGTTTTGTCAAATCATTTTCAAACAATGTCATCCTGTAAGAAAGATGCAGAATTTAGTCATCCTGCTGTTTCAAGTTTCTACAATTAATAGGAAATTATTATCCCTTTTAAAACGTCTTTCACATGTATGTTACTGATCGTAATCACACTTTAAGTGACTAAATTAAACAGATTTAATTATCTTAAAATAATGTTTCATCCTTTTCTACTTAGTTTTAATTCATGGCTTTTTCATGATTTTGCAACATGGTGAATTCCCCTTAAAGTGTGTTCATGGGATTTTCATGACCCATGAAATACATAGACAGCGAAGTATAACATTTTCATGGGTCATGAAACCTGCCAATACATGTATGTGGAAATTTCATGACCCATGAAATCCTTTTTCAGGGCTCTAAAAATTTTTCATGGCCCATGAAAATCGATCATTTCATATTTCATGGGAAATTCATGACTTCAATATAACACCATGAAATCTAAATCTCTGTTTTCATGGCCATTAAAAGTGCTTTCATGGGTTTTTGAAGGCGTTTTCATGGGATTTTCATGAAAGTAGCAATTCATAGTGTTACAATGCTATTTGCAACTTTGTGATCATTAATTTCTAAATTTTCCTGACGTTTGCTGAAGATGTTAAAATTGTATCCAAAGGCAGCCACAAGTTGGCAGGATTCGGTGTTGAGTGGGCAGAAAAATGGGAATTTTTAACTTCCTACATTGATTTTTTTTCTTTTTTTTTTTTTCACAACCTGTCATTTTAAGAAAAGAAAATTATCTAGCCAAAAAAGTAGGGGTCACCAACCATCTAACTATTTCATTTGAAAAACCTCTGTATACCGCGTATACCCCAAAACTCTGACCGTAAATTCTGAATGATAACAATGTGCTTGTTTCGAATAAAGGAGTTAAGGTGTTGAATTAAAGCGAAATGCACTTACATTCTGATTTATCCGCAAAAGTTCACACGGAAAGGCAAATGGTAAAATACAGTATAATGATTAGTATATTTTATAAATTTAATAATTATTTTTAATTTACCAGGGGCCGTATTCATTAAAGCAAACTAAGTCATAAGAGCATACACATCTCATGTTGGATATCAGTGTTAATTTTTCTCAGGTACATTTAGCGGTATTGATTCTAATACATCGTTTTCACAATTGCAAACATATTTATTTTCTTCTTTATACATTTATTTCGCAACAACACTGTGTATTCAATTGTGATCAAAACTGGAATCTCCTTTTGTATAAAGAAGCAGCCATATTATATCATGAAACGCCACCAGTAGCTACCAGCGCTCAACAATGGACTGAGATGGGGACTCCCAGATAAAAGTCACGGGGGGTGATCGTCGTATCGGAGTTAAAATTTGTGTTTTGGTACCAATAAGGGCGCTGGCAGGTACTTTTCAAAAAAAAATTGGTACCTCCTAGGGTTAAAAATCAGTGAGAGCCACACCCACAAAGCGGGTTTCTGGTACCTCCTAGGGGTAAAAATCAATGAGAGCTACACCCACAAAGCGGGTTTCTGGTACCTCCTAGGGGTAAAAATCAATGAGAGCCACACCTACAAAGCGGGTTTCTGGTACCTCCTAGGGGTAAAAATCAATGAGAGCTACACCCACAAAGCGGGTTTCTGGTACCTCCTAGGGGTAAAAATCAATGAGAGCCACACCTACAAAGCGGGTTTCTGGTACCTCCTAGGGGTAAAAATCAATGAGAGCTACACCCACAAAGCGGGTTTCTGGTACCTCCTAGGGGTAAAAATCAATGAGAGCCACACCTACAAAGCGGGTTTCTGGTACCTCCTAGGGGTAAAAATCAATGAGAGCTACACCCACAAAGCGGGTTTCTGGTACCTCCTAGGGGTAAAAATCAATGAGAGCCACACCTACAAAGCGGGTTTCTGGTACCTCCTAGGGGTAAAAATCAATGAGAGCTACACCCACAAAGCGGGTTTCTGGTACCTCCTAGGGGTAAAAATCAATGAGAGCCACACCCACAAAGCGGGTTTCTGGTACCTCCTAGGGGTAAAAATCAATGAGAGTCACACCTACAAAGCGGGTTTCCGGTACCTCCTAGGGGTAAAAATCAATAAGAGCCACACCCACAAAGCGGGTTTCTGGTACCTCCTAGGAGTAAAAATCAATAAGAGCCACACCCACAAAGCGGGTTTCTGGTACCTCCTAGGGGTAAAAATCAATAAGAGCCACACCCACAAAGCGGGTTTCTGGTACCTCCTAGGGGTAAAAATCAATAAGAGCCACACCCACAAAGCGGGATTCTGGTACCTCCTAGGGGTAAAAATCAATAAGAGCCACACCCACAAAGCGGGTTTCTGGTACCTCCTAGGGGTAAAAATCAATGAGAGCCATACCCACAAAGCGGGTTTCTGGTACCTCCTAGGGGTAAAAATCAATAAGAGCCACACCCACAAAGCGGGTTTCTGGTACCTCCTAGGGGTAAAAATCAATGAGGGCCACACCTACAAAGCGGGTTTCTGGTACCTCCTAGGGGTAAAAATCAATGGGAGCTACACCCACAAAGCGGGTTTCTGGTACCTCCTAGGGGTAAAAATCAATGAGAGCCACACCTACAAAGCGGGTTTCTGGTACCTCCTAGGGGTAAAAATCAATGAGAGCCACACCCACAAAGCGGGTTTCTGGTACCTTTTAAGGGTTCCTCTTAAAATTTCCGACGATCACACCCGTCAATGTTACATAGGAATCACCCGCTGGGATGTAGTGCAGAGTCAAATGGGAAAAAAAAAAGAATAATCATGCATTTGTTCCCGGAGACAAACGTGGACCAATATGATACTAGCAGTAATCACAGATTATGGAGATGCATTCGAAGGAATTTCCGGCGGAAATGAGCCCCTGAAAAAAAACAATAGGGGCAGCCATTTGGAAGACCGGCCGCCAAAAAATCTCAAATTTTACTGCACATAAACCACAGGGAAACCAACACGAAATTAGGATTGCGTTCTTCGAACGCGATAAATGCGAGACAAATGTGATATTTGTCCAGTTGAAACGCAGATAAACAAGTTCAAATACAGACAAATATGTTCAAGTACAGACAAATATATTCAAATTAGAGTGATTTTACTTCATCTGTGAAACACTATCTAACAATTAGTGTGTGATAGTCCAAATTAAACAAAGGGAAACAATGGAATTATAGTCTAATAGTGCGTACTATTCTACTAACTATTTCACAGATGAAGTAAAATCACTCTATAGATGAACACGTTCAAAGGAAACATTTGAGAGGACAAAGTGGAGCAAATTTTATCTTTGTCAGGGATATCCAATATCCACTACCCTTTTAATCCCAGGTATAAAATTGTGCGTAGCATTCGTTTTCACAAAGGGCTGTTTCTGCCATATTGAAAAAAAAACACTAGTTTACACCATATCTTGAGATGTCCCAGGAATTTTATTATTATTTTATATAATAAATAGTGTCAATAACTGGCTAGGTAGCTGTAGTATTATCGTGTTCATTCTTACAATTACCAGTACATGTAAGTTAAACACACATGAAAATTCACTTTGGTAACTATTTTTGCTTTATTTTTTATTTAATTTTAAGATAATAATATTCTCCTAGCATTAAAAGTTCACTAAGAAGAAAATTACAGCTTTAAAAGTCCTAGCTGTTTCATTGTAATTGCAGTTCACCAAACTTACACAAGTCAAAATTAAGTGACAGTATGGAAACTATTACAAAGTAATCTGCATATTAGCCTTCCTTTTTTAAAACTACTTTTTCCTTGAATATTAAAGTGTCCCTATTCAACCTGAATTTGACTGCAACAGTCAGTTATTCCTCTGCTCAAGGGAAGCTTGAAATGCTGACACACACATGGAGTGGTGCAAAACACCTATACTCACGTGCAAGCTATCCTAGCACGAGGTGTGGGAAAAAACAGTCTTGCTTTCTGTATTCAGACTCCCCCTCCAGACCCTTTTGGCTTAATTCTAAGCTTTCGTCTATTTTTTTTTTTTGGTGGACTCAAACAAAAATACAGGCTGTTGTGCAGTCTAAACGTGAATAAAACAGCTTGAATTCTACATTTACATGTATACAATATACACATTACTTGGTGGTCAAATTAAACTGGCCTGACTGCTTTTTAGGGGAGGGGTGGTGGTCTTTATGGTAGATTTTGTGACACTAAGGGGGTGCACATGCCACATGTAAGTCGAGGTGGGCCTAAAACATTCACAGGCAGGGACAGTTATTTTAAAAACTTACTTACATGTACACCATGGATTAAGACAATAATAATGGAATGCATCTGTTATAAGGTTGACAGTCTTTTTAAGTATCAAATGTCTTTCTAGACTCTGCATTAAGCTTTAATTTCTTCATGCTGTTTACAGTAAACATTGGGGTTGTCAATATTGACCCCTTTATAGACCGCGGTTTTGTTAAACCATCTTAACTTTGTTTAAAAAACCGGCCCTCAGGGTTCTCTATATTACTCAGTGCAGCAAATAAAAATGACTTCTGAAGAGGTACATGTAATACCAGAAACCCATATTTTTTTTTGTTTAGTACCATATTTGGAAACCCCTTGGTCCAGGGAGATTGGAAGCAAGTTGTTCTAGCGAATTCATTGGTTAATATTTTAATCTTGATTTTCCAAATATGGCTGTAACAACTTCTTAGCAAGTTGAGTAATCGGAAGATTGTTTTGTAGCGTACAAGAGACAGTTGTACGTTTCAACCCACTAATGGGTTTCTGGTAATACTACATGTAAAGACATGTACATGTAGCAACTATTCTTGGTTCTCACTTACGTCATATCAAAATTCAGAAGCATTAAACAATAGATTTCGAGTCCAAAATGTTTATGGAATTGTTGAGAGTTTAAAACTACACATTTTGGCCAAATTTTGAAGCGCCAAAGCATTTCGTTCAAGAGTTATAGGCGAATGAGTATTAGACATTTTTAGTAAGAAATGTACAGCTGTAGGGAGCAGCCATCTTTGTGCCCCACTCAGGGGCACAAAGATGGCGGCTAAAAATTCAAAGTCTTAATTACACCAAAAATCAAATCCAAAAATATTGTATTTGCTATAAGCTCCATTAACTCGGCTTATAAGCACTTACAATGCAAATAATAACTTTCAGCTGATTCAATTTTGTTTATTTTCACGGCTTATCTGAAATAGCGTGACGAATTGCGTGACACATTTAAAACCTTTGTAAATCGGAAGCAAAACATTGTTAAAAAACCTAAACGTTTTGTAAAAAAATAATTATACTTGTATCCACATACCATGTTAGAAAGAGCTTTGTAGGATGTATACTTTAGATTTTTTAATTCTTATGACATCATGTGAAAACCAAGAATAGTGAAAAATTCAGTATCAACTGAGTTGATAAGGTATCTTGGCCAACATAAAGATATTTAAAATCTGATGTCTCAAGTGCGTGGCCCTCAGTGTGATTCACTCTCATGGTTGGTTATCACCAACCTCGTCCCCAGGGTATCTTTTCTTCCCGTCCCCTGTAGGGAAGAGGAGGACCCTGGGAACGAGGTTGGTTCAAAACGCCAGCTTTTGAATTCCTTTACAGTGGCAAATTTACCTTATCAATTCAGTTGACACGAAATTTGGCCTTTCACTTTCCTAACAATGCAGCACCATGCACCAGCATAATGGTGTCTAAAGTCAAGGTAAAGCCTGGTTCACACATACGACATAAGCATAAGGTTGCTCACACTTGTGATGTAAACACAAGAAAAGTGACATACACAAGCACATTGGGCTTCGGACTTACATGTGTGATCTAGGGAGGAATGGGACTAGTTGTGTTTTTAAAATGGCAGGTGAAGCTTAGCTGTTTTTAAAAAATGAAATTGTATTCAGTTAAATCATGCAAGCTTACCACTCTCGATGACAACTGCTTGCTTTGTATTTTCGTCTTTAAAATCTCCTGACAATTTGTCGTATTAGACAGGGAAAATTGCGGACTGCCTTAGCGAGTTTCTCATAAAATTCTGTGTTTGAATAATTATGATGTTGAAGATGACGAAGAAGAAGAAGAAGCCATCTTGGAACTGCTAGTTACACCAAGACTGGATTCTATTTTCAGGTGAATTTCCGCTTACATCGGATACCGCTGTTTCATTATGCTTATGTTGTCCGGTTCACATTTATGATAACGTGACATAAGCATAAGCATAATAAAATGGAAATGTCTCCATTTTCTTGTGCTTATGCTTATGCTTGCATGTATGATACTCCAGTTCACACTACGCTTGCTTATGCTTATGTTTGTGCTTATGTCGTATGTGTGAACCAGGCTTAAGTGATATCACTGATGTTCCAAACAGCAACAAATACATAAACAGTGAAAAACCTGTATTAAGCAGTTACCCTTGGAGACAGGTAATTGAAAAGCCTACTCTGAGGGAATTCAAGAAAAGAAGATTTTGACTGGGTTGGTACAAAATGTGGACCACCCTTTCTGGATCCCTCTTTGTGACTCCCATCTGTACCCCTGCTCTTTTTCCTGTAAATGCACAGATGACTGTTTATTCCACTGACTCTTGAGAATTTTTACGTTTTTGAGTGATTTTCTGCATATAAACGAGCCATAGGATTTCGTGACTCCATATTTGGGATTACCATCGAAAGTGCTGCTGTTCTAAAACACTGAAGGATCAAGTTTACTGGAAACGTCATTCTGACATTGTCATTTTGCTTCGTTAAATTGCAATAAAGGCTCAAATATGGTCTATCTGCGATTTTTGGTAAGTTCACAGCCATAGCTGCCTGATGAGCATCATTAAGCTTGAACAAGGTAGTTCAGAGTCCACTTTCTCAAGCGAGTTAGGTGTTGTACTTTGTTTACCAATTTGACTTGTTGCTCGTTGAACTGGAAAAATGACCGCCACAAAATGAAGTAGCCTTGCATTGGGACTTGACTCTGGATGAATTTCTCGACCTATCACGGCATATTTTGGAAGTTGCGACCACTGAAGAACACAACAAGCGCGAAATTTTGGTGGTAGGTCGGAGTGGCTGTGCACTTTGTATAAATATGAAATGTGTGGGGAAAGGAACAAACACTGTCAAAAATTGTAGCTATTTCCCAGCATGCTGTGCGGTGGTGATGTTGAAAATCGAGGCAAGGTCAGTATGCACTAGAATGAGAGGCTCCGGCCCGAGCAAGGACTAGGAGCAAAAAAAATTCACTGCTAAGCTAGGACTAGGACTGAATTTTGCTGTGAATGTCGACTTTTGGGTTTGCCACAATGATTTGAATAAAAAAACTAAAGGCAAAAACGTGATTTTTGTTGTTTTTCTATGACGTTAAAAACGGTCATTTTTGTTATTGTCCAAATTCAAATGCTGATATTCTGCAAAAATCGCCGACTTTTCACTGGCCTGCCAAGATCTAGCCTGTTCCAGGCTCTCAGATAGTGGGGGCGAGTGAAAAAGTTGCAGCGCGCGAAGAAAACACAAGTGGGGACTGAGGGATGGAGGGGCGGGGACTGGGGAGTGGGAAGAGGAAGGAAGCCTGTGAGACTTTTTTTAACGACCCTCTTCCGCCCACTTTTGCCGCTTACTTAGATAATTGGATTTTGGCTGTCGAGGTGTCCATCTGTCAATTTCCTGAGATCGTTCTCAGATTTCTCGCGCGAGTAGTTCACGCAAACCCCGTCCGTGAACATGTTATGTTATGTTATGTCTTCCCGCACTCCGAAAACAGTTTCTTTGAATCTCGATGTCCATCCTTCAAAGTGCTGCAGATTTTGCAAGAAAAATGTAACATGTACCGGAACAAAGGTTCCTCGCGTTTCGTTATTAAGTGTCGCCCGAACACAAGGATTTAGTGGCTTTTACTAGGGTCGAGAGTTTGGTCGATGTTGTCGCTTCACTTGGCCGCAGGGTTACAAGGAACGATTTTTAATGCGATTTGCTCCTTCTACATTGTATGTTTTGAACGGGTATCATACATTTAGTTTGTTATGGAGGATTCTAGTCTTGACTGATAAAATGTTTGAAATGCCGCACGCAACGGACTAGAGGTCAAGTCTCACCTGAGGTTGTCTGTTCTAAACAAAGCGAGGTGAATGGATGCTAAAATCACAGCCTTGACTGAGACAAACTTCAACTCTCTACAAGTTGAAGCTCGGATCTACCCTGAAATTAAAATCCTGCAACGACGAAACCTAATAGCTCAGGACCCAGCGTGACAAAAATAGCAGGAAATTCATTCACGTTCAACAGATCATTTCAGAAATATTAAACTCTTCCTAAAACCGGTTGGTAAAACCGCCGATATATCTTTTCCACGAGCCAAGTTTACAAGACACGTTTCTTGCTCCTTCCTAAGCGACCTTACTTCTCGGAAATCCCGGAGATATTCTTTCAAAATAGCACATAACTCGAGTCCTCGAAATCGCGCGCGAGAACTGGCGCTGTGTTCGCCATGATGAATGGCGCAGATCACACGCTTTGCGGGTGTTGACGGTACCTGTCAAAATTGACCAATCAGAGGGTATACCAGGAGCTGGTATACCAGAAGCTGTCTGTTAAAGAAAGTCTTACAGGCTCTCCTTCCGCCCCTTCCCCCGCCCCTCTCCCTCGTTTTTTTCTTCGCTCGCCCCCACTATCTGAGAGCCTGAAACAGGCTAGCCAAGATCAGGGTTCGTACCTTTTTTCAGAAACAAATTTCCAGCACTCAGACAGATTTTTCCAGGACTCCCAAATGCACTTTAATTTTTTTTTCCAGCGGTTGGAGCTTTCCATCCAGCTCCTCTTTAATGTCTTTCAAGGCTGCCATTTTATCTTAGCTTACAGATCTCCAGGACTTTCAAGGACTTGTAGTCATTTTTCGGGACTTTCCAGTCCTGGAAAATGCCAAAGTAAAATTCCAGGACTTTCCAGGATTTCCAGGACCCGTACGAACCCTGCAAGATTAGCTTTTGCTACCTGCAGGCCAGTATTGTAAATTGTATGATAATTAACTAATAAAGATTTTTGTTGTTGTTTTTTGTTGTTCATTGGTTATCTCAATTTGAGGGACTGTCTAGTCAATGCTCACAACTGCTAGTTAAAAGGCAATGTTCGCACAATTGAGAAAGTTGCAATTTTTTAAAGCAGTGGAGTCTTGTACGGGCGGTTTCTGGCAGTTAAGGTGTCAATGGGTTAATATTGAAATTTTCCTGAGACAGCTAAACTTCTCTGAACTCACATTGTAGGATCAAAACATGTAGAACTGTACTAGTTATGTGTTTTATTGTATACCATGAAAATCCCTTGAGTGACTTTAGGCAAGTATGTAATACAAAGAAAAATCAAGTCATAGGTGGGATATGTCATCAGGATGGTATGGAATGAGAAAGCATTGCATAACTATTATTATTTTTTTAAAGCCATATACATGTACCTTTATAACTTTGGAACGACAAAGGCCTTCAAAGATTTCTGACAATTTTCCAGAAAATTTTGGATATTGTTACAATGCTATTTGCAACTTTGTGATCATTAATTTCTAAATTTTCCTGACGTTTGCTGAAGATGTTAAAATTGTATCCAAACGCAGCCACAAGTTGGCAGGATTCGGTGTTGAGTGGGCAGAAAAATGGGAATTTTTAACTTCCTACATTGATTTTTTTTCTTTTTTTTCACAACCTGTCATTTTAAGAAAAGAAAATTATCTAGCCAAAAAAGTAGGGGTCACCAACCATCTAAGCGAGTTAAATCTAAGCAAAGTTAATGCAATGGATACCAGCCCTTTGTGTGTTTACAAAAAAGTAGATTTCTGCCTTTCCACGTGCAGTAAGGATGCATGTCAACAATTAGCGCGAACATCCTTTTGGGGATTTCAAAGACATATTACATATTACATGCATGACTAAGCAGAGCATGTATAATTATTGCCAGTCATCACCACCCTTGGGAATTTGACATGAAGTGTGGACCCCAGGGTAGGGAGAATTGATGTTTTGGTGAAACTAAATGACATACACTGTACATGCACATGCACATGTAGAGTTGTCATTGTTGAGTCATAAATAAAAGGGCTGATGTACTTTACCCAAAGTAAAATATTATTTTTAAAATCTCATTAACTTTGATCCATATTTTGGCTTACATGTACATGTAGGCCAAATAAATGTATACATGCAATTTACATGAAGTTGCTTTTAAACCTGTCTTGTAATTTTTTAGCCTATAAAACTATTAATTTTTGTTAAATAAATTGTAATATAGTCCTAAAACCCTTCAGGAGGGAAGATAAAAAAAAAAATTACACACATTTTTTGTACTACATAAATTTCAATACCGTAACTGATCAGATAGATGCCCAAGGCATTATATTAAATTTTTGCGGTTTTAAATGGGCAGTTATTGAGGATAAGAAACATTATTTAGAGAGTGAGCGTCTGTTGGATCAATTACTAAGTTCCCAGATGTGGATAAATGTCCATAAGCCATACTTTGATTGATCAAGAAAGTGTTATACATTTACATATTTCATGATTACCGTAAAGTACCATTAATTTTACCCCAAAGCTTGCGAGTACTGGATGTGAATGTACCACTAATACAGTCTGTTGTTTATTGTTTTGGTTATAAAGGAAAACAGAGGGTGCTTAAAAGAGTGATCAGGCTTAATAAATTTCTTGCTCCAAAGGGGGGGTGGGGGAGCTTAAGGTGGCTCCATTGTTATTTCGGGCGCACTCATCTATGATAAACTTTGGGTCATAGCTTTTCGACCCTACATGTAAACCAATGGCTATAAAACTTTGCAAAACGTTTTTACAGCTTCAGTATTATTTAGCAATAATATGATAAAATAATAATACAGAAAAATAATTTTATTTTTAGTGATAATCGAGCTTAAGGAGGCTCGTACCCATTTCTCAACTCCAGACTTTTTCAATTTTAATGGGCCATTTTATTATCTTTTGGGGTTGTAGCACATAAAAAGACAAGCCACTTTGCATGCAAACACAATACATTGAACTTTATGGGAGTATAGGATTTGTTTACATGTACATTAATGCTTCCATGGCAACGGAATGGCGACCCTCTGAAATTCACAACTTGCGTAGTTTCTGTAGACCAAGAGAATTTTTTGTAAAACACGTTAGTGGACTAATTATTGATTAGACCATGGGCTTCAACTGGGCAAATTTTAAAAGAAATGTATGAGAGCGTTTTGAAAATGCAACGCGGTCAATTTTGCCATGAAAAAAAGGCTCTTCTATTTAATAGCCATCTTTCTAAATTCCCAAACTATCCTTTAAACTCCTTTAGAAGTGATTTTTTTTGCATTCACATTTAGATATTGCATACCTCTTCTAGTAATAAAGAAAATTTAAGAGCAATCGGCCTTCCCGATTGTGTATTTTCCCATCAGTTTTCAGGGGTTCACGATATCTACTGTATACTCGTGCTGCAAATACATGTAGGGTATGGTTTTCAGGCAGTTTAGTCTGGGATAGGGTATTGTTATCAGAGATTTTTGGTCTAGAATAGGGTATCATTTTCCGTGAAACTGATCAGTTGCATGAAGAAATTAAGTCTAGACAAGGTTTACTGGCAAATGGCATTTAAAAATCAGTACGGCAGGCAGTGCGGCATTTTTACTGACCCCTGTTAACTAATAGCTGTGATAGTGAACGAGTTTCTGGAAAATAGTGAGTCTGGAAAATGGTCTAGTATAGGTTAAGGGTCTCAGAGTCCCAGCGGCACACCCCCATCCAAAAATTTGCAAAGTACCCCCCGCACCCCTCCCGGGGCGGAAAACAAACCGGGAAAACGCTTCAAGACGGAAAAATCATGTACAATGTAGCTGCCTTTGTCAAATGCGAAACTATGTCTTACTGGATAAGTTTGTTGTTAAAATGCCAGTTGTGTCTTCTACAGAAACAAAAAGGTCACACCTTCCAGTAAATATAACTGCAAAAGAGAGGGCAAGAAAATACCTAGCAGGTACCTTTCACGTGGATTATTGGTCTTCTGTTCTGTTCATCATACAACGTTGTGATAGACGCTCTACGGAAGTGTGTGGTGGACAAGCATCTACAGTGTAGACTCGATAACGCACAGCAGAACGTTGACAGAAAAGCAACGCAGCAGGCAGAAAACTTTAAAAACTGTTTTGAACTGCAAAATGCTAAATTAATGTTCCTTTATGTTCTAATTGTCGTGTGAACAGCATAAAAGTGGTTTTGTTCCTCTGAAACCTAGTAAAACAAACATAAAAAAGCTCCAGAAAAAATCACATAATTTGTGTAATTTTCCGCACAATGGTCCTTTCTTATCGCATAATTTGCCTTGAAAAAAAACCCGCATAATTTCCATTTTTTTTATCGCACCCTATCAGAAGCCCTATCAAAGGACTCCAAACGCGAAACACCAGTACATTGCATTAACAGTGTCCTCTTTTTAGGAGATTGAGTATTTCCAATCAATACTTCTTGCACTTGGAATGGGCAAAAGGCCACAATGGTCAGCATAATTACTGATAAAAGTAAGTTACAGCCGATGCAATCTTATCTATTGTTATTTATTTATTTTATAATGAGCTTCTGTAACTGTTTAGTGCGCAGCAACCCGCCACGATTAACTAGTTTTTTGTGGGTTGCTACTATATTTTGTTTTATTATTTGAAAAATAAATTGTTGTTGTTGCAGAAGTGAAAAATTATTTCAATGCTTCGCATGTTTCACAAGTTAAAAAGAGGATCCAAATCAAATGGCGGTCCACGATTTGTACGTCAAACCAATTTTAACAGGGAGAATAACCTGTAACAAAGTGACTGACTGTAAACCGTTTTTGTAAGTCAGTCAATTTGTTTACCAGCAGGGCCACATACAATGTAGAAATGTACTACATGTAAATGCATACTGTTAATGGTTTTTCCAAACAGTGACTGTTTAATAACATACACATAGGGAAATAAAATAAATAACTGACTGGGACTGCTTAACAGAGGGCAGGTTTACAGTAATTAAGGAGTGGGGGGGGGGAGGTTCTGGGACAGGTCTGCTTAATACAGGTTTGGCTGTTGGTGTTCCAGTGTAGATGTGTCAAAATTTACTGTTTAAAGCACTATAATATTAATCAACAGTACATGACTCGTGCAATTTCCCTTGCAATGATCTGTATCATATTGCATACATTGTAACCAAAAATAAAACTTTCTAATAACTGGGCATGAGTTGACTAAGTACAATGTACATGCAAACAGATTCAAAAGCTGATGTTTTGAATGTTAACCCTTTGTCCGAGCATCAATCTAAAGCCCTGGTCAAACGGGGCATGATAATCGATAATAGTTGATAATAGTCAATGACAGTTGAAACTCGCATTCTCGTTTGACCTGACCACCTATCATGCACATGATTGTACTATCATCAACTACAATAATACATTGTAATATTGTGTATCATGAACTACAGTTTCATTCACTTTGAGCCTGTTTAAATAATCTTCATGATAGCCGAAGTTAGTTTTTATTGTTTGACCAAGTGCATGATACATGTAGTTGATGATAGTTTTTTGGTGAACTGTTGCCACCTACACATCAAGTAGCAGTCTCAGCTGTAGCTATAAAGATTGGTCGCAAAACCTCAACAGCCGTCTAGCCGAAGATATTACATTAATGTGAATGTCAACCATATTTTCTGAACACACTTTAAACCCAGGCCTTAAACTGCTTGTGGATCAAGGCCTAAAAACAAATAAATTTATTATCAGCCAACAAATTGTTTATTCGCCATGAAAATAGTAGTTGCGAAGTTAAGCAAGGAATCAGTGGGTGTCTTTGCTATCGTGACTTTTGATCAACTTTTGCCAACTATCATGCGCCAGGGCTTAATGCTTCAATAGCACTGTATGCTAGTGATTAGTCAAGATTTCAAATGCTGCATTACAGCAACTACAGTTCATTCATAACAAGTTACCCATGGCTCATGTGTCTCTGATCTGTGATAATCTAGTAATCCTCCATCCTGCCTTGCTTGGGGATTATTCCTGTCACCAACATCAGACACCAGGATGGTCTGCTAGATATGAGCAATGTACAGTATATTTTAAGCACATGTTTGTAATAAAATAAAATTTCCATTACTACATAAATTATTGTACAATGTAGCTAGTACATCAATACATATAGTATACAAATCATTTATAATAAAATATACAATGTACACTGCAACTTTCATCACTCCCTAACAGTACTGTACAGTAACTGTTACATATCAAGAACCAAAGACTCAGTACCAATTAATCCTGGTTGCTACTTACAAGTATCAGATTAGGAAGTAAAAAGGATGTTCCTACTACATGTATGAGATAAGTACATTGTACAAGTGCTGTACAAACACAAAACAACACACACACTGCTACTGGTTCTTGTGCATAATGTGATTATTTCAGAAAGTCTGTTTCCAACTCTTGAACTGATTGTAATTTGTGAAACAAGCACAACTTAAATGAAATACATGTACCGTAAGTGAAAACAATTGAAGGGCTCGGGCATGTAGCTTTTTAGGTCATTGAAATTGAGATGGCGCACCAAAAACCAAGAAGATGCGCCCGTTAGGGCGCAGGAGCAAGCTTCGAGTCAAACAGACTTTTGAATGTTTATGAGTACTTTAATGGTCAATTGAGCACCCAGCATTTTGCTTGTACAAATGAATAAAAACATTTATCAAAAAATTTAAAGCCTTTAATTTCATTGCCTTTACCCTCGTTGGTCACACATACATTGTACGTGGTGAAAGTTTGCGTAAGCATCTCTATCAAATCATAAACATCTTGTCCGCCATGCTGGATCAGGTAGGTACTTCATGTAACAGACCTTTTGGAGTAACTTTGTCCCTCTAATATTCTTACAAGGCCCCTATTTTTCAGCAGAGGGGGTCCTGCGACTCCCCAAGGCAAAATCCTGGTGAGAACACTGTATTGTAGTTGACAGCACAGTTGCAAAGAGTGTTGTACCATTACATTGTACATGTACATCACTCAAACTGATGGGTGTCAATTCAGTTGCAGCCTTCTTTAGGCTTTCTTTGCAACTGCTTGCAATGTCAATAGCTAAAACCACTGCAAGGAACTCTTAAAACTGACCTTTCATCTGCAGTGCAGTGCACTAATATAATCTTGTCAATATTCTCTCAGATATCCATTAGAGTAATACATGTACATGTACATAACCAATGGAAAATGGTATACATGCTTGCAGTGTACATACATGCCTCATGCAAAACCAAATTGAGTTCACCAAAACTAATCAAAGGACTCTTAAAGCCATCTCGTTAATGCGTTAGAATGCGAGGTTAATAAAAAAAGAATGTTGATAGTTAAAGGTATTAGGTGCGGGCACTCTCATTGCGTCTAGGGTGGTGAGAAAAGTGTATGAGGCAGGTACTTGGGGTAGACTTGTTGAATATTCTAAAGCTGGGTTAAAATGGTTTTAGTGACGAGCAGGATTTGTGTTAGGCTTGTCATCTTTTATAAGAAAAAATTCGGAAGAATAATCAGTTCTTTGTGAACTTCAGTGAGCTGAGTTTTATTCATCGTTTTATAGATTGCTCGTTTTAATCTGTCTAATTACCGACACCTAAAGGGTAGAGTAAAGTGTCGGAGAGTGCTTCTGTGCACTTGGTGCTTGGGTAAACGGTAGCGACGTGAAAAATGTAAAGAATAAACAGCAAAAACCATGAAGATAAATCAAATGGTAGAGTGATCGTTTTTTCCTTTGTCTTTGTTTGTCGTAAGTATCGGTCTTTTGTTTTATTTATTTTGACGTGCAAAATGGCGGAAAGAATTTAGAAAAGAGATGATTGTTTCTTTTTAGAAACAGGGCAACCCGCGTTGTTTTTGATTTCATGACAAATCATTCTGTTTACATACATGTACATGTATCACTAGAAATAAATTCGCAATGGATAAATTTAGCAGCAAAAGACCAAATCCATGAAAAGCTCAGTTAACCTAAACATTTCACTGATAATACAGCAAACTAATTTATTTAAAAGTTTTGGGGCCGCCGCCACGGTTTCACTGCAGTTTTCATAGAAAGCTCCACGGGATTTCAGTCACTTATTTCAGGCGACATTGATTCACCCTTTGAAGATTTATTTTAACCTACATGTAAATAACCAGTAAAAAGTACAGTTCCTATGTTTGTACCAAACATCTTTTATGACAATCCTAAAACCTGCCGGAATCTTTACTTTTTCGTCTTAAAAACCCGAAAAATGTGGCACCATTGCCCACGTTTCATAGTATGGCGTGAAAACTTTGATGGGTCTCATATGACAAGATGCAGGTTTTTCTCACCCGAAAACTACATTTGTAAAATTACCAAGATAAGCGATCAGAAGTTTTGTTTTGTTGATGGCTAAATATGTAACAATTCAAAGAAAGAGAGATGGTCGAAGATCTTGCTGCGTTGTTTCAACTCTTGGACTGACAGATAAAGGGAAAAAAATGGTAACTTGGAAGATGATCGGTTCAAAGAAAAAGAAAATTAATTTGTGATCTTTAATCATTAATTAATTGATTAATTAATTGATTATTTAAACGGGGCGACCAACTTTGAGGCCTGGGCTCCCCAGCTGGAATGTTTGGGAGCCCTTCCCTGAAATTTTCCTTAGAGCACAGCCTTGCAATGGGTTAAGTTCATCCAGAGGAACAATTTGATTCTGTGAAGTAGGCTCACTTATAATAGCGTAATGAAGTGGATTTAAAATTGAAAGTCATGGGAGGGCAGTGATAAAGTAGCAGATAAGAGAGGGGCCAATGAATTGAAATTATGACTATTAATGAGGGATTTATACAGATAAATCCCTCGTTTCAGGGATCTGTATATATGATTTAATCATAATTTCAATTCATTAGCCCTGCTCTTCCCTGCTACTTTATCAAGCCTTCCCCAGACTTTCAATTATACTGTAGTGTACTAATCACCTGGGTTGTAAGTTAAATAAAGGTTCTTGAATAACAAAAGAAAATGTGTGAATCATGAAATAATATAATATAAAATAAAATAAATAAAATAAATAATTTGGATATCTGTCCTCGATCAACGCTTTACGTACATTGTATTCATGAGTTCAAATTAATAAATGACTACACTGTAAAGGACAACAACCATGTACATGTACAGTCAGTGTTCATGTACATGTAAGTCATGTACAGTACAGTATGTGCTTTCCCCCCATAACAGAGTATAGAAAGCAAAGCTTCTTGTCAAAGAAAACAACATGATGACAATGACAAGCTTCAAGCCACCGACCTTCAATAAGTCCAACATGGTAACCACTACACCTCAACAATTTGGCACTTGGACCTGGCACTTTTAAACTATAAAAAAATATATGGCGATACCACAAAGCAAAACAGGACTGACTTTGATGAGGAATGGTTAGGTACAATGTAACTACCCTGTACACTGTAAAACTTGAGAAAAAGTACATGTACATATCTTTTTTCTATATTAATTTTCTATTGATACAATAAATAATACAGTACAGTGTAGAACCACACAGTGAGATAACTCAAACACCCTGCTAACTTGAACACTGACTCATTTCCCTTGGATCATTCAATTACTAATCAGTCAATTACTATCGGATAACTTGAATCCCTGCTACAGTACCTTCAACAATATACAATGTATCTCATGCACTGTTTTCTCATGAAGTTTGTGTCCATCAAAAAAAGTATCAAAAACTAAATATAACAATAAAATTACAGCTTCCATACAAACCGAACCAACCATTCATTTTAGGAATCACATGCAAAGTCGAGAAGAATGATATTCCTTCGGGAGCATTGTTTTGATTTAAAACTTGCATTATTTTGACATACAGGTACATATACACTGTAGATCGTTTTCACATGACGTCACGACAGATCCGCCGCCATATTGGTGTACCTCTTTTGATTGCGTAATAGCAGTAATAGCGTACAAATGCAAGTCATATCTACAGTTGTCGCATTTTAGAAATGAATACTTCGGGATGTTAAGCAAAGTTTGGGGAAAATCTTTATTTGACTTGTTCTTTTCCCATTTCGGAACGTGCTAAGAAGTTGGAAACGCGACTTAAGCAGCGTTATTTGGAGAAAATTTCGGCAATTAGAATCTATTTCTTTGCCGGCCGGATTGCTTGTCTCCCAAATAGTTGAATCAACAGCCTTTACACCCACCAGCAATTTTAATAAAGCTTTCCGAAGCCTAAATTATGAGTTTATAATAAAATAGTGTCCGTATATTTATAGTTAGCGTACTGCAAAGACAAATTATTGCTGCAAACAAGTTTGTTTAGTGCCGGGGTTTAGCGAAGGTGAGACATTTCCAGCATATGAATGACTCAGAACCTCGATTTTAATCAACACGGAAAGAGAAGGAACAGTTTTGTCTGCTCAATGCCCAGGCCGGCTGTAAGGCTGGGCAAGCAGAATCCTGTTCAAATTATAATGGCTAGTGTTCGTTTGGAACTGACCAAGAAGCATATAGACAAAACTGAATGATAAACTCAGTCATGTACACAAGTTGTGTACATGCAAGTGGAGAATCTTTAAAGATCAGTTTGGAAGACGGATTACTGGGCAGCACTTGCGAACTATAAGCTGCGAAAGTTCTTTATTTCTCCTACACACCATTGTAGACTTTATCGACAGGGAGTTTTAGGTCTGTATCGAAGCCATAAAAACAGAAATCGCACCAGCGCAAACAACAGCCGAGAATGTTTTGGTCGAATTGCGTAAAAGAAAAGGCGAAACTATGAAATATTTCAGAAGGGCAAAGCATGAAATATTCTTGGGGGCTTCGGTTTTAGCTTTTGGAGATTCGTTGTCGAACACAATATCAGACATTTGACCTCCGAGTTCATTTAGTTTGCATTTCTTTGCTGCGATTTTTACGGCTACAATCGCTTTGGCTTTGTTTTGTTCCTTTTGATTCCTCTCTCCGTTCTCGCTATGACGCTTGTTCGACGTTTCTCATCATCTTGCTCTTTTTTTGTCGTTCCCAAGTATTAACGAAACCCTGTCCCACTCAACATTATCTATCCCTGCATGTTATAGCCGCTTGTCCAGAAACAAAATATCTGGCATGGCTTTTCACACTGTTGTTCAACTCGTCCGTAAGAATTCCGCCAGACTAATTGCAGAAATCCATCGTGATCGCCTCTCTTGCGGCAATTTGTCGGTTTCTTTACTTTGATTCGTAACTGCAGACCGTCCTCAAGCGAAATAAATACCCCTATCTTGACCGCTTTTGCTTCCACACCGATCACAGCATCCGTATAATTAAGAGACGCGACTCGGGTTTGTTTACATTTTGGTACACCAATATGGCGGCGTAGCAACGGTTGTCAAGATTTTTGTCACGTGAGTGAAAACGATCTATACACGTACAGTAAGGCCCAAAATTAACTTTTTTCTAATACATAGGCGCCAGGTTGAGACTGCATGCTATACATGTACTGTACATGTGTATCTAAAATCTAGGGCTACAGTCATAGTGGTAGTCAGTTTAAATTACATGTACATTGTACAAGACAGCAATGATTGTGTACAGTGTACATGTCCAAAATAAACACTGCACACCTAGTTATCAAAATGTATTTGACAGCTCTGTTTAGCAGACGTTTGTGGGAGAGAAGCGTGTTGCGTGCCCTACAGACGTCTCCATTGGAAGCTAGTATAAAGTATATTTGTAAAACATAATGTCATATCCATAAATATCTCAGGCTTACCTCCTTTAACTGTGTTTACGTTCATCCACTGAGTGAATCCGGTATACATGATCTCGAGCCTTGGCAGTCCGATAAAAGTGTACAGTAATCCAACGCCGGTTATTGCTCTTATTTCCGTGGTTACAATTCGGCAAGACGTAAACCAAATGATCATTTAACAATCTACTTAGAAACAAAACCGAAAAACTCCCTGAATAAGGCGAAACCTTTGAAATCCATTCCAGATACGTGTACTATACCCTTCACACTTTCAAAATGGACGCCAACTTTTCGATGTCACTGAGCAAGCGCAGAAAGAATAACCGCTGACCAGAGGCCCTGGTTTACCGGATTGTACATCTTTTCCAGTCCCATCTGATGGGTATATCACACCATATAGGGATGCTATACATCCTGTTCATTCCCTTGGAACTCATCCACAACAACCGCGACTCTGTCAGAAAGGCACGCGTGGCCCATCTTAAGGCGCGTTTACACATGCGATTTTTGTCGCGCTCTCCAATGCAACTTTTGTCGCAAGTGTAAATTAGCGGCGATTTCCTGTGCGATTCAGGTGCGACATTTGCTTAAGTTGCTGTAATTTCCTAAAAATCGCCGCCAAGTTGCATCAGGTTTCGAACATGTTCGAAACCCCTGCGACATCGCGCAACAAATCGCGCCCAAAAGGCCCTGAAATCGCCGCCCGTTTACACATGCGATTTGAAGATGGAACTTGCGCGTGATAAAAATTGCATCGACAAGTGCGACAAAAATTGCACAAAAAATCGCCTGTGTAAACGGGCCTTTATAGATAACTTGAAGCAATAACACTTGATCGTCATGGTATAAATAGACGTGATGAACGTAATTAGTGACATTTGGCTTCTTTCTTACCAATCATTTTCTGTTATTCTGTTATGTCATATTAAGTTTTATATGTAACGGTCATTTTATATCTGCATTCATTTTTGTTTTTTAGCCCCGTAGAAGGTTTGTTTTGCAAACCGAAATATCGGGCAAATATATTCAATTCTTTTTTTTATTTCACTTCTGTCTCAATGTCTTCTCCTGAGGGGGACATTGGGGATTTGCGGTGTTGCGGTGTTGCTCATTTTTTTTATGCGGTGTTGCGGTGAATAAAATCCCCAGTTTGCGGTGTTGCGGTGATCTCAAACTCTACGGTGTGCGATGTTTGCGCTTTAAAGTCTGCGGTGTTCGGTGGAACGAAATTATCTGCGGTGTTGCCGTTTCCTGTTTGACCCTAAATTTAACCTCTATATGTTATTTATTCCGTACTTATTTATGAAAAGCACGTACCATTATGTTTAATTTGCAACAAAAAGTAGTCCAATACTGTCTAGTTAATCTTCAATACGCTGCTGGTCGCCAATCCTAAGCCTTTTTCATTTATAGGTAACTTGACAAAAATATATAGAGCGTTTTCACTCACGTGACCTTCAGTCCCGTGGGACTCAAATGACAAAGGCCATGGCAGCCATGTTGGTGTTCCTAACAAAAGAAGTTAATTAAAATTCTTTTGTACGGGAACACCAATATGGCGGCTATGACGTCAAGTGAAAACGCTCTATATTGCGGTGACGGTGTTTCGTTGACTTTTCTTGCGGTGATGCGGTGTTCGGTAATTTTTTTTTTTTTGCGGTGTTGCGGTGTTCAGAGCCCCCCAATGTCCCCCTCTCTCCTCTGCCTTGCCGTAAGGATCAGTTTGCCGTTTTTACCTATACTATTTCAAGATTTTTACTGATCCAGATCTACGATAGATCCGGCACTCTTCATTGGTTTGTCGCTGTGGTTTTGCCGTTATTATACTTATGCGAGGAAGTGAAGGATTGAAAGTCATAATAAAAGGTATCCGTTTGGGTTTGTTAGTGTCTTTGGCCGTTCTAAAGTGAGTCTCTGGGGAATGTCAGCAGCGTGTTGTATTTGTGTAGTAACTCAGTTGTGGTAAACCTCGTTTGAGCAGGTATGTAGTTAACTCAGTAGAATGAGCTTTGAATATTTCGTCGGTCAGAGAACAGATTCTCTTCTTCCTGCCCCCTGGAGCGAGAGAGAGGGGGCGGGAAGAAGAGAGACCCTGGGAACGAGGTTGGGGCCCACCGGCCTTTCCATGACTTTTTTAAACTTATTAAAAATAATTAATATACAAAGTAATTACTAAACTAAAATAACCTTTGCAAGGAATAAAAGTGAAGCTACAAACATGTATTAAATGAAGATACTTACGCTGCCTTGTGACTGGAGTCCACAAAATTCCATATTGGGAGGAAAAACAAGAAAATGTAATGCAGGAGTAATACAATTTATGTTTTTTTCTTTCAACTCTAATAACTTTAACTTTAAACCCAAGTGCAGCCAACGGCTGGACTTTTAACTTTCTAATGATAAAATTATTTAAAACAATGTACGAATTTACTTCGTACTGACGTAAAAAGTTAAAGAAAAGCCATGCGCGTAATGAATGCAGGTTTGGTCATTAATTATAATGTCCATAAAAGATGAAAAAGACAAAACCAATCATTACGAAATGTATATCTTAAATGCTGAGCAATGATTTTTTAGACAGTTGGACGTAGTTTGTTCTTGATAAAACGCATTTTTCTCAACAAAGACAAAGCATTATTTCTCTGCGGCCTCCTAACAGACTCGCTGCCCGCACCGTTTATAAAGTAAACGTAAGCACGCTCGCTTCGCAGTTAACCCATGGCTACTGTACACGGTCTGAGTCGATTCAGCATGAACATGGTTTAGAAAATGAACATAACGGTCAGACACTGTTTAGGACCAGTTTTTGTCACAATGAAAGTAAAGCCCGGTTTAAACGTCGCATTCCCGCACATGTGCCGCATCTAATACCTATTTGGGTCGACTCAAATAATCAAATTCGACATTTGATTAAGACGTCGAATTTAATAGAGTCACGTTGAATTCATGAGCGAGTTTTTATAGAATATAGAATGTAGAATTGTATATAAAAAATAATTTAAAATTCGATTCGGCACATGTGAAGTTCGACGTATAAAACAACTGTTGACAAATACTTGACTGGCTCAGTGGAAGATGCGGCAGAAGTCGCATTGTCGAATTTAATTTGAGTTAAACGTCGAACTTTATTAGATGCGAAGTTTAAACGGGCCTTAGGTACTACGATTATCAGTTGAGCAAGGCACGAGCGATGTTTGGCGACAAAGTTTTGCCGTTAACACTACGTTATGTCAAGGGCAACTTGCAGCGTTTCAAACGGTAACTTGTCTGTCATTGGACGTCATCAGTAACAAAACGCGTTACCGTTGGAAACGTAGCAAGTTGCCGTTGACAACAACGTAGTTTTAACGGTAAAACTTAATTGTCACCAAACATCGCTTGTGCCTTGCTCAACTGATAATCGTAGTATCATACCATCACACAAGACAGAATCGTGCATTGAATGAACGTCAAGAGATACTTACCTGTACCACCTAGTTTGTCGCAAAACATGGCATATAAAAAGGAAAAAGGCAAACCAGCTTTTAGAGAGTGTATTTTAGTAATTCGGTAGAAAAAGTGTATTTGATTTAAAAAAGAAACAAGTCACTACTCGTTTATAATAAAGGAGATGCATGTATGTAATGAATCAAACAAAAAAAGGCAATTATCGTAAAGGACACAGTGTTTAGGACCAGTTTTTGCCAGAATGAAAAGTAAGGCGCAGTCCATACAAGACTGAATCGTGCACTGAATGAACTTCAAGGAATACTTACCACCTAGTTTGTCGTCAAACATCCATATAAAAAGGACAAAAAGGAAAAAAAAGGAAAAACCAGCTTTTCAAAAGAGTATATTTTAGTAATTCAGTAGAAATAGTGTATTTCATTCAAAAAAGAAATCAGTTACTACGCATTTATAATAAAGGAGATGCATGTATGTAATGCAACAGAAAAAGGCAATTATCGTAACGGCCACTGAGTAAGGTATCAGTCCATACAAGACTGAATCGTGCACTGCATGAACTTCAAGAAATACTTACCACCTAGTTTAACGTCGCCAAACATCCATACAAAAAGGACAAAACGGAAAAAAGGAAAAACCAACTTTTAAAAAGAGTATATTTTAGTAATTCAGTAGAAATGGTGTATGTCATTTAAAAAAGAAACCAGTTACTACTCGTTTATGATAAAGGAGATGCATGTATGTATTGAAACAGAAAAAAGCAATAATCGTAACGGTCAGATACTGTTTTAAGGACCAGTTTATGCCAGAATGAAAAGTAAGGTGTCAGTCCACACAAGACTGAATCGTGCATTGAATGAACATCAAGAGATATTTACGACCTAGTTTGTCGCCAAACATCCACATAAAAAGGAAAAAAAGGCAAACCAGCTTTTAGAAAGAGTTTAATTTAGTGCGACGCGCCCAGTTACCGTGAATACCCAACAAACTTTTTAACAAGTTTTGTAACTTACTATACACTCCTGTGATAAACACGAACCGACAACATTGCATTTAATCGTTTGTCGCTTCGTGTTTATCACAGGATTGCAAAGTTAGTTACAAAACTTGGAAACAAAACTTGTAAAAACGTTTGTTGGGTGTTCACGGCAAGGCGCGTCGCACGGTAGTAATTCAGTAGAAATAGTGGATTGGGTTTTGCTATTTATGCACGCGTAACAGCTAATTTTTTTTAATTAACATTTTAAATCTACATTATTATTATTATTATTATTATTATTATTATTATTATTATTACTACTACTACTAAGGAATTTTAATGTCAGTGTAAATCTGTGAATATTAAAGAAATTACATTAGTTATTAGGTTTTTGTTTAGTTCTTCTTAATTTTAAGTTCTTAGTTTGTGTCACCAATTAGCTCAATTGAAAAATTGAGCTAGAACGTTTTTGACACATGAATAAAGTTGATTGATTGATTGAAAAACCCAATTCAGTACTATTCGTTTATAACAAGGGAAATGCGTGCATGTAATGAAACAGAAAAATACAATTATCGTAACGGTCAGACACTGTTTACATATAGAACCAGTTTTTGCCAGAATGAAAAGTAAGGTGTCAGTCCATACAAGACTGAATCGTGTATTGAATGAAAGTCAAGAGATACTTACGACCTAGTTTGTCGCCAAACATCCATATAAAAAGGAAAAAAAAGGCAAACCAGCTTTCAGAAAGAGTATATTTTAGTAATTTAGTAGAAATAGTGCATTTGGCCCAAAAAAAGCCCAGTTACTACTTGTTTATAATAAAGGAAATGCATGTATTAAATGAAATAGAAAATGTACTTACAAGCTGTTGTGTCCAGAAAAGTCCACGATAAGAAAAAATGACAAGATAAATGATTATATGTATTATACTGAGAATTTTTAACACTTGGGCGTACAAAGGGAAGGGTTTATGGGCGGGAGGGGGAGGGGAGGGTGCCACTCCCCTGTCAACATCTCTGTACATTTCTTTCGCGACTTTAATTTGGGAACCCAAGGCTTTTAGTAGCTGCTGAGTTTTTCCTCGGACACATTTTGACGTGTGACGTTGCCATATAGAGGTATGTGATTATCGACACGTGACTACCTTATTTGTAGAGGACACAACCGAGGCGGGTGGGGGGGGGGGGGGGGGGGGAGCAAATACAAAAGCTTATGCTACGACAAAACTAAAAGATTTATTTTCTAAACATTTATTAGTAACTGATTACTTCTTCTGCAGGTGTGAGCAAGACTAACGCCTGTTGTTCGATAAGAAAGTGGCCCTGGACTTTGTTCACACATAGCTGCCTTCTCAGCGTTTAAATACAAGGTAGCTATAAAGATGCGTTTACACCTTAGCAACACAGAGAAACATCAAGGATTCAATTGCAAAGAACGTTTCGTTACTTTTATTGCCACTCGTCACTGATTGAGTTTACTTTTTGCAACCTGGTATAGCGGTGGACTCAAAAATGTTAGATTGCAAATTAAAATAAAAAATCAATATATATATAAAAAGACTCGTACCATAGGAATACTCTATCAAATGTCCGTATACCTAACATTTTGAATTTTAATTCTGATACGGAAAATATTGTAAATTATTGTATTGCATAACTATCAAAGGTAACTATCAATCGCTCTTAGATCCTTCTTTAGTTTAGCCAAGATGATATCACTTCAGTGACCGCAATAATTAAGCAGCGATAATAACTTTTTTTCTTCAGTTGCACCGGAGGTTTGGTTCTAGCGGATTGGTTCTTGTGGTTCAAGTAACTCTGGTCACTGGATAAAGGTTGACTTGGTAATAACATGACAATTGACAAAGAACGGAATGTTTGGGATTCTCGGCTTTAGCTTCTTTTGACGCTATGTGGATACCTGATTAGTTCATATTATGCTTACGTTCCTTATCCAAATCGTAGGAGAAAGGAAGCGATAGACACTAACGAATATCGTTCAAAATCCAAAAATGAATAATAAGCCAGAAAAAAATGCATGGAGAAACGCCGGTTAACAAACTTTTTTTAAAAATTTCTAAAATTTCAGTTTAAAGTAGTTTGAAAAGGTCCATTAATTTTACCCGACCCGATAAATACTGACTGAAATAGCGAAGCGCACAATTACTATTTATAGAACTAAAACTCAGACAAACAAACCAAAAGTGACTCTCAGGGGATTCCTAATAAGGAATTTCTATTGTCAGAAATGCAAGAATAAACAAGAATAAATTATAAACTCAGACAAACATGAGTACTGACGTCATTTGTGCGCTTTGCTATTATGCTCTTCTTATAAAATAATGTTGAATTAGTTTTCCATATGTTTGTGGGGGGATGCCAACGCTCCCCCTTCCAATCTCACGTATTTTAGAAATATCTAAATGTTATTCTTATCATCTTAAATTTCTCTCTTTTGTATGTTTCAATGGTATCTTTATTTGTGTAAGTTTTTTTGCACTATTCTATTGCTTTTTTTTATAAATTTTGGATCAATAAAGGCAATTTCGCCTACTTTCTAATAAGCGCCCCTCCCCTCGAGTGTCGTTTTGTTAATAAGCGCCCCCTTTCTAAAAAGTGCCTCCACCCACACTGCCCCCTCCCCCCCCCCCCCAATCCCCCACTGCTTTAAGGATAAGAAGCTAAGAGCTGATCAAGGCACTGCACCAAGCTATCGACAAATCCCGCGAAAGCGATCCTTTTGATAGGATCACAGAATCGGACGTTAAAGATGCTACGACAAAAACCTATCTTATCGAAGAAAGTTATATTGAGTACATTGAGGTTTTATAGCGAATTAATGTTCTGACTACGCGAATTGTACATTTTCTGTTGTTTATTAAAGTGCTTTTTCACGTTCGCATGCTTTTCGTAATGAAAAAAACATGTGCCCCCTCTCCAATAAGCGCCCTTCCTTGATCTACCAAAAGAAAATAAGCGCCCCGGACGCCAATTCGAATCATTACGGTAAAAAAAAGATTGCGGCTCTACACGATGGTAGGGAGGTCATATTTAACTCCTCGGCCAAGCTTGTAAATTAGCCAACTGGTCTGCTTTCTACAAGATGGGATTCTTAACCTTGTTACTGAAACAATAAACTCTTGTTCTTAGGCCATCGTAACTTGATTAAAAATAAAACACAAACCGCGGTGATAAACATGGTAAAACAACGCAGTTTTAAAATAAACTTGACGTTTCGTATGCTAAGCAACGGTTACTTTTGAAAATACGTGTTGCTTAGCATACGGAACGTCAAGTTTATTATAAAAATGCGTTGGTTTACCATGTTTATCACCGCTGTTTGTGTTTTATTTTTTGTTGCTGAGAGTTGTGCTATATTTAAACATGTACCAAGGGTAAATAAAGATCATTTATTTATTTTTTTTTTATTTTACGTCTTATCATGTAATTATTGGCACATGATCATTTTATGTTGTAGAAGACACTTTATGAAAATGTTGAAATATCGTACGGCAAAAAAGCAGGTCACCACAGGGCCCCCACAAAACCTGTGTGACCGTTCGTATTATTAAATTTAGAGGAAATGTATGGGATATCAAATTTGAAGGAGTGTGCGTCTAACGCGGTTTACCTGGACGTATAAAACCCTTCAAATCGGTAAAACTCACCGTTGTCAGCTACAAGGACGACAATACACAACATTTAAGGTAAGATAATGTTTATTCAGTCTGAACTTATATGTAAATATTCATCGCGATATTTTACGATATGATGAGCCTTTCGATATTCCCATACATTTCCTCTTTATTTAAAAATACGGCCACACAGGTTGTGTGGGCTCCCTGTGCGATCACTTTTTTTTTATTTATTTTTTATTTATTTTATTTGCCATACTACAATAACACATTAATATAAAAAGAATAGAGGTAACAATAGCGAGGAGGCCTAAACTTATGCACTGAAACCGGCAAGCGGGATATTGTCCAGGCCTTGAAATTCACTCGCAGCCAGTTTCACATAACCTAAGTTACAAGAATACTGCCATACGTTCCTATGATCTCAGTTGGTGATAGGAATTCGCAAAAGGTTTTCGTTTCACTTCCTGTATTAGTCGGCAAGGGCGTCGCTACAGGTGGGGCAGGTGGGGCATTTGCCCCACCAACTTTCAACTTTGGGACAACTCAAAATCGCGTAGGCTGAGATATACTTTTAATTAGTGTGGCAAGCTAAGATCCTTGGACCAGATGATCATAGTTTACACTGTATGAGGCGATTTAATGTATTAGACTCGTTCGTAAAAGAAATGTTCTGTGACTTTATAAATAAATCAAAATCTTTATTTCTCAGAAATTTTTACTCGTTGTACCTGCCACGAATGCTGCGAGTGAGCGCTCGGCCTCTGCCCTTAGAAGGCTTAAGACGCATCTTCGAACAACTATGTCGCAAGAAAGATTGAATCACTGCATGATCAAGGTTGCCACTCATTAGAACATAAAAAATTCCCTGACTTTTCACTGACCTCAAAACAGTTTTCACTGACTTTGCATTAGGCGAATTATCAAATAAGCGACATCACTAGCTTCTTTCAGACCATCAATATTCTTCTCTTCATTTTCAGCGATCTCTTTACGTTTTTCACGGGATTTTGAACGCATGGCATTTGACTTCACCAAACTGAAAACAAAATTCCCTGACTTTTCACTGACTTAGACAAGAACTAAGATTTTCCCTGACCTTTTGCAAAATTCCCTGACTTTTCCCTGACCTTGAAAATTTTGATTCTCCACGTTCACAAGGAAATGACTGACAAATTGAACATGGCAGATATTGGAAATCAGTTTGTTTCAGCATCAAATGACAGGCAAAATCGCTTTAGAAAATTCGATGTCAATTAAAACTTTTTCAAACCATGTATTGAACGCTAAAACAAACTGACAATTAATAGTTTTCTACGAAAGTATTCAAGTTTGAGAATTCTTTTTTTGCTAAGGTGGAAAAGGTCATTAAGTTTTTCTTACTTTGTTGACCACAATGAAATCCTGGTGTTTACCAAATTTTAGCGTTCAGATTGCACCAGATTGCATCCTAGAATACTTAAATTTTCAAAATTTCCCCGGGTAGCATGCCCCCAGACACCCCTAGTTTCTCGTGCCTTCGGCACTCGTCATTGGCGCTGTTGGGGTCATGGCGACGACCTGACTGACGTCATAAAACCTAATACAATACAACCTAATACAATACAATGCAATACAATACAATACAATACAACCTAACACTACCCAACACAATACATCACAATACAGTCGTCGTATACGAGCCATCACGCCGCTGTTGCGCCAATATTACACATATTTCCAGTTATGCCCCACCAAGGAAAAATTCCCGGCGCCGCCCTGGTCGGGCAGACTTACTGAGATGTACTCCTTTTACCGGCCGTCGTTTAAGTTTTGTAACTAAATATCGTCGTGTTAGAGAAGATCTATAATCAAACGTTCGGTCTAAATTAAAGCGATAAGCTCGTACCCACATCTCCCACGGTCAGTACAAGCACGAGTGAGATCTGGGGAAGGTTGTCCAATACACCCGAACTGAATCGGGTCGACTAAGAGGGTGGTAAAGGGTTTTTTCGTGATCCGTGAAAGGCCTTCTTTTTTTTCCCGTGAATTGTGAAATGGCTTTTTTTCTCGTGAAACGTGATTTGGTTACATACCCGTGAACCGTGAATCGACTTTTTTTCATGAGCACTGCAAAATGACTGTTTTTTTTCCTCGTGAAATGCTACTGTAAACCGTGATTCTTTCTTCTTCCCAAAAAAATTATATATCCAGTAAGCGTTTAACTACGCCGGTGGTAAATTGCGTGACGAATGCATGACCGTGACTGACCGTCATTCTGGACCCCAGGTCACTCTACAAGGTTAGGTAATTTTACACAACATCAGCAAAACAAAGAACTCAGCTTTCTTTTTACATCAGGAAGAACGAGGAGTGGACAGTCGGTGAAGACAACAAACAAAGCTGTACTTTGGATGTAATTTAATTAGCAAAAAGTAAGGAATGTTTTTTTTTTCGTGAAATGGCCATTTTATTCTCCGTGAAACGTGAAATGACAATTTTATTTTTCGTGAACCGTGATCCAGACCCCCCCCCCCCCCCTTTACCACCCTCGACTAAGGCTGTTGTCGACCCGACTCACCGGAAGTCATTTCGCGAGAGACTTAGAAAAAATACAGTATGAAGTTTAAATCAACTAAACTGCAGATACCGTGAACGATCCATTGCGTCACATTGGATCAAATACAAACAGTGATAACAGACCACTGCAAGGACCGATCAAACAATGTGAAAAGGCATTCTCTCGAAATGGCACTACGGTCGGCCAAACCTGACATGATCAGCGCTCAAAACTAGAAAGCAGACACAGACAGCTGTTTCGGGCTTATTATGCCCTCGTCAGTGTGCCATAGCTAGAACATAATGAGACTCGGAACCACTGCACCTATCTCATATATGTCGCTAATATGTCCTATGGTATTTTTTCTTCAGTTTTTTTTTTCAAGTAAAACTAACAATTTGGTAAAGTTAAGTGATAAGTATTTAAAAAAAAACGTAATGTTTTTTCCTCTAAACTATAATTTAAGCGATAAAACAATTTTGACGTCACATTTTATGACGTCATAAAACTACAGGTTTTTGAAGTAAATAATGTTAGGAAAAACTATGATTCCTGATTTTTTCAATTATTCTTGTCCTACTCATCTAGGACAATCAAGGACCGATCAAACAATGTGAAAAGGCATTCTCTCGAAATGGCACTACGGTCGGCCAAACCTGACATGATCAGCGCTCAAAACTAGAAAGCAGACACAGACAGCTGTTTCGGGCTTATTATGCCCTCGTCAGTGTGCATAGCTAGAACATAATGAGACTCGGAACCACTGCACCTATCTCA